>JAJKFI010000020.1:60398-220863 GCA_029204185.1 Lerista edwardsae
TCTCTCTCTCTCTCTCTCTCTCTCTCTCTCTCTCTCTCTCTCTCTCCAGTTGTAAGGCCAAGAGATCAAGCAATTCACCCAAGGAAATAGAAGAATGAACAATGGAACCATCACCTTAGGACAGAGCCTTTAAAATTCCAAAATTTTTTCCAGTGCTGCATAGCTAGGCTTACAGGGTTTGCCCATGGTCCGCTGACTCTCATAGGTGTGTGTGCAATAAGGTGGTCTCCTACAGTTCTATTCTGCTTGCATTGGCCAGTAGCACAGAAATCTGGCTCCCGCAAGTCCATCAACTCCCATCCTTTTTCCAGGCCCTCCACTGCTCCCCCACAATAAATTGCACTTAAATCACTAGAGATAATTCCCAAGTCACTCCCAATCTATACATTACACAGTTAAATTGTTCTGGACTACTTCCTGCTTGACATCATTTCCAGGTTAATGATATCACTTCCGGTGGGTCCTGACATGAGTGCCATTTCAAAAAATGGGTCCTGGTGCTGAAAGGTTCGGGAACCACTGGTCTAGAATTTTACCACCACTTTACCACCATACCATATGCATTCTTAGGACTGCCCAAACTGAAGTGTGAATATGGTACATAAAATTGCAGATTAGGATTTTCTGGCAGCATAATTAATTTTGAGCTTAGGTCTTTCTTTGTACTTTCTTACAACTTCTAATCATGCTTCACACAATAGATATATACTTAATATATAAAGTATATTCCATCATGGTTTCCTTCTGTTTGACACCAAGTACAAAAGGAGAGGAGGTTGCCCAGTTTACAAATCAGCAGCTAATAACTAAATTGGAAAAAAAAAACCTGGGAACTGAAAACTCATTACTTCCCAAAAGTAAATAGTCTGCATGGGTCATTTTTTTTTTCTTTTGCAGTGGGCAAATGTCTGCTCTCAGCCAACGGAAAAAACACAACTAATGATTTCATCAAGTCTGGTTTTACATGGTCTATTAATACATTTGCCAGGAAATCTGCAAACAGAAAAAGACCCGTAACGTTTGGCTGAGGTTGGTAGCTGGATGTTTTATGTAAAATAAAAGCTACTTAAGTATGCCAAACTAGTAAGACATGAATTACCTAGGTTGCCATTCATGTCTGAAATAAAAAACAACCAAGCTTTAGGCAGTATTGCCATGCATCATTTACTTTTGCAAGCAAAGCAAGTGTTTTTAATGAGTCAAGTATTTTCCTATAAGCAGTAATTCATTCCACTGTGTGTGTTTTTTAAACACAGAGGTGGAAGAGACTAGAGTCGTGCTGCATATTCAAGGCTAGAGTGTTTTATTTATCTTATCATTGGGTCAATGATAATGATGCTGTTCCATCAGCAGCAACATTTGTCAATCCATGCAGCTTCTTCCAGAACATACACCAAAGGGTATTCAAAGTGTACTGCCTACCTTAATGGATTGGAATAAATTTAAACACTCTTGTTTTCCCTCTCTCCGAGACATTTCCCTCTCTCCGAAGCCTCCTGGTGGCTGCTGGTCCCACAGGTGCCAGAGGTAGTTGCACCTCCAGGTCCTCTTTCCAACCATCCCCTCACCCTAGAAGTCTGACTCAATCCAAGTTGATGATTGAGCAGCATCTCTCCTAGCCTGAAGCAGGGGGCAAGGAAAGGTCTGGAAGCAGGCTCTAGAAGCACAGCTTGGAGCAGCTGCTTTAGAGAATGGCAGTCACAAACAGAGAGAAAAGCTTATTTCCATGGGACAGATTTTTAAGAGGCGAAAGTATGAATGGGATTTCCAATATCCATGCAGTGACAGAAATCCCACAGTAAGCCTAAACCTGCCCATCAATCTTGCCACATATGGTCCAAAACTGGCATCTTTCATCACTCTCCTCCCCCAATGGGTTTATATTAACTAGAGCTACACACTGCCTGGCAGATTGTAGTTTTGCTTTTCATTTAGCATTGTTCTGGAGGAAAGAAAAGCACAATGCATCTGCATGAACCTCTGTTCATGCAACACTCTGAACAAGACACCCAAATTCAGAGTGTCGGCTTTACACTGGGAAGAGCTTTGAAGAGGCAGTTTTAACTAGAATACCGTAACTTTTGCTGCAACTTGGCATGCTTGAAATGTTTAAAAACTCAACTTCAAATTTCCCAAATATATTTGTCACTGGACACATAACTAGTAAGAACATAAGCAGAAAAGACGAAAACGATGAGAATTCAGGCCAAAAATAAACACTGGTAGATTGAGAATAAAAAATAAGTTAAAATCATATGGACTGTAATGTTTTCTTATGCCCAATACATACACAAACCTTAAACCTATCTAGACCAAACCTAGATGCCTTAGACCCATCTAATTTATCTCTATAGAACATTACAGCAGCATTAAGTACCCATAGGTAGCTTTTAAAATATGTGTGTGTACACACGTATCTTACAGATTCAGTAGTAGTAAGGACATTAAGTTTAGTTGAGAGACTAAAGAGCATACAGCATCTCCACTTTCATTTCGGGCCATCAAGCAAAAATTTCACCAGACTGTCTGAAAAAATCCTGCAGTTTTTTAGGGACAATTGTACATTATGATGATTTTCAGACTGTATGATAATCTGCCATGATTTGTTTGTCATGCTTAGGTTAGGATGGGCAAAAAATAGCTCTCTCTGTACTCTGCATTTTAACTAGATCCGAATCTACCACAGTTTGTCTTCTTGAATGTGGGTTCAAGTGGTGTGGTAAAACTGAATCTTAAGAGTGCTGAATCCTATCCTGGAGATAGGCTGGCACAAGTCACTTGTGCCAGCCCAGGAGTGTTGCAAACGTGCTGTAAAGTGCGTTTGCACCACAGTTAAAGTCAGGGAGGCCCTGACTCCGAGGGTGGTCTAAACGTCTGCAACACTCCTGGTCCAGCACAAGTGATTTGTGCTGGCCTAACTCCAGGCTAGGATTGTGCCCTAAGTGAGCACCAGGATGCTCTGACAAGTGCTACAACAGGCACAAACAGAATCAACAGAAATAGCACAAATTAAATCCAAGTTCCCCACATGAACAAGTGAGCTGAAGTGCACTCCTTGTCTTGTCAGGGAAATGAGGGGTGTATCCACATTCACACAGCGTGGGAACACACGCAGGAATATGAAAATAGGTTCAAAACTTTAATGGGTTGCTGCATCCAAAGACACAAAGAACAGACTTGGGGGTGGGGAAAACCCAAAGGTCAAGAGCCAAAAAATGAAGGTTCTGACCTGAAAATGGCTTTCATTCATCCTTGTCCGATCTCACCTGATCTGATGCTTCAAGACATATATGCAGAGTTAAGAGAAAACTATACAGTATATTTGTTCAACTACCAAGGGCTTCTTGATGCTAACATTTTATGAGAGAGAATATCAACACCTCTCTTTATGAAATGAGAGTGAACATAGCTGTGAAAAAGACTGAGGGGGAAAAAAGACAGCAGAAGTTTCAGGCAGAAGCAAAGACACTAGAAGATTATTTATCACACCTTGTAGCAAGAGCATCCTTCAGGGGTCCAACACCTAGATGAAATTCACATGCTTTTAATACACGACAAGTATGGTCCAAAACAAAGTAGCGTGGTTCATTAGAGAGAGCAGCCTCTAGAAATCTCTGTCATGTATTAATTCAACTGCAGGTCACATTTAAGCTGCACATTTGGGACATGACCCAATGTGGCCGGGAACATGAAAAAAGAGCTTTAAAACTAGTTTCAACTGTGTTGCTCCCAAGCAGTGCAAAACAGCACAAAATGGTCAAACTGTAGCGGACTAAAACAGAAGGTCCCTATGGGCAACATTTCCATTCTTATTTCCTTTATATCCCACTTTGCAACTGTCAAAGTGGCTACCATTTTTTGAATTAAAACTCTACAATAATAACAATCAGTCGTATTTGCTCAAAACCTGAGTTAACTAAAAGGCAAATTGAGCCATCACTGCTATCGCCCCACCTGAGGAGACCCCCCCAAAACATTGTAGAGCTGCCCCTTATCCTCTGGCTGATTGTTGCTTCACATCATGCTAAAAATGTTTATGCTGGGCCATAACACAATCAAAATATACACTATAAGCTATAGAGACGGGATAAAGACTTGAGAACAATTCTTGAAGCAGAGTAAACACCCAAATTAAAGTTATCAGCCTACAATATTATGAACTTCCCAAATTGTAAGTTTTAATTTTCATTCCAAACTAAATCAGGCTGACACAAAGGGCCAAAGCTCAGAGCAATTTAAATCCTTCAGAAAAGAAACTAGTTGAGAAAAGCATATGAAGCAATTACTATGGCAATGTAATACTCCCAAATAATGAACTTTGAAATTTTAGTATGAGTGGCCTTTTGTTAACTAAACATTAAGAACCAAGTATATAGAGCAGTGGTTCCCAAACTGTGGGTCGGGATCTACCAGTGGGTTGCAAGCCACTTTCAGGTGGGTCACGAAGCACCTAGAGTAGCCATATTGAAAATATGGGAAGATGGGAAGATGGGAAGGGGGAGGGCTGTGTGGTTGTTTTGCTTGTGTCAAGGTTGTAAATAGGCTTTTTTCCCCTCTTTCCGATTCACTTTGCTATTGGAAAATGGCTGAGCAATAACCCAACTTATTGCGGCATTTATCAGGAAAGCAGCAGGTTCTGGGTCACAATGACAACACTTCAGCCCTGAGATCACTTCTGGTGGGTCTCGGACAGATTGTTATTTAAAAAGTAGGTCCCGGTGCTAAAAAGTTTGAGAACCACTGTAATATACCATGCGTTGTTTTTATGTTATTAAACTATGGCTAGGATAGAAGGATGCCAGGCTTATTCCTTTCTGATTCACTTTGCTGTTGGAAAATGATTAATAACCCAACTTTGTCAGGAAAGCAGCAGGCTCTGGCATCACAATGATGGCACTTCTGGCCATGACCTCACTTCTGGAGGATCCTGGACATTCTGAAAAGCAAGTCCTGATGCTAAAAGGGTCCAGACATGGGGGTTGGAGAGGGTGGCAGGAGGATGGAACAGAGCCGTTTTTGGATGGGGGGAAGGGAGGACCATTGAGTGGATCAGGCCTGGGAGGGAGGTGGGACCCTTAGATCAGTCCCTAACCCCCTTCCCAGCCAGCCCTGCATTGCACCAGGCTGCTCGGATTCTCGTCAGTGATTTTGCTGGTGTAGATCCAAGTAGCCCCATAGGGGTGGGTGCTGCGCAACACAGGAAAAGGGGAAGTATATCCTTTTACTCTGAGTTGCACAGCAGCCACCTCCCAACCTGTGCTGGATATGGCACAGGCCACTTGGCCTACCTATTCCAGAACAGGTTGAGATTGGGCTGTAAAAAAAAATTGAACTAAGGAGGTAAATGAAAAAAACACATTATGATTCCTTGTAGATAATTTGGCTTAAAGGGCCAGTACGTTTCTTTGGTCTGAACTGCACCATGTCAGAGTGCTGATGGGGGCTCATGGTTGAATGCACCTCCATACAAAAATATTCCCTATGCACAGAAAACCAGATATTAGGGAGAAGGTTCTGCATGACACGGTAGGAATATTTTTGCATGCAACTGCGTTCAATCATGTGAGCCCTGCCTGCAGACTGAAGGGATACAGCCGAGACACAGGTTTGCCACTTCACTGAGGCCTTTGTTAATTTAACCAAAGGAAAGGGGGAAGCTTACACGTAAACTGTACGGCTCCTAGAAAGAGAGAGAGGGAGAGAAAATATGCAATGCATTGTTTTTATGTTACTAAACTATGGCTAGTATAGAAGGATGCCAGGTAGTCACATTTAATGTAGAGTGTAAAATTTCCATTCCACAATCGGCTCCATCAACTGTGTCCAGATGAGGCTATGCAACTCTGAGCAGTTGAATCGAGGCTGCCCAGGCTGGGGATGGGGGTTAGGATTAGGTTCA
Organism: Lerista edwardsae; assembly: GCA_029204185.1. Lineage (NCBI taxonomy): Eukaryota > Metazoa > Chordata > Lepidosauria > Squamata > Scincidae > Lerista > Lerista edwardsae. The sequence goes on from JAJKFI010000020.1 coordinate 66,298, forward strand.
AAGGCCGGATCCTGGCTCTTCCCCCCTCCCTGTGTTACCCACGGGTCCACCCGTTCCCTGTCTCCCCCCATCCTGTTCTGCTCTTCCCCCACCCTCCAGGAGTCCCTGTGCCAACCTGAGAAGGTCTGCCTTACCTTCAAGCCTCCAGGCCCAGGTGACAGGGCAGCAAGGTTAGCACATACCCATGCGCTGGCCTAACTCCTCCAAGACCGGTGCAAGCGTGTTTTACAGTGTGTTTGCGACAGCCAGAGGCCGGCCCAAGGGACTTGAGCTGACCTTACGGCCAGTTAGAATCAGCGGTGTTATGCTGCCGGAACGCTGGGCGGGACATCTGGGTGATCGACAGCCCGCCCGTCGTGTTCCGCAGCGGCGTAATTGGTTACGCAAATGGCGTTAACGCTCCGGAATGTGATGGGCGGGCTGTCAATCATCCGGATGTCCCGCCCAGCGTTCCGGCAGCGTAACACCGTTAGTTAGAATCATGCTGTAAGAACCATGTTTTCTGCAAACAGCCGTTTGTTAAGAACACCTGCACCATAAGTTGAAGTGTGACCTCAACAGCAAACACTGACCGAATGCCTCTTGCTTACCTGATAGGTGGTGCCATTCCAGAACTTCTTCATTTCTTTGCGATAGAAGGCAACTGCTGCACTGACTATGAGCGTGGCTGGTGCTAAATAGAGAAGGGCTGGCTGTGGCATCTTCATTAGTGACAGAGCCACAAATGTTATCACCATGCCAGCAGCATAGGCTGTAGAAAGAAAAAGAAACACTTCAAGAAAAGCTGCCAAGTCATGCTCAACTTCCATACATGCAGACGTGTCTGCTACAATTGTTAATATGCACTGGCAAAGTATCGTATTTGGTTACCTATAGCAGTGGAAATGAAATACACAGAGGAAGTGTTTGTCAGGACATCAAATCTGTGACAATAGGCAACCAGGACACCTGGCCAAAAGAGAGAGAAATGATATTTGTCAGGAAGAAAATGAAAGTCAACAAAAACCAGTTTCACATTGAAGGCCACACTCTTATGAACACTCACTAAGAAGGAAGCCTCCCTGAACACATGTGCACAGAATCACCTGCAGTCTGAAAAGCTAAGCACACAGACCTGGAAGTAAACGCAGCTGAATCTTCACGGGACTTATTTGCAACTGAACTTAGAATCACCATGTAAGATTCTGCACTGTCAATAGCATAAGGAAACACAGTGTGTGAAGGATCCTGCAAGAATTTTCCAAATAAATCTAAAATTGGGCACATTTGAATTTCATTGCATGAAAAAAAAATCTCCATGTAATTATGGCCACAGTAATTATGTACAAATTCACCCTGCACCATCCTGGTTATGCTGCAAATGCAATGAACTACTTTTGCCCATCATAAAATAATATTAGTGTCACTACCAACGTTTTTATTAATTTTACTTATTTATGCCACACCTATCCCTTATGCCAGTGGTTTTCAGGGAGAGTCTGAGCCACTGTAAGTGCCTGCGTGGGAGAGGGAAAGGCAGCGATGCGATCCCCAGGATCGTGTCGCTGCCTGGGGCAACAGGGGCTGCAAATGCCTTACTTGTAGCTGCGCTGGGCTTCAAGGGGTGCGGGAGCCCCACGGAAGCCTCAGCAGGGCTCCCTAAACATCTGAAAAGTAAACAAAGCGATCACAACCCACTTCCAGTTTGTGATTGCAACACGGAAGTGGATCACAATTGCTCTGTTTACTTCTGCAGATGTAGAAAAGCAGCAAAAAACCACAATAATCACATCCAAAACAAACCAATCCCAAAGGTGAAATATATGGGTTTTCAGCTGGCAACAGCATACAGACAGAGAAGGGGGCAATCTGATCTACAAAGACTGGGACTTCTATGTGTAGAGTACTACTATGGAAAAGACCCTCTCATTCTTTGTCATCAGCTGAATCTCTTGTTTGTAGCAGACTATGCAAGAGGACCCTGTCAGCTGATCTCAGGAAGAGGGTAATTTCATGCAAGCTTTGAAGGTAATAATCAGCCAGTGTAGCTGATAAAACAGCAGCACATCATGGTCATAGCATCACTGATCAACAGTTGTACCACAGCAATCTGCCCAAAATGAAATTTCTGAATGGTATTCAAGGGCAGCCCCACATAAACGTATTAATCTAATATTGACGTAACCAGTGCCTGGATAACCATAGTCCCAGAAAGGACATAGCTGGCACACCCACCTAAACTGGGTAAAGACTCTCCCACCCATGGTTTATACCTGAGCATCCAGAATCACCCCCAAACTTCACAGATAGGTGCACCACATGATACACTTGAGTAATCTTAGCTGTTAAAAAAAAAAAGACATACCTGGTATAACAATATCACCTAATCCAAGTATTGAAAACTGTACGTCACACGTTGGTATTGAAAAGAATTGCAGTCGAGGCACTTTGATTACTAATGGCAACTGCAAAACAGTATTTGAAAAATCTTGTATTAGTCCAGTCAAAGGATATTTATAAAAGATCGATTTAAATTTTATCACAAAGATCCACGTATCTAGTTTACGCATGACTTCAGATTACAAAGGGCCTGAATTAAGAATAAAACAAGATCCAAAATGCTGAAGTATGACCAAATGTACAAGCCAGGAGAAAAATGCACATCTATGACACACTACACACAACATTAAGAAAAATGCACTATGCAAAGTGAAAAAGACAGAGCTGCATTTTAACCTATTTAAAAGCTACGAGGCAATCGGCCCTTGAAGAAATAAATCTGGAGACAGAGAGTCAGATTTTTTTCCCCACAGTCTGTCTTTTCCAGAGGATGCTACTCAAAATCCAGTGAACGTATCTGAAATACAATTCTTACGTTCTCATGAGGAGCTGACCGCTCAGCAGAGGCTTCCAACAAGTTTCCATCATTCTAGGATCAAACCCAAGTCAACAAGCATTTAATACTTTGAAAACAAGGTAGAAAAGTTGGCTATATTCTGTGAGCATACCTACATTCATGGGCATGTTCCAGCCCATGTTCAGCACTTTGAAGTCCCATTGTTTTGGGTGCCAAAGAGTTGACACACATGCTTAACTCCCACTAAAATTGGACAGCAAAGGGCTGAACATCTAGATCAGGGGTCTCCAGAGTTTTCAGAATACGAGGGTCACATTACAAATTTTACAGATTTTTGGAGGCCAGAAAAAAACCAGCTTTATCAATGAAATGAAATTTGAATGAATGAATGAACACATTTTACTTGGATCTTTTTTGTAATCTGCATGATATGATTGCGAACAAAAGAGAAATGTGACATTTGCAAACAATGTCAAACTGAAAAATGATGCACAATGAGTAAAAATGTCAAATATTTTAAGTTCTTGTGAGCTGGATAAAATATTGTGGTGGGCTAGGTGTGGCCGCTAGGCCGTTGTTTGGAGGCCCCTGATCTAGATCATGCATTAATACATAGCAGCTATAACTATTGTAAAACACACAGAATGAATGTATTGGAAAAGGCAGGAGATATCCCAAGGAGATAGAGAATGGTATCAGCAATGACCCCTTGTCCAGGTAAACCAGGGATTATGGGGTTAATCCCAGAACTCCTGCAGTAGGAACACAGTTGCAGGCTGATAAGGGCTCTGGCTATTAAGGGAGGTTAGCACAGGTGCAGATGGGTGTGGCTGATGAATTAAAGCCTGCCCACTGATTGGCTGGCCTCAGTATAAAGCTGGAGGCAGGAGGTGGAGAGAAGAAGCTGGATAGGTGCTGGATGAAGGCACCTGGGAAGGTGCTGGACGAATGGAGTGCTGGATGGACAGATTGCTGGACTGCCTGCCTGAAGGACTGAGGAACTGGCTAAGGTAAGGTTGTTTTGGGAGACTATTGTTGGGAATTGTATGTCTGCCACGCCCCTGGAGCCACCAAGTGGAGGAGGCAGTTATGGCTTGGGCAAGCTGACTGCCTATTGTTTGGTGGTGGAGCTTATTGGTGCTAGACTTAGGGTAGTTTGGCGCTAAGCCAGTGATGAGGGCAGTCTGGAGGAGGCTGGCCAGCCTGTGATCCCAAGCAAAGCTGCTGGAAGAGAAGAGGCCCAGTGAGTGAGTGAACCCCCTCCCTCTTGCCTATCTCTGAGGCTGCTCTGGAGGGGAAACTAGTTTGCCTAGTGTGGGCATTAGGGCCCTTGGGGAGGCCTGGCAGGGAAGTTGGCAGAACAATGAATTGTGTATTTGTAGAAAGATTTGTAGAAATACAAATTGCGTATTTGTAGAAAGACTATATACCTACCTTTTCAGTGGCATCAGGAGGACCTGAGGCAACTTGAACCATTACACTTTCCCCACTCTGAAATTTTAAATAAAAAATTTGATACAGAATCATTCATTTAGTAATATTTTAAAACTCTCACATTCTGAGTTATTCATGGGAGGATGAGTCATAGCATAATGCTATCCTCTTCTAATGATATATCGTGGCCAGTGCATTCATAAGAACACAAGCAAAGCCTTATTGGATCAGGTCAAAGGCCCACTGAATCCTGTTTCTTGATTTCCACAGTGGCATCTCAGATGCCAGTGGGAAGCCTACAAACAAGAGCAAAAAGTATACTTCACTCCTGCCATTATACCCCTTAAACTGACATTCAGAAGCACAACCCTGATGAATACCGGAGGTAGTGTATAGACACTGACAGACCTGTCATCTATGATTGTGCCCATTATGCAGTATGTGTGAAGAAGTAGCCTCTTTGTCCATCCTAAACTCTGGCCAACCAGTTTCAACAAACTGGTTCTAGTGCTATGTGAGAGGGAGAAGAACATTTCCGTATCCACTTTCTCCAAGCCAGGAACTCCCCTAGAACAATGGTTTGTAAACGTTTTAGCATCAGGACCCACTTTTTAAAATGACACTCTGTTGGAACTCACCTGGCTTTATGAGATAAAAAAATCAGCTTTATGAGATAAACTGATTAAAAAAAATCAGTTTATCAGTCACGTAAACCTTTGTTTTTTATCCTTTTTACTATTTACAACCTTCTGGAGCATTTGTTGAGGTCCACATACATTGAATCAGGACCATTCTGGTGCCTTGCGTTCCCCTCTGACTGGCATTTGGTAAGTGCTGAGGCACACTTGCCAACTCATGAGTAAACATGTGGCTTGGTTTTGCATGCCACAGTGCTCAATACATTTTCCTTGCCAGCACCAACTTGTCCATTTCACAACCCACCACCGACCCACTGATAAGTCTGGACCCACAGTTTGGGAACCACTGCCCTACAACTATTCCCCAGAAAAAAATGTATGAAAATAGAATTTTTTCATACTCCCAACAAAGTACACAGACTAGGACAAGAGGTTTAAATACCATTAAAAACAAAACAAAACAGATTTTGATCTAAATTTTATTTTATAGCAGAAGCAGCCAAGTAAATTCTTATCATTATAAAGGTAAAGGTTTCCCCACCTATAGTCTAGTTGTGACCGACTGTAGGGGGGCAGTGCTCATCTCCGTTTCTAAATTGAATAGCCGGCGTTTGTCTGAGGGTCAAGCTTCCGTGGACATATGGCCGGCATGACAATATGACAAGGTGCACGGAATGCCGTTACCTTCCCACCGGAGTGGTACCTATTTATCTACTCGCATTTTTTACATGCTTTCAAACTGCTAGGTTGGCAGGAGCTGGGACAAGCAATGGGAACTCACTCCATTGCACGGTCTTAAACTGCCAAACTTCCGGTCAACAAGTTCAGCAACAAGTTCTGCAGTGCCACCACATCCCAATATGGACTGTACAATGGTGTATATATTCTTTTATATAAATAAAACATGTTTTTAAAATAAAAACCCCAAATTGGAAAGGATTAATATACACCAGAACTGGAACAAGACATAATGTCCACCAACATCAAGCCAATGTCAAAGGTAGAAAGTGACGCACCACTGTGCCAAAATATCTGAGAGTTCAGTTCAAATCCCGGCTTAGCATACTTTTTAAAATTCTGCTCTCTGCATTTTGACGACTCAACTTCCATTTGGCAGTTGCCTCAAATCACTGAATGAAGGGTTCTTTAGACCATGTAGCAGGAGCAATACAATGCACAACAGCTGGCTTGAGGCTATTTTTATGGCAACATAGTGCCACTCAATGGCAAGAGATTATACTGAGCAACAGTCAAAGGTTTCACTGCTTAAGTACCTTTGCAACCTACAACAGGCTTGAACAAGCTTGAGGGCGCGATCCTAAACTGAGTTAGGCCGGCATAAGCTAAACCAGCAAAGTTTGTCCAGCACAATACAAGGGACACGGTAAAGTCTGTTTGAACCACTCTCAGAGTCAGAGAGGCCAACATACAGATGTGAGTCATCCTCCCTGACTTCAAGAGTAGTCCAAACATGCTTTATGCTGGTCCTTGTGCTGGCCACCTTGTGCTTTGCTGGCTTAGTTTATGCCAGCCTAACTCCAGTTTAAGATTGCACTCGGAATGTGTACATTAGGCACCCACATTTTGACAATACAAGCTATATTTGCTCCAGTCATCAGCTCTCATCATCTGCAATGTCCCTCCTTATCTGCATTTAATTACAACGTCTCCTTTAGCTAATATAACCCTTAATTGCAACTTCTCCCTTAGCTATCTACATTTAAGTCAAGGAAGCCTCCTCCCTTCATTTTTGGGGTCAATTCCATGATTATGGAAAACGTTAAACATAGGGAAGAAAACCAAGACAATAATGCTGAAATTAAGAGAGTGAACTAAGACGACTTATCTAATGCTACCGCTTTGACATATTCAATATAGTATTCATCTCCAACTATACTTAGATAATTCAGTAAAGGGGGGTCCCTTTATCCACAGGCTTGGCACCCACGGATTTGAACCACAGTGGATGCCTCCCCGTGTCTCAGAACCCCTCCAGGAAGCAACTTCTGATTCACCTCCACTATTTCTGGTCACTTCCTGGAGGCATGGGACACTGGGAGGCCAAGGGAGTGGGCTATGGGTCTGGTGCAACCTCTAGAGGGCCCAGCGTGAGCTCAAAATAAGGTATTGCGGCACCACAACCCTGCCCGCTTTATCTGAGACTCCAGCATCTGCAGATTTTGGTATCCATGGAGGTAGCAATCCCTCATGGCTACCGAGGGCCCACTGTACAGTATTTCTCTGAATACTTCCGAGAGGTCCCTGAACACTCAAGCATTTTTCTATGCACTGGTTTCTACTATGGTTTCACAACCACTCTTTGAAGCAAGTTACGTGATTGACCATTCAGCAGGGCCACCAAATAAATTACATGGCCGCTTAAGAATTTGAACTAGGTATTGTGCATGCAAATATTCCACCAATCCAAATTAATGAACACCTTAGTTCAAAATATATAGGGGCCACCTGGTGTCCACAGGGAATATGTTCCTGCCCCCCAGCAGATACTGGAAATCACAGATAAGGGAGAAGCCTATCTCTGCAGTTCCCATTACCTTCTTAATTACAATCGCACTAAGAATAACACACACTATACAGAAATCTTACAGCAGAAATCTTACAGCAAGACAAACAACCAGCCTGCAGGCTGCCTGCTTGTCTTGTTATAAGCCAGTGGTTTTCAACTGGGGGCTGCGACCCCCACCCCGTGCAACCAGAACCACCACGACCAACTAGCAGTAACAGCAACAGCACTTCCTGGACTGCGCCACTGCCGCGAACAAATTTTTTTTTAAGTACCTGGGGGTAGAGACAACCCTCCAGAGTGTGTGAGGGCACCGCAACCCTGCTACAGGCCTCCCCATTGCTCAGAATGGCTCCCTGATGCAATCACAACCCACTTCTGGTTTTTGTCAACAGTGGGACAATCCAGGAAGAGCTGTCGCCATAGTTGTCACCCCCCCCCCCACAAAGACCAACAGTACTCCCAGCCTTTGTGTCTATGTTGGGAACCACTGCTGTAAGCTTTCTGCTCATAAAGCAAGACACATTGTTGCTTTACACAAATGTAATGAAGATAGACAAAGGTAACGGTTGCAGGGAACCACAGATGACAGGATCTGCAGGTACCAGGAGACTGCATTCAACATAAAAGTGTTTCATTACAGGAGTGCACTTACTTTTGTAAGGAATGGTGTGATGAAGACAAAAAATACATCATACACAAGGAGAAGAACTAGGAGAATCACGCAGGACTAGAGAACACAGGAAAACCATGTTGTTATTTTTTTAAAGTATAATCTTTACTGTTTTGACATAGCATGATAATTACACAAAGAAACTGTATTCCTATTTGAATTTTTTATCAGGTGTTCTTAATCAGGTATTTTACACCATTTTTTCCTCTCATTTCTTAAGCTTCTCTTTGTGCCTATTAGGACCAGAACGTGACTTTCGTAATGGTAGCTGGTATTCCAATTATTTAATTTAAATTCACACACATGGTACATTGCTTACCCCTGAACTAGACACAAATACACATTTTTGAAGTCACATATGCAGCTTGGTTTCTCTCCCCCCCCCCCCCGCCCCACATCTCACAAAGCAGGTGTTCTCTGAAGCCAGAGGCCTTACAGCATTGACCCGCGATATAAGTCAACCCAGGTTTTCAGGCTCAATTACAAGGCTTTTTAAAAACTTACACATAAGTATACATGATAAATATAACTCATTTTAGCCAAATTAAAAACAATATACAATACCTTGTAGTGGGGCAATTTGAGTACTTTCAGAACATGGACACAAAACGCAATTTCCAAAACATCTTGTAAAACCCAAACCCAGCTAAAATTGAAAAAAAAAAAAAAGAATGCATTACACACAAAATATTGCAAATTTATTCAATTATAGCAGCATTTTATAGAATACAGAGTGTGGGGGAAGGTGGAACAGAAACATACAATAGAAAGGAGAGCTTTGAAAATCCCCCATTTATATACAGTTTTTGGACCTTGGCCTAATATTTCCAAGCAAAACCGAAATTTAGAAAGCAAAAAAACCTAGCATTTGTCACCACCCCAATTTTGAATCATGGTATTCCTTACGTACCGATCTTCTTTCCGAAACACAACCCAAACACCAACCGCTGCTATGGAAATTACAAAAAGCAAAACGAGCCTCACTTCAATGCTGTTGTTGTAGACTGTAACCCTAAAAATAAAGCACCAACAGAAGTGTAATTAAAAAAAAACCCCAATAATACAACGCAGTTCACAAATACCTAGGACACTCTTAAAATTGTTGATAGGGTCCCAGAAACTGCAACTTTAAGCAAGACGACTTAAGCAAAACTGCAACTTTAAGCAATGAGACCAATTTTACCGTAGGCTAATTGATGTACACAAACAGGAGTTGCATTCCTACAGCATCTGGTCATAAGAACATCCCCAAACATTAAGACCCAAAACACTTCTAATATTAAACACTGAAATAAATGTCAGCTTTCCAAGCCAGAGAAAACCCACACAGACATGGGGAGAACATGCAAACTCCACACATAACAGACAATCCGGGCCAGGAACCATTTTTTTTCCTCAACAACTTTATAACTAAAAGAATGAATAAATTGGGACTTGCTGTACATCTTCCCAGGGCGCAAAAAAGGGTGCCCTGGGGCCGAAGCAAGCCACTTGTGTCAGCCCCGCACTATTGCGAAAGTGCCATAAGGTACTTTCACGCTAGCGCTGCTGCTGCAGGGCTAATGCAGGCGGCAGCATTGGGCCCGTGGCGCGGTCAGACGCTGGCGGTGTGCCGCTCCTGCGTCAGCTGAGTTTGGCTGGTTCTGGGTGGGCGTTGCTGGGTGTTGTGGTCTGGGAGGCGGAGCCTGGAGGTGGCCATTAGCCACATCCAAACTCCCATCCCTGGGCCACGCGGGAACTCGGTTCTGCACCCACTGTATGGCAGGTGCAGGAACCTGAGTAGCCATAGGCGTGACTGACGCCTACCCTGGGGCAAGGGCACAAATGTGTCGCAAGCTGTGCTGGATACGGTGCAGGCCTGCAAGCCTGTGCTGTTCCAGCGCAGTTTAGGATTGTGCTCTCAGTAACACAACAAGCCTAACTCCGTTTCAAACTTGGGAGGGGGCAGGGGAAGGATAAGGACTGGTCTAAGGCCACCCATTTCATTTGTGGGTGAAATTTCACCAAAAAGTTGGAAATCTATAGCTCACTCTCTTAACGGATATGCTACAGTAGCGTTAAACCCCCATAAACGCAAAACTGATATTAGGTTAGTTTAATAAGAAGTCTCATCAAGAGAGCTCTTTGTCACCTGGCAGTTGCCCCTCCCCTCAGCCAAAGCAACCCTCAGGTTTACAAAATTCCCATGACTCCTTAATGTGGCTGCATCTTGGCTCTCCATCTGTGAATCACTGCAACAGATGACCAGTGATTAGTCATTCCCGCCTGTGAATTTTTAAAATAGATTTGAATCTTAAGGGAACATTTTCATGGCTCCATTTATGATCAATTTGACAGGCTTTTATGTAAAACAAATAAGATGAATTGCTTCTCTAAAGTTTGTCTCTATCCTTCCAAACTTCGGCTGCAAACTTCGATTGCATCGAGAGTGCAATCCTAACCTGTTAGGCCAGCACAAGGGCCACTGTAAAGCATGTTTGAATCACTCTTGGAGTCAGGGGGGTTGGCGCATGTCTGTGTGCTGACTTCTCTGACTCCAAAAGTGTCCAAACATACTTTATGGTGTCCCTTGTGCTGGCCACAGTTTGCTGGCCTAACTCCAGGTTAGGATTGTGCACAAAGTTACCCAGAAAGCGACCAAAAAAAAAATCATACAAAGAAAGCGAAGTACCTGCATCGTCCATAAGGGATTTTTTCAACTAGTGCAGCAAGACAGATGAACAGGCTCGCTGTACTTGATATGCAGAAAATTGCAATAAAGAAATATACTGGAGAAAAAGGAAAAATAAGAAATAAATAGGTCCACAACTATAAGTGCAGATACAAATTATTCAGCAAAAATAAAAACAGACATGCTAAGATGCATATTTAAATATGCACGTTTTTCTATACAGCCCCCCCCCCATCCGTCCTAAGCATGTCCACTGAGGTCAATGGGTTTCCTTACTAGTAAGCATGCTACACGGTTCCCCAAGGAAATGCAGTGGGCTGTGCCCAACATAATGCTAACCCTTAGTCATGTGTTATGCAAATGAGTTTTAAGGACTCTCAGAATTGTGCTATGCAATTTTTTCTCTCACTTCCTAGTTTGAGGGAAGCCATAATTTTCTGTTTCATTGAAATGCTTGCCCTACAAACCAGAATTCAAAACCACTTAAGTGGAGCTGAACCGTATTGGTTTCCTGTACTCTATTATTTTTTTTTTTAGATGAACCAATGTAATGACAGAATGGATGCCACCTTCTGACAATGTTGTGTGTGAAAGCATCTTGCTGTAACCAACACTTCCCACATTTTATCAAGCACAGTCACAATCCTTTCCTGCTTGGCTTCCTTCTCTCTTGTATCAGTTTAAAAACTGATGTGTGACCAGACTCTGTACAGACTATAAGTACAGACATCCTTTAAAAGAGTATGTACCATTATTCATCAGCTTCTGTTGATGGGGGAAAGACTGAAAGACACACACAAGGAGCCCATGCATCAGGCTCTCTTCCAAGCACTCTTAGGGAGAATGAGACAGAGCAAATATAAATATTCTGCCACAGTGTGTTCCTGGGGAGTCATGAGCTTTAGGCCCCCTCTTCTATACTGTATGGTTTACTAGTGCAGTGAAGAATTGGCCTATAAGAAAGCATGCTAAATCCAAATGCATTCTCACCTAGGTATTTATAGAAGAAGTACAGCAGAAGTAGGACTGCACAAGAGATTGCAACGAATACAACTACATGCGGGGGAGATAAAACAACATTTTCCTCCGTTTTTCCCTGTGATTCAAAACTTCCGGAGCTTACAGACGCCTTCAGATTCTCACTGTTTGGATGAACACATAAGGAGTTAGAAAGCCACCGCAAAGAACAACTCTTAAATTTGTCATAGAAATTTTAGCACAGGCTAATGCTTTGCAAGTGCTTGTTTCTATTACAGTCTGATCAGCCCCTTTTCAGTTGATCAAAATTTGTGAGGTACTTTGAGTTAAATTCAGCAAGATCCATAGTGATCAATAACCTGCCACACTGTTACTAGTAACAGGGCACAATCCTAACCTGGAGTTAGGACGGCACAGTTAGGCCACCCAAGTTTGACCTGCACAGGGGCCACCATGACGTATGTTTGGACCACTCCTGGACTCAGAGAGGCCAACACACAGACGTGCACCATCCTCCCTGACTCCAAGAGTGGTCCAAACATTCTTTACAGTGGCCCTGATGCCGGCCAAACTTTGCTGGCCTAAAGGTGCCAGCCTAACTCCAGGTTAGGATTGTGCTTACAGTAACATCTTGACAGCTTAATTTCGGTACCTCCTACTATCAACTGTAGTCCTTGTGATAACAAAGGGCACTCCAAAGTTTGCCAGCAAGTCCTGAGTTGCACTGGATAAGGCAACCTTGGCATAAATGCCAAATTCCCCCAGGATCAAAAACCTGGGCTTCCCAACACCAAACCTCAGACATCCCCTATATCAACCATACCCCCAATTGATCCCAGGTTCCCAAACATACAAGGTAGACATGATTAAAGCAACAATATGGTTGAACAGTTGCACAAGAAAAAAACATTGCAGTACATGGGTATATATAGCCAACCCATACGTATATTGTGGCAACTAAAGTTGCCACTGGGGTTGATTTTTTGTTATACTCTGTTCTTTTTTTCTGAGCAAGAGTCCAACTTCTTGTTAAATTTGTTTTCTTCACAGAACTGAATACAGACTAAAGGAACTCTGGCATGAACCAGGTATAAATTCAAGTAAAATAAAGGAAGAGCTAAAGCTATATGTAATTGTGTCAGATTTCCCAATATTCAGCCTATCAACAAGCGTTAAACGTTTCTTGTATGCGAAGCTTGAACAAAACTTACAGCTCTACCATTCCACTCCAATAGCTTCCTGCTACCACAGTGAGTACAGCAAGGAGAAAGATGACCACCAAACTATAGTCAAAAAATGGCATAGGTGGGGAATACAGTATCACGTTAATGTTTCCAAGAGTCTGGAAAGTATAAATGTATCAGTCAGTGGAAAGTTAGTTACACGCACGCACGCACGCACGCACACCCCAATACCCGCAGATTTCATATCAGTCGTTTCACTTATTTTCTCCTCCACCACCCCTCCGGGTTCATTATTTATCTGACATCCTTTGCACTCCTTCCTGTTACAGAACGCAAGAAAAGGAGTGCAAGGAGTAAGCCAGAACTCTAGAAGAGGTAGCCTAACAGCCCAATCCTATGGTGCCCTGGGTGCCAGAGTGGCAACGGTAGTCGAACAGCTACTGCTGCATCCTTACCAGCATGAGGCAGGTACTAGAGAACCTCAGGACATTCGTCCCCTGGGAGTAAGGGCAGGGGGCTGCCTATGGGGCTCCTCACGTCTGCACTGGCTATTTTGTCCTTCTGCCCAGCCCAGAAAGCTTGCAACACTGGTGGCCCCTGTATTCACTGGCCTTGAACGGGAGTGGGTCCTAAAAGAAAGCTAACAGGATGTTCTTGCTGTCTCCTTCCTCTAGCATTCTGGCTGATAGCTTCTCACATTCCTCCTCTAGCATTCTAGTTGTTGTTGTTTTTTCTAATCTGTCTTTCTTTGCAGCCCTTCATGTAAGAATACACTAGAAAAGGAACATGAGAAACAGTCAGCCAGAATGCTAGAGGAGGGAGATAGCCAGAATTCATGTACTTCAGTACATGACCATTGTTCTGCGAGATACAATAATAGTCGTGCAGACTTGGAAAAAATTCATCAATATTACTAACCCATCTGCTAATATACCAAATCAGGAATTTATTCCACATAAAACAGACTGCACGTTGAAACAGCAAATAAAGAGAACTAATTCTTCTTCAGTGTACAAAAGCATACCTTCCTTGTCATGAAGAAGCAATTTACCATCAATGAGGCTACTTTACTGAAAGCACAGTGTGCCACACTTGTTTAAGGACATTATGATCCTTGCCTTTTGATTGCAAGCAAACCAAGGGAGAATGGGCACACACAGAAATGCCGAAAAGTTAATGTCAATGTTGGCTAGCACTACGAGATAAGAGGAAACTAGCAGGCAATCGTCATGCAGTAAAACATTGCAAAATTAGATTTGCAATAGGTGCATAAGATTTTTATTCTGAGAGAAGTTTCATTCAGAATCTCTCTTCCTTTTGCTTTCTTTGTGTTTGGAAAACTTAGACACACAGCAAATCACTCGACAAACTGACATAGAACTGTGTGTCAAATAACCACATTCATAGAAAAGAATCAAATATGCTTTATTCACAAAATCCCCTTCCAATAACCAGAAACTGAAAATAAAGCAAATGAAATATTGTCCCAGTTCAGACATCCCACGCCACGTCATCACATCACCATGGCTACACTCGAGTCAGCTAGGCCAGTGCAACAACACTGCCAGATTCACCCCTGAGAGGATGAGATTGTGCCGTGGCAGGCCGGCCGGCCGGCGTGGGGAGTGGGAGAGGCTGGAGGGAGGGTGAAACGGAGGTGGGCAGAAGAAGGCAGAGCGATTGTGGGAGGCGTGGTGGGACCGGCCATGGCAAGCTGCGCCAGATCCTAACGCTGGCCTGAGTAGCCTTACAGGGGCTGCTTGGATTTGCATCAGGAAAAATTGCTGGCACAGCTCTGAGTAGTCCTATAGGGGCTATGGGGTAAGGGGAAATATATCCCCTTCCCTCAAGTTGCCAGGCCAGTCAGCACCTACCTTGGGCTGGATACAGTGCAGGCCACCTGACCTGGCTCTTACAGCACAAGGCTGGGCTTTTAGTATCTTAACACGAGCTAATCATTTCTCAATCACAACAAGCAAACAATCTTCAAAATTACTTACGCTTTTCATTTCTAATATAGCCTCTTTGCTTATAAGTGCAACTGGAATGCTGCTATTAATATTTGGGGAAGTCTAAAAAAAAGAAAGAAAGAGTTAACTGCTTTACTGTATAAATCAGTAAGTTGTTACCTAAAGATTAAAGGCAAAACGTCGCTCACAAGCCCAAATTGCAGATTACAAGGAGACGCACAGGCAGTAGGAGCAACACAGGGACCAGATAAAGTGATGTCAGGGGCTGGCTCTGGTCTACTGCCTACCAGTTGGCAATCCCCAATTTAGAAAAATGCCACAAGGATGCCATAAAAACAAACTGAAATTTAGATACAATTTTTCATTAAAAAACAGATATACATATTAGAACTTACCAGAGGAGAGTCTGAGACAATCAGGAGTATTTTAGCGCCATGACTTTGCGCTAGCTGCGCCTTTTCCAAAAATGTACAGTTTCCCCTCTTCACCGCAAGTGCCTTGCCCGAGACATTCACAGTTCCAACATCAGAAGGATTACAGAACATTGTGTGGTCCAAGAGTATCAATTCTGTAGAAGGCTAAAAAAAAAAAAACCCCTCTAATATCAAAAGGTGAAACTGCAAGATTATTCTGCAAAGATCATTATTTTCCTATCTTATTATTTGTCCCCTGCTAACTGGGCAAGAGGCACTTTTTCAAGTGGTGTCCTCTTATATTTAGCAGGGGGAGAGCAATTGTCCTTCTTCACCCCAGCACAGTGTCTTTCTCGTGGCTGTTGCTGGTGGTGTTCTCCATTCTTTTAGATTGTGAGCCCTTTTGGGACAGGGAACCATTTAACTTTAATGTTACTATTTGCCGCTATTAATTTAATACTTTTTTATTAACATACTATTTAATGTTACTATGTTACTATTAACCGCTTTGGGAACTTTGTGTTGAAAAGCGGTATATAAATACTAGTGATTGATTGATTTACTGGAAACATATGGAATGAAGATCCTGACTCTGCTATATGAAGCTGAAAACCTAGTACCGAAATAGAGGAGTCCTAGAATAAAGTTAATACAGATTAAAGTCTATATTGAGCAAATCAGATTGCAGGTGAGGGATACCAGATTTGAATGCTTCTCATATGTTAAGAAGTCTGTGAAAATAGAATTCCAACCCAGCACTCTCTCTGCTGTGCAACTTCCTTATCTGCAGGGATCTGGGGGAAGCATTGACAATTGTAATCCCTACCTTTGGATTCTAGCTACAGGTATGTCCCATCAGAGATGCACGGAACCCGAGCGTGCCTGGGGCAGGGTGATGTAACCATGCCCCTAGCGCATCACCCCACCCCCGCGTCATCCAGCCACGCCCCACCCCTGGGCGTCATCCAGCCACGCCTCTCTGCACCCAGGATCACTCCATTTCGGAGCTATACAGACGTAGGGGAGGGCGGGCAGGCCAAAAAGCGTGCGGCTTACTCCGCGCAATGACGCCTCGCCGCTGCCAGCACCCATTGCTCTTGCCACCCCCTGCTACACCCTTCCTCCACCTCAGGACCCCTCCCCAGCGGATACCTGAAACCGTGGATACTGGGGTCGCCATTTTAAAGATAGGGGCACATCAGTGGTTTTTCTGCAACAAGGTTTTTTTTAATGTTCTCCAACCTTTTTAATTGGGACCTGGTGGCGCTGTGGGTTAAACCGCTGCTGCTGAACTTCCTGACCGGAAGGTTGGCAGTTCGAGACCATGTGACGAAGTGAGCTCCCGTCGCTTGTCCCAGCTCCTGCCAACCTAGCAGTTCTAAAGCACGTAAAAATGCAAGTAGATAAATAGGTACCACTCCGGTGGGAAGGTAACGGTGTTCTGTGCGCCTTGGTGTATAGTCATGCTGGCCACATGACCACGGAAACTTGTCCTTGGACAAACGCTGGCTCTTTGGCTTAAAAAAGGAGATGAGCACCGCCTCCTACAGTTGGTCACGACTAGACTATTTGGTTGCAGGGAAACCTTTACCTTTTTAACAAGAGTCCCAGTGTCCATGGTATCCATAGATAACTGAAACAGTGGGTACCGAATCTGGATACCGGGGCATTCTTGTACTTCATTCCCACTTTATTCTGATCCAACCTTACTTAAGCTCTTGGGGGTATAACATACATTGACATAATCTGGTCAGTTAAATCATGTCATTAAATATACTGCAGTGTTTGACACATTTTTCGCATGTTAAATTCACACATTTTAGGAAGTATAGTACATAATTACAGTACTTACAATACCACTTGAATCTGGGGGAAGAGAAGTAAAAGTATCATACTCTATGCAGTACTTCTTTATTTTCGGAGGCGTGTCATTATTAGAAGCAATCAAGAGGCCTTTTTTCGCACTTATCTACAAGACAAAAAATGTTCTTTGCTAAATACAAAATTTAGATTATGGATGAATGATAGTTATGGATAAATAAAACTAGAACTGTTTCAGTAAACTGAGATTACGCAATGGCATTCAGTAACCTCATGTCATATTATTTCTTAAATATTATTATTTAACAACAACAACAACAACAACCTCTTGTCATATTATTTCTTACCTCAATACCAAAAAAACAATAAAGATCAATAAACATTGAACTCAACTGCAATGTATTTTCACACAACTCAGATTTTCCCAACCAATTTTCCAAAATTTGATTGGAGAAGTATTTATAAGGTGCATAAATTTATATATACATGGTGAGGGCCCCCAGTGTATGTCTGGCACCCACATTGAGTCAAATCTACAAATAATAACCCCACAGATAAAGATGCACCCATTTGTAATTGTCCTTCTTCACCCCAGGACAGTGTCTTTTCTAATGGTGGTCTGCAATGTTTGTGAGCCCTTTTGAGACAGGGACCATTTTCTCTGTTAACCACTTTGTGAACTTTTTTTTGTTGAAAAGCAGCATATATTCTTAATGTTTAATACTACAGCAATAAAATCTACTGACTTCAATGGGGCTTACTCTCAGGAGTATGTATACGATTGAAGCCTTAGAAAACTGCAAACTGAAACAGTTGAATGGAGAAGGCTGTGAGTAGGGAACATTCTGTATCTGTGTTGCCCTGTTACGGGGACAGAGTCACTCTAGACAACATCTGTTTACAGGCTGCTCCCTGTTCTCCCTGGCCACCAGCCAAAAAGTGAATAAAAATTGTAATGTTTTGTTTAGGGGACAAGAAATAACTGCAAAGGCTGATCAAATTACCACTTAAATGCTAACTGGGCAAGAGGCACTTTTCCAAGTGGTGTTCCTCTTAGGTTTATCAGGGGGAGAATAATTGCCCCTCTTCACCTCAGCTCTAGTGGCTGTTGCTGGTGGTGTTCTGCATTTTTTAGATTGTGAGCCCTTTTGGGACAGGGAGCCATTTAACTTTATTATTTGCCTGTAAACCGCTTTGGGAACTTCATGTTGAAAAGCGGTATATAAATACTTATTGATTGATTAAATGATTGATTAAATGACTTTAGAAGGCGATTTTCCTGGATCACAGTACTGAGATGGAAATCTCAAGAAACAAACTTTGAAGGAAGTACAGCAATGATAAAAAAATCTGTAATGCAGTGATTCTACTGCACTCTACAGAAAGCGTGCATGTGTGCCGCTGCGCATGCATTCACACGAACACACATGCGCAATCCCTTACCCTTCCATCCCTGCAACAAAATGTGTGACAAAATCCAAAAATTACACTTGAGCTTTCTGAGAAAAACACTTTTTGGACAAAAGGAGCTATTATAAAGGCCATATCTGTTCATGTTACACATTCCCAGACAACAGCCTACACCTCAGAGTGTAGTAAGCGGGGGTGTTTATTTTTGTTAGAAACACTGCCTTTTGGGGATGAAAATATCTGAATAAAAACGCAAAACACTGCATCTTGGTGTTTAAGGCATTTTCCAAAAGTTAGATTACTTTTCCAATTAGGAACAATAATGTGGCTGCATCTGCTGACTATATCAACTACCTAGTCCACTTTGAAAGCATTTAAAATGACAGAAACTGAGAACTTGGAACAAGAACTTAAAATAAATACATAATTATCGCTTTCTGCCTTTCAAATCACGAAATCTATGAAAAAACCCCCACCATTTCCAAATACCCTTAGTAATAAGGTAATACATAGGGGGAGAGGGAGATTCAGAGTTTGACTGTGTGGAGTCCCATCACACAAATACACACCATTTTGTTCTAGGCAACAGACACATACCAGGTCTCCCTGCCACAGTGGCAAGCATTCTGCCAGAAAGGTTTCTTTCTCAGGAGAAGCCAAGCTAGGCATGCTGGCATCAGCCATTCCCTACCGTCTGTCATCGCATATACCTGTGCTCTTCAACCTGTGGGTCAGGACCCCATGGAGCCGCAAAGCCTCAGCTGTGGGTCGCGGCAACTTACAGGAATGAAAAAGGTTGTACACCACTGGGCTGGAGCACCGCCAGGTAAAGGGGACAGCAGCTGGTGTACCCCTTCAGGTACCAAGAGATTGTGCCCCAGTCCTGATCAGGTGCTTAGCAATTGTGCTAGAATAGCTTTCACTAGTGCCTGTCCTGGTAGCTCTTTTCTGTTCTCTTTAATATTCGGTAATAATGAACAGTGTCGAGCATCCGGGGGGGGGGGCGGGGGTGGCAATGGCAGTGGGGTGGGCAGATAGGGGGCAGGCAGTGGCGTCTCTACAGGGCAAAAAGGTGGGATATAAATTCAATAAATAATAATAATAATAATAATAATACAGGGAGGGCAGAGCTCTAAGTTTTGCAAGGAGCCTTACCCTGTCATGTCAATCCCTCCTCTCCCTTGCTGCTGTAGCCAGGAAGCAACGCCAAGATGTTGCTTTTCCCTGTGAGGATTGGCTAAAACGGTGCAGGAAAAGAGTGATTTCCACTGCAAGGTAAGGCTCCTTGCAAAACTTAGAGCTCTGCCCTCCCTGTAGAGATGCCACTGGGGGCAGGAATCAAAGTGGGGACTCCAGTTTCAGGCTTTGTTTATATATTGGGGTCATGGCCCGAAAAAGGGGATTGAAGGCCACTGTACAATGGAGTCAAAGGTACACTGCCCGTGAACATGGAGGTTTCACCTTCCCTCCCTGCTGTGCTCCTGCGTGCGTGGCAAGCCAACAGGCACAGGAGGCGAGCCTGTTCTCCGTCCAGGCGTGAGGGGGAGCCCTCTTTCCCTCGCTCCCGGCCCGCGCCCTCCAAACGCACCCCACACGAGCGCCGGAGCTGCGCGCCACTGTGGGGCAGCCCCGAGCTCGCCCCCCGTCGCTGATTCCCCAAAAGGCCCCCCCCCGTCCCGCGCTCCCGAGGCCGCGCCAGGGCCCAGGCGAGCCGCCCACTCACCAGCGGGAGGAGCAGGCCCCAGAGGGCGACTCGCAGCAGGCGGGCGGCCCCCATCCTCCGTCCTCGGCGCGCCCCCTACCCAGAGAGCGGCTCCCGTCCTCGCAGGCCTCGCTCCCGCCGCCCGCACCCCCGGCTGGACTCCGGCTTCCTCTTTCGTTTTCAGCCGGCGTCCTCCTCAGCGGCCCTGAGCCGGGGGCGAGGCGAACGGCTCGCCTCTTCGGGGCGGGATCTGCCCGTGGAGCGAGGCGGCCCCACGGAGCCCCAGAGCGCCCGGAGGGTGTCCAGGCGGGCTGCTGCCTCTTCAGGAGGGGCGCTTCCCACGGGACGAGAAGCTTGGCAGCTCGAGCCCAGGATCCTCTGAGCTTGTGCAGAGTGCTTTTCGGCCAGTCGCGGGGGGAGAAGGAGGACTGTAGGCCAGTCCTGGCCCCCTAACCTTTTGCGCTCCGGCCCCTCTGCCTGCAGTTTCTGCTTTCAGGAGGCTGCAGGGAGCCATGATTGGGCAATGGAGAGGAATCAGGGTGTGGGGTTTGTAGGTTTCTTTAATCTGAGACTTCCTTTTGAAGGGAACGAGGGCTTACGTTGAGTAACCTTGCATAGGATTGCTGTAAGGGGATTATGTTTTAGCCAGGCACTGGAATTCTGGCTCATTAGCCACCCTGTTCCAAAGAGGATGGAGATTGTGTGGGTTTTCTTTTTTTACTTGCAAAATTAAATCATTTGAACCACACAAAGTTTCAGTCAACAAGGCTTACAGAAAATCACACAATAGGAAGTCTTTAGAGGGGGCAGGGAGGGTATTGTTCAGTTGCTTTCTTCTCCTCTTCCCCATACAGTTAGTGGTGTGTGTGGGGAAAATAGTTGAACCTGAAAAGCACCAACAGGTGGCTGTAGCAATAGTGACATAGTGCCTTTCCTTTCTTTGAACACATGCCCATTCACAAAAGCTGGAACATATGACCTTGTCTTACAGGAATGCTCTGACTTCTTTAATATTCACAATGGATGCTTCGGTGTTAGCTTGATGTCATACCATCTTGGGATCCTTATGCAGACAGTTAAAGGCAGGGTTCTCCCCTTCCTGCCCCAAAGCACCCCACAGACCACAACAGTGATGCAGGCACAAAGCTGCTGCAGTCAAGATGCCTGGCCCTTAAATTGCTTTAGTAGCCAGCTCAACTAGGCAGCAAAAATTCTGTTCAACTGTACATGCTATATGCATGTGCCGTCACAAGCCTGCTAGGTTCAACTAAACAGGAACATCTACTCCAGAGCACTAACAGCTGTTACAAGAAAAAAAAAAAATTACATCTGACTGAACAACAATACTGTTAATGTTACCACGTGTCTTTTGTAGAGAATTTTTGGAAATTTAAACAAGGCATGTTACAGCCAAAGCCTAATTTTAAAACATAAGTCAATAAAAATTTGTTTCATGTTTTGTCACCCTGTTAGGTAGCCCTCATAAAGAAACAGACCTCAGCTCTTTAAGCAAAAGTCAAGCAGTTTATTCAGCTGGCCATTGCTGGTCACCTGAGTGGAATCTTTTCACAAAGACACAGATGCACCCTACAATCAGATCAGTTTCTATAGGCGTTTGCAACTTTAGCATAGTTTTAGCAAGATACAGGAAACATCTGCGAGACATGAGTTAATAGTTGTTTATGGCTTTTAGCCTGTCTGTGGCTTGAGCTGGGTATGTGTTTTTGTTACTTCCTCTAGCGAAGGGTCATTCAGCAACTCTACAGTAGTTTAAAAATTTCTACTGTATGTGCAAAGCTTACTGGGGGAAAGGAGGAGGGGGTGACCAGGGACAAAGTTCCTGAGCATACACAGAGCACATTTTTTTAATCCTAATACACAGAAGCATAAAAGCACCGCTCTCAACCCCTTTAAATTTTAGTTTATTGGGGTAGCGGGCACTAGTATTGGTTTTGTTAGGTGCCCCTGTAGCCACCCCCAATAGCCTATTGGGTACCTACACTTGCCCTTCAGTACTGAGAGTTTGGAGATTGCATACTAGGTCCATAATCAGTAGCCAAGTCCTACCTGAAAGACTGCATGAATGCTTTTAGTATAATACTAGGTCTAAGGGCAAGTCTAACAGAGTAGAAGAATATTTTGATTCACACCAAATATTGGCTGTTGGTTGTAATAACCTAAGGTAGTCTTCATATTTAAATCCTATTCCTATTAAGGCAAGGCTGGAGATCAACAAACTATACAGGCTTAAACCCAGACCATCCAAGATTTTCAACAAGAAAAAGCCTACACTGAGAACTATTTACGGTATACATTACTCAAAATGTGCTACACATGGTGCCATTCCTTTTAGGAAGCAGTTGACTGCCTCTCTATTAAGTGCCCTCAATCAACCTCCAGCATTTAAAACCCCAGCAAATAAGGGGAAGGAACAAGGTGGGAATTTAAGGGCTCATAAACCTCACAATTTCTGCCTGCAGTCATCCACAAAAGGTAACTTATTTATATCTGCATGCAATATATGTGGTATCCACACACTGGGGGTGGTACTTACACATTAGATCAGTGATGGCGAACCTATGACATGCATGTCAAAGGTGACACACCACAACGTTTGGGGTGACACACCAGCATTCACCAACACCTGACAAAAACTGAGTTTGTGTTACTCTTATTTTTGTAATTATTTGATGTTTATATAATATATAGCATCACACTTGATTGGACTGTATTTTTGGTTTGTATAAATGAATATAAAGAATTGTTTCTCTTTCGTTTGGGAGGGGGGTTGACACATCAGCAAAGTCAAGCTAAGCATTTTCTGAAGTCCTGACACACTGAGCCCAAAAGGTTCGCCATCACTGCACTAGATTGAGAGTGGAGGGTGGGAAATGGAGCAAACTTCATAAGTAAGAAATCCACTTAAAGTCAGGCTGACTTGCTGAACCATCTAAAACCCAGTACATGGAAAAAGGCTGCTTTTACGCCTTACACATACAAGTGTAATGCTAGGCAGAGTTAGCATCTAATTCCATGTAAGATTAGATAGTAGGGTCAAGGGGTGCTCTAGAGAGAATTGATTTAGAGGTAAAGAAACTGCTGAGAATTGTATTGGAAGTGACCTACAAGGTCATCTAGTCCAACTCCCCTGCCTGTAGCAGAAAGTTCTCCTAGAACATCTCCAGCAGGTGCCTGTTAAGTCTCTGCTTGAAAGTCTCCAGTGAGGGAGAATCTACCATCTTCCTTGGCAATCTGTTCCATTATCAAATTGCCCTTACCATCAGGGATGCCCTTTGATACTTTATGAAACCATTATTCCCAAAGGGCAGGAGCAGCCATTATGCTATTCTGTTCAAGAAATTTTCAGCAGTTAAATGCTTGCTATGATGCAGTGCAGATTTGTTTTGTCCCATTGACTCAGGTTAGTGGCCCCAGAAAAACAATCAATTCTAACATATTCTGACTCTGAATGGACAATGCCTTATGTTTTAATGGTATGTGCCATTGAAACTACTGCCTTCTTTTATTCTGTTTTCTGCCCAAAACAGAGGACTCTGCTAGTTTTCAACAACTCTGTTGATTATCACCACCATTACTAGAGGCACACTATACCAAGGCAACACTTTGTACTAACTTGTGTAGTCAAAAGCAGCCTTACATCAGACAAAATTGAGTTTTGAAAACTGTTTAATGTACGCTCACTTTAAGTGATAATCACCACTACAGGGCCATTTGTACCACATGTACCATTTAATGACTTACAATCCATAGTGAAGACAGTTACATCAGATAGTTAACTGAACATTAACACTGTGCCACACAAGTACTCAATAGTGATGCAGTGTCAAGCTGGGGTTTTCAGACAAGTGTCCAGAAGCCATAAGGCTTTAAGCTGTATTAGACACTGTTCCAGTACAAAGAAATACAGAAACATTTTAGCAAGACTGATATTTAAAAACAACATTCAGATCGACCACTAGTTTAAAAAACACAAAACCCTACTATAAAAAATAAGGTGCTTTAAGTTTGATTTTCATAATAAAAATTCAGGGCATCATCTTACTCTTTAGGAAAGGAATCTACTTCCACATGACAGTGGCAATAAGTTCTTTATTTTTTTTAATTAGTATTTAAGCCATCTGCTGTCATTTTACATAGTTGAAAAATTATGCAGTGGCATGTTCCAGTTATGCTAGACCCCATACTGAAGCAACTACTCTTTTTTAACTTCTAGAAGTACATGTACTACCAACGGTTTCAGTCAAGCACCAATTAATAGGAAGCTTTACATGTTCTCAGATTAATTGATTCCCTTCCTACCCCACATCAGTGTCCACTTGAGATGTTCAGACTATACAGGTTATGTTTGCCACCTACCAGTAGTGGGAGAGATACCTGAATTAGACAGCAGAGGGGGTTCACTGCATAGCACCTATTATCACAAGCTTTACAACTTAAAGCAACAGCTTTGATAAATTGATATTCAACATTTCAAATTAAATACCCTTTTTAGAACAATGACTTGATACAACTGCCATTATAACAGCAGCTAGAATCCTAACACCTAGTCCTAGGCATGATCCCAATTTTACACAAGTATATCCTCCACCAGAGCTTTACGTTTCTATGCACACTCCAAAATACCTTTCAATGGCAAGGTTGCAATACAAAAAAAGCACAGTTTTAAATACATAGTTTTGCCAGTTTCACATTGACCTTGAGTCATACCATGAGGTTAAGCAAATACTGCTTGATCTGCAGGAAAACGCCCATGGGCATTTAGCCACTTATCAAAAGCCAAGCTAAGCCAGACCTTAGGGAGCATGATCAGCCTTCAAGGATTTCTGTTGAAGGAAGGCAAACATTAATGGTTATACAATTTAAAGGCCAAGCACATTTATGTAAAACATTCATTTTGTAATAGAGTTGTATATTTTACTTACATGCGATCGCAGGCTGGCGTTTATTAAATTGTATTTTAATATTGAGGTTCAGGGTGTTTTGTTTTTAAGTTTTAGTACAGGCATGTCCCAGTATCAGCTGGGGTTCCATTCCGGACTCCACCATGGACACCTGAAACCATCGATACTTTTTAAAGTTAGGGGAACATCAGTGGTTTTGCTGCAACATGGTAAAAAATTTGTTTAATGTTCCCCTATCTTTTTAATAGGCATCCAAGTATCCATGGATACAAAATCAGTGGATACCATGGCATTCCTGTATTCTTTTTACTGTAATTTTATTCATTTGATGTTTTAAATTGTTAGCCACCTTGTTTCCCCTTCAGTGTGGAAGAAAGGCAGGGTAGAAATACAGTAAATAAAAATATTAGGAAGCTTCTGTCCAGTCATGTAAAACACATTATTCCTGCAAATCAAGAACTATTGCTTATGACCAAGCAAATCTATAATCCAAAATTGGACTAAACACACAAATCTCCCAGGGTAAAATTATCCAAAATGACCAGTTTATGGAATCGAGAATCAGATTAAGATCCAACCTGGCCCCTTGGATAAAGTAACAAATCTCAGCACTTTGGGGTGGGAGAGAGCCACAGATCATTTGGTTAGATGAGCGATTTTCAACCTTTTTCATTTGATGGCACACTGAGAAGGTACTAAGTTGTCAAGGCACACCATCAGATTTTTGATAGGGCATACCATGCTGCCAATGGGGAACTCACATCCCCTTTGGCCCTACTAATAAATGACCTTCCCCCAAATTCCTGTGGACCACGCACAGCACACCAATGTGCCACGGCATGGTTGAAAATGGCTGGGCTAGATTGTAGCCAGATATTTAGAGCAACTGGCACTATTCATATAGTACCATATGTGGGAGTTAAGACTATGAAATGGCTTCAGGTAACAGATCTAAGGCATGTACAGGATGTTCACATAATTAAGGAGTTGCGTTAAAGGCACAGTCAACAACTGTACCAGGATGAGTGATCCTGTTACAATAGTGTTCATTAGAACAATTGTCCAATTCTACCCCCACAGAGCCAGTTGCTTTCAAGTAAACATACCAAAAATGGCACTTCCTTCTGTCCTTCAAGCATCTGCTAGACCTGTGTACTTGAATTGTTATAGCCTCCTTTTGATTTCATTTGTTCCTGAATTGTCCCAGCCTGAAAAGGACATTGTGTTAATTTCTTTAATTCTGCTTGCATTCCCCATCCCATCAGTTTAGTGTTGGTAATAAGCCCTTAATTCTAGCTATTCCACAGCTTTATGTATGTTTGTTACAATATGGTCAATTTCTAGTTAGAGTTCATTACAAGTATGAAGTCTCAGTACTATTGACACAGAGACAAGTGTACAAAGAAAATAAGCGTTGTGCCCAATTAATATTAGAAAGATCCTCTACAACAATATGTCCCAAACATGCATGTTTAGCTAGAAACAATTTCCACTGGGTTGCCCTAGACTTGCTCCCAAGTTACTTCTATAGAACTACACCCCAATATAGGCCGATACTATAAAATACCCCATTAATAGCAATACAAAGCTTAGGAAAACCAGTTAGTCCTGGATATTACCAATAGGTTTGTCTCAATTAAGATTGTAGACGCAACACATTCATTCATTCAAATAGTATTTATATACCGCTTTTCAACACAAAGTTCACAAAGCAGTTTACAGGCAAATAGTAATAATAAAGTTAAATGGCTCCCTGTCCCCAAAGGGCTCACAATCTAAAAATATGCAAAACACCACCAGCAACAGCCACTAGAAAAGACACTGCGCAGGGGTGAAGAGGGACAGTTACTCTCCCCCTGCTAAATATATATATATATATATATATATATATATATATATATATATATATAAATTCTCATATGAAGTTGAGAATTTTGAAAGATACAGCCATAGCATCTGCCATGTGGCTGAATTAGTTCTACAGAATTGGGATAACCATATTAAAGTGGCTAATACCACTTTGCTTCCTCTGTATACTTACTGGTGGAGAGCTACTGGCCATCTCATTTGTTCCAATGTGGGTAATGTGTACAAAGTTCATTGGCTCTCCTATCATATTTCTGTCAAATCTTGGATGCCTCTTCTACAGAGCGAGAGACACACACACTATGTATTTAAGAAGGCTCTTTTCAAGAAAAGCATAGATCAGTTTTATAAACAAGGATAGTATTTTAGCTATTACTTACACAAAGTGTTATGGCAATTGCATTTTGTACAATACATATGCTTCAATAATCCACCCAAGACAAATCCAGCTAAGAGGCCAACTAAGGGCCCAATCCTATCCAACTTTCCAGCACTAATGCAGTCATGACAACAGGATGTGTGTTGCATCCTGCAGTGGAGGGACAGTCACAGACACCACCTCAAGCTAAGAGAACATTTGTTCCCTTTCCTTGGGTCTGCATGGGTGCTGGAACGTTGGACAGGATTGGCCTCCAAGATAGTTGCTTCAGAAAGCACAGAGGCACCCATTTCCCTCTACTATACTTCCTTCCTACCCATTCCCTGAAATGGAGGAAAAGGGGAAAGTGGTGGGCTACAGTATTCAATAATATACACATCATCTTCTACCCTGTCTCTGCCTTTTCCAGGCCTTTCCTGTCTCTGCCTCCAGGCCGGGGAGGGAGAAGTGGGAGAGACATGAGAGAGGGCAGCATCAGAGATAATTTCAGGCATCAAGAGGCTTGAATCCAATGTGTGTATATATATGCATACATATACACACTTACCTAGCTGGATTTATTATCCATAAAACAGAAGGAAGGTCTTTTAAGCATCATTCTTCACCATTCCAACGGATAATTAGGAGACCAGATCAATATTTCCCCCCTCTCCCACATCTCTTTCTAGTCTTTAGAGAGCACCAGTAAAGCACACTATTCAACATCGTTTCTCAATTTGCTTTCTTCACACTTACAGGACCACAAGGTCAACTACAAACAGCAGTTAAGCCCATTCCATTAGGTCTACTTACCGGCCGTGGCTGGTCACCAACACAGCAGTTAAAACAAACCAGAAACTCCATCATTGTAGCACTTGGTCACTGCCTCCAGAGTAAAAGATTAAATTAATACGTTAACCTTGCCATAGACATGCTGGTGAAAATCAACATGCTATTTTCTACAAGTGTTACTAACACACTGTAAAATTATTTGGTTTTAGTCATTTCCTTTGTACCCATCTAGATCTAAACCCACAAGGAAAATATATTTCTATTTTTCCTTCCAGTGAAGTTACTACAATAGTACTTTAACTCCTCATTCCCCCTAGTTTAAAAATGACACTATAACAAAGCTAGAATACAATTCTATTGACCTGCCTTGATCTGTACAACAGTGTTTCCAATGTGCTGTATCATGGCTGCAATCCTACACATCATAACTTAGGAGGAAGTTTAGTAGGACTTACTTCTGAGAGGATATGTTTAGAATTGCTTTGCAAAAGGATGCCCTAAACATTCAAGTAGATAAATGAAACATGTCAGGACAAACATGTCTCACTTGTCCCAACATTTCACTGTGCAACTGCTCAACTCATACAGAATTGCCTACAAGCCTGACTTTAATTGTAACACTACAATCCATGTTTCTTTATAGAAGCCTTAAGATAATATCTTAACAGAAATGGGATAGACAAACCTTAGTTGATTAAAAAGATACTTCGTTAGACTCCTTTCAAAAGGATGTAATGTAGTTGCACACGATAAAAGATAACTTTTTCTTAAACAGACTTTTCTCAAGAAAGCATGCGCTTTCTTAGAAAAGAAACCTAACTCAATTATCTGCATGTTGGCCAAATAACATTACCGGAACCATCTTTCAAAAATATAATAATTAAAATATATAAATATAGCTGTAAGCAATAAAGAAAAATGCATTTAAGAGTACACTCACAACTAACAAGTTCAAGAAATACACCACGTTTTCCTAAAAATTAAGCATAAACACTTGCATATGTCCCTTATATAGGCACAAGGCACAAAATGGTCCAATTATCCCCCTTTTCCCATCCCACCTGGGTGTTTGTTTCCATCTGGGCGGAGCCTTTATCACTCATCTCACTTCTTTTACAGCCCAATCCTAGACGCAGTAATTGCAAGTAAGTCTTGTAGAATTCAATGGGACATACTCCCAAGTAACTGTGGTCCTGTAACTATAGACTTGTAGATATAACAAAAACTTACTCAAACCGATAACAATGCAATAAATGAAGACTGCAGTTATTTGGGTTCTGATGTAAATCAATTATAACAAACTTGCATGGATGCAAGAAGGCCTCAATCCTGTGAAGTACTACATGCGTTTCAGCATATAAAGAAATCAATAAGAACTTCCCTAACCCACCCCAAGTCTAGGGCCTGTGAATAGGACCAATCAGTCAAACAACAGTATTTATATACCACTTTTCAGCACTACGTTCCCAAAGCGGTTTAGAGGCAAACAACAATAACAGCAACAGCAACAGCAACAACTCCTTTATTTGTGGGGATCTTTGGTGTTAGTCTCCCATTTATTTCAATTAAACAAGTTTAATTTGGTGTGCATTGCAGGATTCCAGACATTTTATGTATGTCCATGAGGATTGCAACCTTTTTTTCCAATTGCTTTTGACAGCTGCATGATGGGGATAAATTTAAGAGGTGATACTGAATCTCCATACTAATGGTTATTTTTCTGCTTATCCACGCAATGCTTCTCATGCAAAGTTAAAAGCCAGAGGAAAAACAGGTATGAACCCAACCCAAAGCAAGTGGTATAAATGTCACTAACAGCACAGTTCAATGCATGTCTACTCAGAAATAAGTTCCATTGAGTACAATGGGGCATTCTCCAAGGTAAGTGTCTAGAATTGCAGTCTCAGGTCAAAACACCCAGGTCTGTCCTTCTCTGTCTACAGTCATAGCTTGATGTAGTATTCTGCATACCCAGGCAGTTGGAGATCAGCTGACAAATTCCAGAGGACAGGGAACCCAATAGCCTATATCCTTTGGAATGTTGTCCCCTCAATGTTGTCAAGAGGGGCAATAAAGTCCCCCCTGCGTTCACAGGCGCTTACTCCCAGGAAAATGTGTGTAGGATTTCAGCCTTAGTTTTAACAGCGAGTGCACTTCCACTCAGAAGTGAGGTCCATGATGCTCTTAGTGTATAGCAGGGCAGACATACAGCCCAATCCTGTGCATGTCTACTCAGAAGTGCCATTATAGGCAGTGAGGTTTACTCCCAGGTAAGTGTGGATATAGGATTGCCGCCTTCGACTGCAACCTTATAACACTTACTTGGGAGTAAGCCCCTTTCAACACAGTAGGATCGACTTCTGAGTAGACATAGGAGTAGAATCGCGCGGTTAGCCTCATAAAACACCCCCGCCCCCACCTCGTGGCCTTCTCCGCAGCTTCATCCTGCTCCCTCCCCTCAGTTGCGAGGATGAGGAAACTCAGGCGCTCCGAGCAACATCCTTGGCTCCGAGGAGTCACCGGCAAGGTTGTCTGAGGGGGGGCGCCATAAGGGGCGGTGACGCTCAGACACTCCGCGCTCGCGACGATGAAGCGACCGGCCAATCGGCCTCGAATCCGTGCTCTTTTTCTCCTTCCTCATTGGGTACCGCGCGCCGGGATGGAACGTTAGCCGGTGCTCCGCGATTGGCGCAGTGGCGAGAGCGCTGGCCAATGAGCACGCGTTGGGCTTGTGGGGCTCAGAGGTGGGGGCAGGCAGAGCTGCGCGCGGCGATCGCAGTCCTCTCTTTCGCCCAGTGCTTTGCCGCGGCGCGGACGGGTCTCCCTCTTGCCGCCGTTTTCCAGAGACCATGGCGCCCCTCGGCAGCTGACGTTCGTGCCTTTCCCCCTTCTTTTGTCCTTCTCTTCCTCCTCCTCTTCTTCTCCTTCTCCAGCTTCTCCCCTTCCAAGGAACTCGCTGTGAGTTCAACCGCCGCCTCCAGCTCCCGGCTTTCGCATCATCACCATCATGAAAGTCATCATCGGCATTGGCGGGTGAGGAGAGATGGCGCGTGGCCGGGGGGGAGCGCGAGCGCGAGCGACAGCCGTACAGCGCACGAGAACGCGCACGGCGCGCGATGGCCGAGAGAGGCAGGAAAGGGAACGGGATGGCTGCCTGCCTGCCTTTCCACGTGCTTCTGCTGCGTGCAAGGGCTGTTGCCAATTTTGGGATGCTGCAGAAGATACCTTTTATATATTTAACGGGAATTTTGATTGCGAACTTCCCATCCTTCTCCCTCCTCTACACACAACATTTATGTTAGGAGATCTTCTCATTACAGACCCCCTCCCCCCCCAAAAAAATTAAACCTGAATCGAAGGAATTGAACAAATACTTATAAAGGATATGGATCACATTTCTGGTCTACATGTTTTTGCGGTCACCACAAAAAAAGCCCACACTTTTTTGCCCACATGGATTAAGGTGGGGGTGGGATTCAGTGCGTTATGGTAAGGGTACAGGTTCAGCAATTTTTTTTTTCCTGTGGGCAAAATGTGTGTGGGCTTTTTTTTTTTTTTTCATAGAACCATCTTTGCAGTACATGGATCAGTTAAAATTGTGAGGACAAATCTTCATTTTGTCTAAAACATAAGTACTCTGCTGGTTGATTTTTTTGGGGTGGGGAGGAGACAAAAGCCTTCACAAGGGCCTGAAAGGTGAGAGTCCCCTCCTTCGCAAATGATGCAAATAGAGGGAGTGGCAACAGGATATGTATCTTATTGTCTGTGTGCTCCCTAAGGCATCTGGTGGGAAACAGGAAGCTGGACTAGATCGGCCCTTGGCCTGATCCAGCAGTGCTCATCTTACGTACTTATAATGTATTTAATGTTTTTATCCTGCCTTTTCAAAGGTCATAGAAAGCATCCTGAAACAACAGATAATCATTTTGACAGAAGGGAAATAAAATGTATTATCACTAGAGAACTTGTCAGGCTATTTTGCAATCACTGTATGCGGTTAAAGAATCAGGAAGTGCAGCTATCCTGAAATTGGCGAAACTGCCTGCTAGAGAAATTAAGAGAATGTTTCCTTAACAAAGTTTCTTTTAACACAGTTTCCCTGTGCCAAGAAAAGCTTCCCATCATCTTTGTTGGGTTTGGATGTATGTTAATGTAACTCACACCTTTATTCCATCCTTCCTCCCACATTTCCTGTTTCAGAATTACCAATGGTGGGAAGACCACCCTGACCAACAGACTCATGCAGGCACTGCCCAACTGCAGTGTAGTGCATCAAGATGACTTCTTTAAGGTGAGTCAGGCAATTCAGTTCATAGTATGTTCTTCTCTAATCCACATGTTCCACTGTCCGTCTGTGTTGAGAATTGACCTAGATGGATTAAAGTTTAACAGCCGAATTGCTACTGTGATCCCCCCATATTTAACGGTAGGAAAAAAATTGCCAGAGCAAGGCTCTGCCTCTCACCATCACGGAGAAGCTGCTTCTCTCGTTGCCCCATCTGGTCACAGTCACCAGTCCTGCTTCAAGCAGCCATCTCATAAGAGCTGAGAGCACAAAGCTGACCAGCCCCCATCTTTTCTGGCTGCTTGGACGCTGTGGCTGCTCTTAGCCAAAAAGGGCTGTGTGCTGCCAGTAACCACCCTGCAAGCTATTGGTGGCTTATGAGCCCCAAATTGCTTACCCCTGAATTAAGCAAATTAATTATTACAGAATTAATTATTGACAGTGTTCCCTAAATTTAATGGACCTCAATTTGGAAACAATGGATGTTTTCTGCGCCATTAAAACTAGTTATATGTGTTTTGAAATTTGCATCTGCATGGATTTTGGTGCATTTGGATTTAATGGACCATTGACCGTATCGGCATTAATGGACACTACTTCCCCCCTGCATTGTTGTTCAGTCCCTGTCATGTCCGACTCTTCACAACCCCATGGCCCACAGCACACCACGCCACACCGAGATTAGTCTTCCACGAATCTGTCTTCCCCCTGCATTAGTCCAATAAATTAAGGGTTCGCTGTACAGTTAACCCTGATTGTCTGATTCCTGTGGCTATCTCAGTGCAAGATGGCTTTGTGAGGTAGGTTGAATTTTTTAAATGTGGGTTATCTGTTATGAAATATCTCCAAATATGTTCCTTCTTCCATAAAATGTGTGTCTGTAGAAGGGATGATGAATGGAACAGATGGAATCTCCTGCATTGGCTCACAGTGCATACACTGAAATTTTCACTGCAGCAAGAAAAATGTGATCAAAAGATGCTTTAAAGTGTGGTGTCCATAAGTGTATCCCTGCTGAAATCCTGATGATAATTAGAGGCTGTGCCAAGGGGTCATGTGCAAACAAACTGTGTTGAGATTGGCATGCTGCCAATTTCCACCCAGAAAGTAATGTAAGCAGAATTTCTGTTCTTGTATCTTTTGAGGATTCGCTCAAAATTTGAATTTTGAGGATTTGCTGCTTAACAGCCACCATTTGTAGAAGTGGCCCAAAGTTGTTCAGTGAACTTTCTGTGCTGTCATCAGCATGAAAAGGAACTGTAGGGCACATTTATCTCAGCAAGGCCTACAGAAATTGCCCTTCCCCTAATAAAAGGGAATTTCCCCATTTGTTCCTTTGCCATACAAAGGCTCTGTTTTGATGCTGACTCTGTTCTTGCTAGTGTCATGTTTTTAGTAACTCTTAATGATTTGTTTGTTTTTCCTATTTTAAATTGTGCAAGTTGCCCTGAGAGCCTTTGTACTGAAAGGTTGCCTCTTATATTCTTATGATGGTAGCAAGGCTTCAGAAGATTGCTAAGGGCTACAGGGAAGGGGGTTCAATGTACAAGTGACCACTTGCATTAGCAGGTCTATGTGTATTCTGGATTCCTTAGAAGCACATGGGAAGTGGCTGTAGCTTGGTGGTAAAGCACCTGGTTTGCATGAAGAAGGTCCCAGGTTCACACTCTGGTGTCTGAAGGTAGGAGTGGGGAAAAAACTCTTGTTTGAAATCCTGGAGTCAGGGTTACTTGCCAGTCATTGTTGACAGTACTGAACTAGATGGATCGGTGGTCTGATTGCTGTAAGGCAACTTCATATGTTCCAGTGTTAAAAACAAACACACACCGCAGGATTTGGTACTGAACACATTTTAACCTGCCCGGTCATGAGTGCTTATGAGGATACATTTGAATGTATGTGGGGAAAACCTGGTGTTTGGAAGAGCTAGGGAGAGAGGCTTTTGTGCCTTGTAGAAGCAGATTAAAATTATGCTAACATAATTGCAACATTTTGTGTTTGTGATGTTGACTTCAGTTGCAAACTTTTCATTGCAGAGGCGGGCCCCTGTATACCTGGATTCAGTGGATTCAAGGGCCTCCCATATGCCTTTTACCAACCTGCACATTAGAGGGCAGGAAGCAGGAGTTCCTGGTTGTCTGCACCAGATCTTTAGTTAAGCAAGACTGTTTAAGAAAGAAATATTTGCGCTGCAAGTGCTTCTTCAGTAAAACTCAGTTAATGTAATGGGCATAAAAGCGGTAAAGGTTTCCCCACGACTGAATGGTCTAGTCGTGACCAACTGTAGGGGGTGATGCTCATCTCCGTTTCAAAGCCTGTAGAGCCGGCGTTTTTGTCCGATCATGTGGCCAGCATGACTCTACGCCGTAGCGCACGGAACACCATTACCTTCCCACTGAAGTGGTCCCTATTTATCTACTTGCATTTTGTAGGTGCTTTCGAACTGCTAGGTTGGCAGGAGCTGGGACAAGCAACGGGAGCTCACTCCGTCAGGCAGTCTCGAACTCCCAACTTGGCAGTTGAAAGCCCAGCAACAGCGGATTAACTCGCTGCGCCACCACGTCCCTAATGGGCATGGGGGGTGCTATTCCTACAGGCACCCCTGTATCCATGGTTTCTGTATCTGTGGCAGGGCCTGGAACAGAACCCCTGTGCATGTAGGGGTATGCCTGATTTTGACTTTTTTTAAAATGAAGAATAAGGCTCTGAGGACAGATGACAGTGGCAGATCCGTCTGTTTACACCTGAGTCTGCCCTGTTTATCCCCTGCTTAACCAGCACTCCAGAAGGCTGGAGTGTCCAATTTTAAGATCAGATGGGGTATGTGTGAGTGAGACATGTAGAACCAGGGTTCTACTGGCTACTGGTACCGGGTGCAAGGGAGTGGCAACAGGATGCAAGCATCTTGTTGTCTCATGCCTCCCTGGGACACCTGGTGGGCTGCTGTGAGATACAGGAAGCTGGACTAGATGGGCCTTTGGCCTGATCCAGCAGGGCTCTTCTTATGTTCTTATGTTCTTATGTACATGTCTTTTTCCAAGAGGTTTTTCTTTGCTAAGCTCACTTCCCGTATCAGAGCTCTACTGAGGAAAAAAAGCATCTGGATGGCAGGGGGTGGGGGAGGCCCTGCTCTTCCCTCTCTGCTCTAAAATCCAGATATGTTCATATGTGATTGGCCTTTAAGCACAAAGTTCTCTCATAGTCACATCCCGTTTGATTCTAAGCTGTTGCCTTAATGATGGATTATATGCCACATCAAGCTCTCTGAGGATTTTTCTTCAGTCCATTTACAAATGATATTTTTGTCCCTTTCCTGCAAGTCTTGACTCTCTTTATGCTTAACCCAGCATTAACCAATTTAGGATGCAATCCAAAGCGCCCTATTGGGCCAATGCATGTGCAAATGTGCCGCAAGACCAGTGCAGGGGCTTTTGTGGGAGGGTGGCGAAACAGGGGGGAAAGATGTTCTGGTGTGTGGGTCAGCCCGGGGAGGGGGGTGGAGCCAGGATGCAGCCATTAGGCCACATCCAAACCCTCCGGCCCCTGTGGCCTCGATTTGGGTCTCTACAGGAGGCTCAAACGTGCGCCTGCAATTCTGCAGGTACATATCTGAGCAGCCCTATCAGGCTGTGTGTGGCTTACTGTGGAGCAAGGGAGTGTTTGTCCCCTACACTAAGCTGTGCCGCCTCCAACTTGGGTTAATTCCAGCCCAAGTTAGGATTGGACTGTCCCTGTCACAGTAGAACACAGTATTTGTCTTGTCACAGTAGACTCTGTGTGGAAGCATAATGTCCATTCAAACCTATCAGTGAAGTGTTGTTTCATGACCAACAATATTCCCCCCTCAGCACAAGGAACTCAATGAAATGTCATTTTCTCTTTCCATCCTGTGTTTTAATTTTTGCTCTTTCCTGGACATCTATCAGTTTTCCTTGGGAGGGTTGGGGCGCAGGGTATGTTCTGCAGTTGCTGGATAAGAACCCCAGAGTACTGTCTGGATGACTTTTCTGTTTTGCAAATAGGTTAGGTGTTGCTATGCTGACGGTGAGATAAAGGGGGAAAGTGTCTTGTCACTGCCTTGTCATTCTGCACTACGGGGTTTTATTGAAGATCCAATGGCAGTATGTTACTGGTCACCTATTTAACCCAATTTGTTCCGTTTAAAATGAGCACTGAATGTGTGAGCAGCTCTGCAGACAGTTTTTATTCTGTTTCAGCCCCAGGATGAGATAGAGGTTGAAGATGGATTTAAACAGTATGATGGTAAGTTCTGTTTATATCCGTGCAGTACCTAGTTACTAAAGAGAAAACAAAAACCAGCTCTAAGCCTGAAACTGGTCTTGTGGAACTGAACATATTTTGCACAATAAGGTGATAGAGCCTTCTTGAGATCAGGATGTTTCTGTAGCATTTGTGAACCTCATTACTTGATTATGACACTTGTGTCTTTCTTAAGACTAATTGCTTTATTGGTCTTTTGTCTTAGTGATTAGTGCTTTGGATATGGATGCTATGATGAGTACCATCAATGCTTGGAAGA
This sequence comes from Lerista edwardsae, assembly GCA_029204185.1. Lineage (NCBI taxonomy): Eukaryota > Metazoa > Chordata > Lepidosauria > Squamata > Scincidae > Lerista > Lerista edwardsae. The sequence goes on from JAJKFI010000020.1 coordinate 103,315, forward strand.
AAAACCCAGTCAAGTTTGAACGATCACATGGCATTAACACCCTAGATTCCAGGACTATAGAAGAATCAGAGGACAATGATAACATCCATATCCTTATTGTAGAAGGATTCTTACTTTATACCTACAGGTAACTGATGCACTCAGAGTGAATTCTGATTGGATTATGATTTCATAGTTTCAGGTCATTTTGGTGTTATTTTCTGCTCATGAGTAAAACTTCAAATATTCCTACAGCTATATCAAGGCCCTATATCTAATTAGCTACTCTAGCAGGTATTTGACTGATAACAAAAGGTTGTGAGTACAATCTTGATTAGATGGGCACATGAGAGCAGGCTGTGATAAGATAACCTTTACTGTTCCAGTGCCTTCTGTATACACAATTAGAATAGCACAGAGGGGATTGCCAGTCTGATGAGCTGGTTTTTTTCTGTTGCTTTGAGGGCAGGACTCAACCAAAAGTTAACAACCTTTCACCTACTTTGAGATGTGACCAGAGCACAAAAACAGGAATTAGCAACATTGCTACTTTAGAAGCAGGTATATTATTATGGGAAAGCAGTAAGAGGTTCAGGGTTTAAAGAACTATTTTTCCGTTTATATTCCTGCATGGTGTTGTATGTTCACACAAGTATATTTGTAATTAACTCAATGAATTTCTGGAATAGCCAGAGCGCATCAGATATTCTGACACAGAACATACTATGATACTAAGATTAGTGGACTTGTAAATTTTTGTAATTGTAAATCTTTTATGAGTTTGCAGCTGTTTTATGCAATTGATGTAATTGAAGCAGCATGCATTATCTTTGCAATAACCCTGTAAAGTAAGCTAGGCTGAGAGAGAGAGAGAGAGACACTGTGCTCAGTGGAGTTTACTTCCAGGCAGTAGTGTCATCTAACGGGTATGCTGGGCGGGAGGAACGGGTGAGCGGCAGCCCGCCCGTTGCGTAACACTCCGTTTCGCCGTCTTCCCCGCCCCCGCGTACCCGTACTGGGCTGCTCACCCGTTCCTCCCGCCCAGTGTACCCGTTAGATGACACTACTGCTTCCAGGGAAGTATGTATATAATAGGATTTCAACATTGGTGAACTTAATCGCTTAGTGAAGATTTGAACCTTGGCCAAATCCTGTACTCTGCTTCATCACACCACACTGACAGCCCAAGCCTATGCATGTCTACTCAGAAGCAAGTTACATTCAGTTCAATGGGGTTTACTCTCAGGAAGCTGTGTTTAGCTGTGCAGCCTAAATTACTTAATTACAACCTGCTCCTTGAAACTATAGTAGGCTTAAATAGCATTGGAATAGTTCTGGGCCACTTCTTTTTCTATCAGTGACATTTTGTAGGGTCGTGATCCGTAACAGTAAATTTACATTGAGAAAAAGAATATTACAGACATACCTTGGTATCTGTGGTAGATACATTCCTGCTGCTACCGTGGATACCCAAAACCACAGATAGTTACGAACCTACAGTGAGAATGCCAACAGGAAGCAGAGTCTAGCATTCTTGCTATCTGTCTGCTTTTTTATGAACGCTGTTAGCATTCTCACTGGACACGAAACAGGAAGTTAGCTCTGATTTTGAAACGGAGCTATTTTTAACATCAAGGAGGCCCGCAGAGCTGGCAGCCCTTCTTCACCCCCAACCCTTCTTCACCCCCAAGGACCCCATAAAGGTATAGTAGGGCACTTGCCCCTAAATGCCTCGCCGCTGCCAGGTCCTCCACTCCCCACCCCTGCAAACACTTGCAGTTTCTTCAAAGTCTGAGTAAGGCTTTGAAAACCACTGGACTAAATGACTCTGATCTTTGGTCTGATTCAGCAGGGGGTTCTCTTATGTTCTTTATAAAACCCAAGACACTTCTTTCTTTTCAGGCCCTTGATTGATGTATTTGATTACCGGTATTTTCTTTCTATCCCCTACGAAGAATGCAAGAGGAGACGAAGGTAGGCCCTTTTGTTTTCTCTTTAGACAGCATACAAATATCATTGCAAGAAGGGTGACAATATGTAGATGGATTTGACGTGGGTAGCGGAGGGGCACTCTTGTCTCACGGCTTCATAGCCCATGAACAAGTTGAAACTCAATTTTCTTCCCCCTCCCCTGCCCTGTTTAGTTCGAGGAATTACACTGTACCAGATCCACCTGGATTGTTTGATGGTCATGTCTGGCCCATGTACGTCAAGCATAAGAACTTAATGGAAGATCTTAACATTGACGTGGGTAAGTGGATTAGGTTGTGGGACATGTTGGTTGGGAATTCAAAATATGCTGTGTTGTGTATATGAATTAGTATTACTGCATAAGGGAAGTGATTAAGTGAATCACTCTCTTAAGTTAAAGTGATTAGTTTTGATTTGGTGGTAATGGCTGCTTTTGGTATATTGTTTGAATGAGTAATGCAGAATTAAACTAATCCATCAGTACTGCAAATAATTCTTCAGACTGCTTGCCCAACCTCTGTTTTACTGGCAAGTACTTATTCCCCAAGCACCATGCGCTCTGATTCGCATTGGCACATCTGATCCCTGGAGCTTTAAGGGTGCAAGAGAAAGTGAGCCTCTTCTTGCTCAGCTTCTGTGGTGACTGAGCATGGGCCTCTTCAGACTTGGGACAGCTTTTCAGGCTGGAAAAGTGGATAGGTGGGAAGACAGCACTCACCATTCACAGTCATATGTCAAAACATGCATCTTTGTTTTGGCCAGAGGGCATGATGGCACTTGGTGGTTTATCTGAAGGCAGTCTTATTCCCTGAAGCAAGCCAACTTCAGCAAGCCTGTAATTGCTAGCTAATATTCAGTATTGCTGTTGAACATGGTAAGTGATTGAGGGCACCAACTTCCAGCACCAGGATAAGGGCAGCTCCAAAGTACAGGAACAAACATTCCCTTTCTTGAGGAGGACTCCATGATATGACTACTACTCCATTACAGAATGCATTACATGCTCCATTGGCACAGCTACAGTATGTCCGTGCTGGAAAGTTGGTTAGGATTGCGCCTTGAGTGAGTCAGATAATAGAATGCTTTTCTCAGGCAGAAGAAATCTGCGGATCTTGAAACTCCACACTTTTTGTGTTGATTCATTTTGGTCAGAATTGGGAAGAGGCGGCTTATGCTGCTTTTTACATCCAAATGGTCCTACGTTCAGTCACTGGCATTTCCAGATACAGCAGAGAAAAATGCCTGTCTGAAACCTTGGAAAGCTGCTGCCAGCCTGTTTTGACCGTAGTGACCAGGTGGAACAACAGTCTGATGCAGCATGAAGTGGCTTCCTATGATCTGTCTCCAGCAAGCACCAAAATAGCAGTACTTAAAATAACTAGCTTATTTCAGCAAATACAGCAAAAACAGCCCTATCTTCAAGTGACGATGCTTACTTACATTTCAGTTCAGTTGGATGGAACAAAATCAAGGGAGGAGCTTTTTAATGAAGTTTACGGACATATCCAAAACAGCTTGGAAGAACTAGTGAAATTGCTGGTAAGCAGAACTTTTAAGTGTGGTTTGGTGGCAAAATGACTTACAAATTGCTACTCATCTGGGTCTCGTGTAGAAATTTTGTAGAATTTGTCACGAGTTTATTAAAGATGAACTAACCAGGGCATTGTCGAAGGAATCTTGGTGAATTTGAGAATCTCTGCTCCAGTTCTTGAAATTCTCAGTCCTTGCAGATGTAGAGAAAATGTCAGATATTGGCTAGAGTGAACGACACCAAGGCCACTTCTGTTCTTATGAAGGTTACACTAGTAAATGGATATCTTTATGTTTTACTTCTGGCTGCTCACTTAGAGCTACCACTTGTCTTTAACAAGCTAAGTTGTGAGAAATCAGATAGGTAAGAAGAGTTGCAGGTGATGAATTTCTTCTTGTCATGCAATTGTTAAAAGCACAGGAGCCTTTGCTAGGACAGAAGGTGGTAATCTAAAGGCTATGACATGTTATCATAAGGCAGCTGTTCTCAAACTCTCTGGGAGTTCAGGAATCACTGTAAGTTCTTGAGGAGGTGGGGAATGCCAGTGCAACTGCTGTCTACATAAGGGGGCGGGGGGGGCGGCTTACCACTGGCGTCCCTAGTGTCAGGGAGCCCCGTGGACCCTCTGCAGGGCTCCCCCTGCATCAGAAATCTTTAAAAAAAATTGCGACCCACTCCCTGGTTGTGATCATGAAACCAGAAGGGGGTCTTTAAAAAAAAAAATTCCTGATGCCCTGCAGAGGGGTCCATGCAGCTCTCTGACTCTCCCAGACACTGGGGAAGCCAGTGGTAAGTCCCCCCAGTCCCATTACATAGCAGCGATGCAGTAGTAACGATAGCATTGCTGGTATTCTCCCACCCCTCCCCTTAAGGGTAAATACCCAGGGCTTTCCAGGCTGGGGCATTGCAACACCCCAGTTTGAAACCCCCTGTCCTAAGGATGCAATACAAACTTCTGTGTTATCAGGGGCTTAGCAGTTCGTTCTTTCAGCTGCCTGTAGTTCGTCAGCTGGAGTTTTAATAATTCCATATTTATATAAATAATGAAGAATTGTTTATATCCTTCAGCTGACTTGGAGCACAGTCTTTCTCAGACACAAGGCCTACTGAATTCAGTAGAATACTGTGGGAAAAGTGTCATCTATTGAATTTCTGCCTGTCTAGCTGTTAAAGAGTCAGCAGCTTTGTAGTGCGGGGAAAAGGTGACAGTCTTCTTTGAGCATGACACATTATGTGCATCAGGAGTAACGCTCCATTTAATATGTAAAAATTAATTGGACAGACGATTGCTGATGCAGTAAGCCTCTGATCAACTTCTCGACTTGAATGTGGATAATATTGGTCAAATTTTAGGAAGTTGGCCCATTTCTAATAAAATACTGGGCTGGATGGATTAAAGATTAACCGCAGCCTGCACCTGGTGGTGTGGTCCAAAAGAAGAATGTTCCAAAATATTACTGTACTTGAAATAATTGCAGGTTCCTGTAACTTCTACACAGCAAGACTTGGTAGCTATAGTGAGAGTCCCTTCAATAACTTAGGCTGTATAATTATGCTCTGTTTGATTACTTTTACAAAGTATGTGCAACAGCCATTCACAGTACAGTTTTCTTCTTATTACAGAACTAGACAGACAACTGGTGGATTCTTGTGAAAGCAGATCTGTCCACAGTAACTTATTTTTTACATGTGCCTGGCTTGGCATTAAAGTTCCAGCTTCTATGAAGATTTTTCCTTTTTTTGTTGAGCGTTTTATTCACCCAAGTCTTTACAATGTGGCCTTGATTAAAAAGCGTTCAGCACCTATAAAACGTCTGAGTCTTTTGTGCTTTGTTAACATTGACTCATATTTGCATAAGCCTCCTTAGGGCTGGGTGGAGCAAACAACATTGGCAAGCATGAAAACTATGAGCTGACCTTACTGTTTTATTTACACTTGGAACAGTGAAATGGCTGTCATTATAGCATTTCTTCTACAACAAACAGAGGAGTTCTTATTTGAGGGAATGTGGACTAAAATGATGTCATAATAATGTGGGCTCTGCAGCCAATACACAAGTTTTATAAGAGGCTGTAAAAAGAACCTGCCTTTACAGGAGAATGTTTTGCACTAGGTAGAAAACATCCCGTTCTCCAGTTGTAAAAGACTTGTCTATATTGAAAGCAACTGGGATGCTGCTAAATAAAGGACCATCACTTTTTTTTTAACAGTTCATATTCAGCAGGGCTTATCATTACCCCTGTATAGCAGATTTAAGAGGGGCAGAGGGCCTGAAGGTAAGAGATAGTGAGTTCATGAGTGAGGTGAGATTTTAACTAGGATCATTCTAGGTCATACTCAGCCACAGTACCAGCACCTAAAAATAATTGATTGCATAACATACAGACAGACCACAACTCAGTATTACAGCATGAGTAGGCTCAAAATAGCAGCAATGCAGCTGTTGGCTGCCCTTTGCTGAGATACCCATAATATATTAAATGTATTCTGTGTTTACTCTGTTGCATGGAGTACAGTGCAGCTCACTATGAAGCAGCCAAAGCATTTTAAAATAAATGGCATATCTGAAGTTTAAGATGAAGGAATCTGAAACTTAATGGCTGCAGCAAACAGTATTTATTGATACAGAGAAAATAAAAAAAGTTTGATGCAAAATCTGATTGCCTCTTCAAAAGTGTGATTCGTGTTGAATGCTTGTAGCTGACAAAGATGTTCACGGTGATTACTTCAATCCTAGGTGTAAGATTTTTCTTATTGGAGCTGGACCTCCCCAAAATCCCCTAGGGAAGAAACATACATTTTAAAAGCCTGGGATACCAGACAGGTCAGCAGTCATACTTGCATGTCACCTGAATGTTCTCTTTCCTATCAATGTGATTTTTCTCCCCAAAGATATGCAGGAATGATAAGATAAAAAGCCTTGTGTGGAAGAATAATTGGTTGTAATGGCAAATTGCTAAACAGCAAGACCAAAATACAACTAAACCTTCTCAGTACAACCTGAAAACAATGAAACAGCCCGTTTTATACAACTATCTCAAACTGACAGCATATAGCATTGCTTTCACAAAAGCAGCTTCAAACACTTGTATATCAAGAAACGTGTTCAGCAAGATTAACAATAACAGTGCAGAAACAGGATTGGATATCTTTTCTATAGCAAAGATCAATGTGCTTTTGTCACCATTAGCCCAACAGTTTGCTGGAAACGCATCAGTTTCTTTATGCCCCATAAAGCTTATTTTTGTACACAGGGATACTTACTTCAGTAGTCCATGCCAGTAAAGTACCGGCATCATGTCAGCTTTCATGTGAAAACTTGTTAGCCGTTCCTTGCTCTGGTCAAAGGGGAAAGTTTCTAAAGGCTGAGCATTGTAGTCAAACTCTGCCAGGATTGCTCGGTTGTAGTTGGTTACCAGGGGACAAGAGGTGTATCCATCATACTACAAGATATTTGATGATGTTTTATATAATGCAAAAATAAAATCCACTGTAACTTGAAAGGCAATGCTTTTATGCTACTAGTACTACAAAATGGGTAGACTCCAGAAAGGCACATTTAAGACCCTAGTGTGCAATGCATGCTTTCTGGAACTCAGGAAACATGACCCAGCTAAAATATCATTTGCCTTGATAATGCAAAAACTATAGCAAACACATCAGTTAAAATGCATTATTGAACGTATTTCAGGTCTAGAATTAGGCCCAGTTGAGACATGCCAATTCTAGTCCACAAAACTGTTTAGAAACAAGCTGTGTGCCTTCCACACTCCTCTCTTCTTCCTCCTACCTTTGTTTACCCTGCTAAATTAAAAGTGTTTTGAGAAAACTGGAGTAAATGATCTCTACAAATCAGGATAAAACTGAGTTGATGCTTTTATTGTAGTACTTGGCTTAAAGGTGGTTCCCAAACATTTTCAACCAGCAGCTCCCTTGACCTATTGGGTCATTGGCCATGGCGCCCCCATTAGGGCTACAATCCTAAACATTGTATTGGGTAGTGGACTTTGGGTGTGGATTCCCTGGCTCCCCTGGTAGCTACAGCTTGGGAACCACTAGCTTAAAGGAAGGTTTCTTGGTGTGGCTGTCATGGAATACTTCTTTAACAGACAGGAAGTTCTTGGGTTAGCTGCAAGGTGAAAGAAGAGTGTGCAGGCATACATTTGTTGAGATTGAAATATCTGAATGGGTTCACTTGCAGTAAATGGCTCTTGGAAAGCTTCTGTATTTCTGCATTACATTTCCGCCCCCCCTCCCTGGTTTTTTGTATAATGAGACCATGTGAGCATTCACTGCTTTATTTGGGGTCACTTCCTGTCACATCATTAGGAGGTCATCCTTACCTGTTTTAATGGTTTGTAACAGAGGCATTAATTGTAACAATTTTCCTGAACCTACAGAATATTTGAAGTCAGAAATATGAACTAAGCCTTTTCTTTTTGAGGCCAGAGAATATTCAGGCTTTGGAAAGGTGAAAGAAATCTTGTTCCAATTCCGAATAAGTTTTTTTCTTATACTCATTGTTTACAAAGAACGTGACTCTGCCCCTTGCTGCTGCTCCAAATGAAAATGACACGTCTACCTTTTTAAGGACAAAATACTCAGGTTACCTTTTTAGTTGGGGCTTTGCCCTTCATGATGGCAGAAATTGTTCTGTCGAGTACTCCAGACTGGCCAGCTAAGTAAGAGACAAAGAAAAGGTTTGTATCTGGTAGTGCTGCAGCATTTGCCTGCATAAAAGGTCACACCAGGAAAATAAAATCATAAATATTTCAAGTTATGGCTCTTGAAACAGTGCTCTGGATATTCCTGTTAATTTTTATAGAAACAGTATGAAAAAGGGCAGGATGATTTCCTTCCTCTCCAAAACATACAGTATATGCCAACAGCAGTCCTGTGCATATTTACTGAGACATCCTACTATATTCAATAAGTTAAAAAAAAGCCTATTGTATGAGGCACTACCAGGAGGTGAACAAAAACACCCTCTGCTGTAACTCATTACTCTTACTCTACATTTCTGCCCTGCCTTCCTCCAATTGAGGGGAATAGGAGTAGAAGCAGGAATAGGATTGACAAGTAGGCAGACAGCGATGAACATGACTTGCGAAATGGTCTCAACTGGCCTCATAGATGAGCCAGTCTTTGATGTATAGGCAGTTTCATACAATTATTACTTGGAAGTCACTGCCAGGGGAATTTAGAGGATGTTCAGGGGAGCACATGGAACCTCAGATATGAGAACATATGCAAATTTATCATTTTGCATCTGGGTACTCGGTTTAAATATGAAAACAATTGGCTTGTAGTTCAAATCAGGTGACTACAAATCATTATCGGAGAGAAGTATAGAACATGAGATTCTTTTAAACGTTGAGTGTTATCTTTTAGCTGGCACATGCGCACATACAGTAAACAACTGCCGATCTAAACAAATTGAAGTATATTTTAATGGCTGTAAGAAAACATAACCATCTATTGTAAAAATGACTATGAGCTACTTGCTTTGAATACAGGGAAGGGTTTTATTTTGCAAATATTGGACTGTCAAAATGCTTCCTTGCATTAACCCTTGGTGTACTTGGGAGTCACAGCTCATTTCCAAAGGAATACAAAAAAAGCAAAGTTTTCCTACCCTGTGCCACTTGGCATTCTTCAGTGCAATCCTAAGCATGTGTATGCAGAAGTTCCATTGATGTCAGTGGAGTTTACTCCCAGGTAAGTGTGCACAGGATTACAGCCCATTATCGTTCAATCTCCCTCCCCCCCCCCTCCATTTTTATTTATTTAGAAAATTTATAGTCCCACCTTTCTCATACCAAAGCATATACTCAAGGCAGCTTATAAAGATCCAGCAATACATAATATTAAACAATTAAACCATTGGGGGATGACTATTTAGAACAGAATAAAGCAGCTGAACAAATGCACTACTACAGAGGCACAGAATTTACCTATTCACCATTTCACTACAAATGCATTTTGGGTCATGCACAAGGGTAGTGAAATATGCTGGCCTCAATCTTACCAAGGTTATCTGCAACATGAGGTGCTATCCTTTGTGCACTTACTTGAGAATAAGTCCCACTGAATGCAGTGGGTTTCACTTCAGAGTACATGTACTTATGATTCTACAAAGCATTCCTATTGAAACCAATGGGGCTTAATTTGGTTGTCTTAACTTTTGAAGGTTTGTTTCCGTAGGACTTCATTATATCTGGATTGGGGACTACACAAACAGGGTATTGAGGTATTAACCCAAACAACTAAAATTAACTTTTAGCACAGCACTGGCTGTTTTCTACAAGTGCAATTGTTAAGGTAATATAGTTAAGCTTTCAGTATTGATTTTTATTTTTCTACAACCTTATAAGGTATAAAATGCATGAATTCAGGTAGTGGTTTTGTGATGGGGAGGAATGGAGACTTTACATAAACTAAAACTAGGGTCATGAAAGGTCCCACAAATCATCCCTGTATCCCTGCCCTGTACTATAAGTTCCGTACATTTAATTCAGGGTGACTCAATCATTCCTCCGACTTTTAAGAATCATGACTTAATTGGGGTACATCTGACCCCCCCCCCCAATGCCAAGTGCTTCTTCCTAGTACAGGAAGTTTAAACACAACTTTAAAAACTTGGTATCATTTAGATTAAAATACAAATAACTGAATCAAGAACATTAATCTACCTATAGCTGCAGCTGTTTTTGAGGTAGGGAGGTTGGTGCAATCTCCGATCCCAAATACATTCGGGTATTTCTTATGTTGCAAGGTCTCCTTGTCTACATCAACCCAGCCAGCTGCATCGGAAACTGGACTGTTCAGAAGTACATCAGGGGGTCCCATGGGCGGTGTGACATGAAGCATTTCATACTGGGTACAGAGAGAGAGAGAGGGAGAGAGAAATGCAAGTGTAGGTAATCAAATCCTTGTAGAGCACAGCCTTGGGGATTGGATGAGTTGTTCGGGGGCCAGATTCTCTTCTGTTCAGCTATGATGACATCATGCCCTCTTTCCTGTAACTTGACCCCAGAGTGTCCAACCCCTCACCTTCAAAGGATTCGACAGGGAGAGGCATCTATAAATTGAGGAGTACTAGCTCAGTGGAAGCTATGCTCACACAAAGTCTGAGATGCAATTCCCCAGCATTTCCAAGTAGGGCTGGGAAAGATCACAGAGAAGCACTTCCAGAAAATCTCATTTGCTGACCTGATAAACCTCCGTCTCTCCAGCTTTGTCCAAGTTCTCAAAGACGGCCTCCTGTTTATCAGCTCGAACTTCAATGAGGTTGTGCCTGTAGTTCACGGTAATGTCCCTGGACTTGATTATGTTTAGCAGAGCGTCCGCGTACTTCTGAACACCAAAAATTACTCCAAGTGACGTATTGAAGACTATGTTGCTTTTGGATCTTTTTCCATTCTGGGACATAAAAACACACTAAGGTGGTATACAGGCCTATACATTGCCAGACATACACATAACCAGGACCAACTGGCAGAGTGCTATTAAATTTGGTATTGTCAGTATACAAGCATTTCCCCCAGGACCTCAAGGTAGCATATGTAGATGGGCAGAAGATTTAGCCGAGAGGGTTAATGCCTCCATTTGCCCGAAGATAACAGCTGAAGATCCGAAGGTCGTGAGCTCGAGACTACCGGAAGTCTCTGTGAGCGGCAGACCTCGCAAACTGCGGCTGATTAAAAGCTGAGTTCCAGCTGCCTCGTGGGAGGAGGAGTGTGCTGGTCAGCTGCATCTCTGGGGGAGCAGGGAAGCCTCTTATCAGCCAGCAGAAGACAGATGGCTAAATCCAGAAAGAAAGATCTGTATGAGTGTTGTTCTTGAAAGAACATTTCTGTAAATTGTAAAAGCCTTCGGGTTTGTGAATAAAAGTCTGCCTATGTAAACCGCCTTGAGTTACAGTCATTAGAGAAATCTGGTGACCTAAGAAAGGCGGTATATAAATACAAGTATGATGATGATGATGATGTAGCTCTCCTCATCTCTATTTTATCCTCAAAACTACCCTGTGGATTAGGGCACGGGTGTATGACTGAGCCAAGGTGACCCCATGAAATTAATGGCTACGTGGGAAATTGGATGAGGGTCTTTGCTTCTAGCGCACTGGGCTACACCATCCTGGGTTTCATCAGCCACTGAAGCAAAGTCTGGAACAATAACCGGTGCCAAGCTGGGGCAATGAATGTTTCTGAACAGCATTTCCTGATCAAGTACAAAGCAGGTTCCTTGCACAAACATTATTTGTGCTCTTAAAAATAGGCTTATCAACACTCATTCAGTACAGATCTCCCGAACATTAATGCCAGAAACTCATCTCAAAATACCAGCATTTGATAATTGTTGCAATTAGACGTTCTGTCCTTGGTACAAATGCCTTTGAACGTCCTCTGGAATGTGGGCCTCACCAGCTTTGCCTCATAGAATGCCCAACTCATAGGAAATGTAGTTTGGAATATTTGTACTTTTAAAGAGCTTGTCCAAGTTCAAAACAAGTTATGCAACAAGGCAAAAGTCATATTAGATGTATGCCAAACTAGATCTGCCTCATAAGGTGGGGGGGGGCCCCCCCCCCCCCGACTTTTTGCCACCACATGACCCTAATCTGGATTGGGCCAATGCAGCTAACCAACTTGGAGAAGAGGGGGGAATAGCAACCATGGGAGTTTAGTCTGCATCAGGATCACAACAAAAGGTTCAAGCCAGTCTTTTTTGTACACCACAGTTCCAATCGGGATCAAGTCCGCTTTGAAACACAATGGTCACCAATGCCCTTTTACATTTGAAAAATACAGCATGCAGGCCCCAATCACTCTATAGGCATATTGTCTGGTGATAATTGTGAGCAGAAGTAGACAAAACCAAAAGAAAAACCACAACCCTGAATTAAAAAAAAAAAACTCACTATAGCCCACTCTTACAAGATGCAAATCTTGGGTGAATAAATATACCATTCCATCAATTCAGGTTAATCTGCAGCTGATGGTCTAGTAGTCCCTTTGAAAACAGTTTTGTCAAACGCTCAAACAACCACCTAAATCAGCTTTTGCCTCCAGCCGAAACAGGTACATACCTTTCTCAAGTACGCCTCCGACAAGTACATGATCTTTTGAGGTGCACCTGCACACTTCACAGGGGTATTTGGGAAGGTGAAAATGGCATTGCCTTCCTTGAAGTCTTGCAGAGCCTTCCACGTCTTCTCAACTGTGTGAACGGAATAGTTGGAACCTATTTTAGGATAGTGAAAACCCTCCGGCAAGCCTTTGATCTGCAATAGGACAAAATTAGCTGTGTTGTATTTAATTGCTTTGAAACTGCGGGAAAGGCAGGTGGATGGTTTCCTTCACATTGCAGGTGCTTTAGTTTCCAGAGAGTGCTGTCCTCGGTATTGTAACTCCCTCAAACATCTGTGGGTTCAAGATTATGCTCAGAACTAGTAGGTCAACATAATGCAACAGCTGGATGTTAGAGCATGCTTTGCACAGAAGGTACCAGGTTCAAGCCCCAGCATTTTTAGGTAAGGCTGAGAAAGACCATTGCCTGAGATCTTGGGGACCTGCTGCCATCAGTGTGGACAATACCGAGTTAGATGGACTAATGGTGTGACTCGGTAGAAGCCAGCTTCTTAACGGTTGAAGGGAGATTTGGAACCACTTCACCAACTGCACTACAACATGAGTCAATTGTCCCCCTTCACGGTCTGTTCTTGCCAACCTATACTGCTACTGGATGTATCCAGTAAAGATCTCTTTCCATCTTGCATGGATCTCACAGTTTTTAGGTACAACAGTTGGGCTTTCTTTGGATACAGCTACAGTACCATCTTCTTAAGAGCAACCACTAGAGGGCCCCACAGACCTCCTCTGTGGGCATGAAGCATGACTCAGCTTGCATAGTACCAGTGATGGCTGATTCACACATTACAATTCCAACACAGAAAAGCAGTTCTTCTAGGAAATGTATAAAACAGACGTGTAACACACATGTATCACAAGCACATCCACTTGAAATACTGACTGGATGTCACCTAGCACCAGTAACTGTATGAATGCCAGTATGTCATAGCTACAATTCAGCATAGAATTTAACACAGAACAAGAGGTGTAAAACGTAATTGGAAGCATGGGCTGGGCTCCATGGAAAGGTGAAACAAGTCCCAAGCATCCAAAGAGAATTTAGATTTGGGTTTCAAGGTGACTGTTCCACTTGAGGGGGACTTTCCAAAGCTGTCTTAGGGTATTGACGGGAGGTGAGGAATCTGTTATTCAAAGAAAAGTGGAACAAGAAATACAACCAGGTCCACCCAAGACTACGAGCACGCTTAAAGGAATTTACAGAATCCTGTTTACACCAGCAAAGAGAGCTTTAAAAAAATGAAAACAAATACCTTTTCATAATGCAGTTTGAGCCCAAGTGCAATGATCAAATACTTGTAGGAGATCTGTAATAGAGAAATTAGTCAATACATTAAGAATTACAATACAACATACACATAGGGCAGTGGTTCCCACACTTTTTCGACTGGCGGCTGCCTTGACCTACTGGGCCATTGGCCACGGCTCCCCATTAGGGCTACATTCCTATACATTGGAAAGGCAGCGGGTTTTTCACAAGGATTCCGCGGTTCTCCAGGAAACCACTGACATACAGAATTGCCTACCTAAATGGCCTAATCCTTGGCTACCCTCCTCTCGAATGTTCCCTCCCATAGGCATCAATCAATAGCCTTCCCACAATTGAGATTCAGTTGGTAGCAACCAAAGACAGGGCCTTCTCGGTCATGGCATCATCATTCCTTCAGGGATGTCTGGCTATCGCATTTGTGGAGCTCCAGGACAAAGGCTCTGTAAGAGGCTCCAATGGGCACACCTTTGGAAATGGCTCGTGGTGCTCAGTAGCCAGGTTGCAGTCCTCCTCCAACATCACAGCATGGCACGAAGGAGGACTCCTGCTCACCTCTGCCACCCGTTCCCAACATCAATCTAGTAAAACTTCACCATCATCGGACTGTGGCTGGCTTAGAGGGGGATGGTATGGAGAAGCACCAGCAGAATTTGTAAAATCCTTCCAGGAAAGAAGACAATAGTCTGCTGTTGTTGCTCCTGCTAAACCACCCTACGCCCTTGCAGGCTCCACATCTGCCCAATCTAGGGAGCCCAGCCTTGCATTATCGCTGCTGGGTTTCACCACCTGATGAACACATAGTTATTCCAGGAAGCCATTGTTGGTGGGCCAGGACGGACTATGCTCTATTATTTTGGGGGCTGCAGAGATCGAGTTCTATTTCCAGTTTGCCTAGGGGCCTCCAATTGTGGCCCATGGGCCGGATCCAGTGCTTTGGGATTATCCTTCTGGGCACAGCACAACAGTGGCGAAGCCTTACCATTGTATGCGGCAGTCACCATAAGTCACGGCTGATCTTCACACAGATTCATGGCGGATAGCTGCTTTTGCAGAAGGATCTGCGCCCCAATTTTTGGGCGGAAGTGGCTGCATAGAACAAGCCTGTTTGAAGTTCAGGCATGATGAATGGTGGCTGTCATACAGAACAGTAAGACTTTGCCACCACTGTGCCGTGCCTGGAAGGATAATCCCAGAGCACAGCAAGCCGCATTTTGGAGACTGCTGGTTTAATGGGATAGGTGGGTGCTTTTGTCTGAAGCTGTTTACTTAGCCACCCTGAGTTTTCATGCACAGTTAGGTCCCCAGCAGGCAACCAGCCTCAAAACTGAGCCATTTGATGCTCCTTAGCCCAGCAGATATGGGAAAGAAAAAAAGGTGGCTTTCCCCCTTCTTTTCTGTAATCTGTGAGCTCTGCAAGATTCCTGGCTCCAGATTGGCTGGAACTCTGCACTCCTTCCAGGGACAGGGGATACGCAGTAATATTTCGTGACAGGTTTTTGCTTGCCATTTTATGTAAAAGGTGGTTCAGGGAAAAGCTCAAGCTTGAGAATTACCTTTTGGTTGTTCTTCAAATGGACACAGTTCTTGTCTGGATCCAGCTTCTGAACCTCGGACTGGATCCATTTTACACCAGAGGGAATCACGCTTGCTGTTGGGCGTGCAGATGTCGCGAGCTGCTTTGCCCCAGCCCCGACTAAAGTCCAGAGTGGCTGATAATAGTGTGTCTGCAGAGAAAGCAGAAGAAGCAACGCCACTGTCTCAGTATACAAAGCAGCACCAAAACAGCGGTGCTAAAAGGCCCTACGGCAGTGGTGTCATTCAAATGATTTAGGAACAGGAACTCACATTTGATTGGCAAGTGTCGGGAACCCGAAACCAGCCATGGAGCCCATTAGGATCCGGAATGCCCGTTCTGGTCCGTTCCCCCTGAATGACATCACTGCCTTTGCCCCCCTAGGAATCTGGAGTCGCTCCCTTTAACCCTCTGAGTGCCAGCCAACCAAGAAGAAAAGCTCTTTGCAGAGGAATTGGGAGGGGGGAGGAGGGAGAGTGAAGTGGGCAGAGTCAGCCCTAATTTTAACTAGTGGAACTGAGTTCCCCCGCGTTCCCCCTGCATGACATCACTGCCCTACGGTGAACACATGGCATTGGTCTGGTGTTACATGCAGAAGGGCAAGCACCTTGCACTCGGCACCCTTATTCGGCCTCCCAACACACCCATATTTCAGAATAAGAGGATAGCATTTGCTGCCACCACTTAGGCTAAAATCAGAAGGAAGGAAGGCTACTTGGAATTCCTCCCTCCCAGATGCATGACATGAGCCCCCTATTACTAGAGGGTCCCCTAAAAGCAGAAGCAGTAATGCAGGGCTAGCAATTGTGGGGGTGAGGCAACATGCTCTCCACCGAATCAAAGACAGAAATAAACAGGACGTAGACAAACAGTAGACAAAAAGGGGAAGCCACAAGCAGATAAATGCAAAAGGATGTAGGCACTTGAGAGCTGAGGCAGTCCCTACAATGCAACAGCAAAGAGTTAAGAGGCAAGCAGGAAACACAAAGAAACTCCTTAAATGTAGTCCCTGACTATACTTGCTCCAGGTGAGGGTTCCCATTTGCCATGGCACCTCCTGCCCCAAAGAGCGACTGGATCCTGACAACGCTCAGGTCACTCAGTCAGAGTTCAGGCCAAGAGCAACCTTTGACTTATTTGATGGATAATGTCACCGTTCCACCTGAATGGAATCCAATGATCACTGTCACCTGGGTATCCTTATTTAACTGTGAACCTGAGTCAGGTGTGGCCAATTGGGATGCATGCCAGTTCCAGTAGGATGGGTGTGCTAAACTGGTCCCCTCTGGGATTAAGGAACTTTTTTGCTGCATTCTCAGGAAAGCAGCAGGCCCCAGCATCACAATGATGTCACTTCCAGCCATGACATCACTTCCGATGATTTCCCATATAGATTGTCATTCTAAAAAGTGGGTCCCGGTGCACAAATGTTTTAGAACTGCTGGACTAGATAGATCAATAACCTATAGATACTTCGGTATGAGGCAGCTGTATATACTCAGGGCGCAATCCTAATCTGGAATTAGTCTGGCACAGTTAGGCTAGCAAAGTTTGGCCAGCACAAGGAACACTGTAACCAGTGATGTCATTCAGGGGGAACGGACCAGAACGGGCGTTCCGGATCCTAACGGGCTCCGTGGCTGATTCCGGGTTCCCAACAAGTGCCAATCCAAAGTGAGTTCCTGTTCCTAAATCATTTGAATGATACCACTGACTGTAACGTATGTTTGGACCACTCTCGCAGGCAGAGAGGCCAGCACAGAGACATGCATCATCCTCCCTGATTCCAAACACTCTTCATGGTGGCCCTTGTACCAGCCAAACTTTGTTGGCCCAACTGTGCCGGCCTAACTCCAGGTTAGGATTGTGCCCTCAGAGTGTCACCATCCAATGAGTGATGCAAAATACTTCAAATATTCTGAAATGCAACCCAGTCCTTTAGAAGGAGGGCACACATCATTCCGCCAAAGCCAAGAGCATACCCTGTTTTGCACATGTCACAGAAAGCAAAGGATGTTGCAGTTCAAGATGCAACAGTGAAGGACAAATTGGCGTAGTCTCTCTGTGGGCGAGTAGCAATTCAATCCCTCCCAAGTGGTAGGAGTGGAGGGTTCAGGACTTCTTGTTCCAGGCAAGAGTTCTCGGAGTCCAACTATTGGCCTCAAACCTGTCACACTGTGTTCTTTTTAACCAACGTTGCCACAGCCTTTGAGTGGCAGGCTTTTTCTCCACCAGATCTATCATAACTAATGGAAACTTACACACAATTCATTCAACAATAGCCTGGAATCTTACCGTGTCTGGAATTCCTGTGGGAAGGAAACGTGTATGAGTTGATGTCTCATTAGTGTTCATGTGTTTCTGCCCTTCAGGGATAAAAAAGAAACCCCCCACGCTTACCTCCTGTGGCTCAACAACTGCTACATTTCCAGCTCCCACTTTCCGTTTCATCCGTGCGCTCATGGTGATCCCGCCGGTACCGCCACCGAGCACAAGGACCTCATAGTAATCCTTCGAAGCATGCCTGGCTGTTGTGTGCAGATGGGATGAACTCATTTTGGAAATTCCTGGCCTCAGTAAAGGCACCAGGGGACAAGCACAGGAGCAGGAAGACACCAATCCAAGGGCGGCCATTTTGGAGGGTGTTAGTCTGTGAAGCGATAACAATGTTGTGAAAACAAAGATAAAAGGTGTTATTTACCATATTTTAACCTTTTATTGGCTGGCACGTTGTTTTGTATACATGGGCAGGAGTACACATGCCAGGAAAGGATGATCCATGCGAGTCTTGAGGCATTTTGAACTGGGATGATGGCAGGAAAGGCCGAACTTAGCTTCTTCACAGCACCCCTGTTGGAGCAGGCTGGTTTAAGAGAAGACTAGCCTTTTTTTTCCACTTTTGGGAAAAAATTCCATGGCTCCCCACATCTACATTGGTGAGCAGGCATGAATTGTAAACAAGCCATATTCTGAGAACTAAAGAAAATAGTTGGAAACACAGATGTCATTGGAAACATAGGCCTCAGACCTGAGCTTCCCTCACCAGTCTTATGGCAAAATTCAGTCAGGAGTGGCCTGAGGCCTTGGCTTCCGGAGCAGTCATGAAGCTTGTGGCGGCAGCTTTGGCAGGGTGCAGAATAACAGAGGCCCCCATATTGATCTGTGGACTATCAAGACTCAAACGTTTGTGACAAATTCACCTCACAATAGCCTTTATGCTTCGCTGCAAGAACTTCAGGCATAATCCCAGTCGTTTGCTGTTTGCTCACTTGCTGTTGCCCATCACTGATTAATTACTGTGTCCCGCACCCCCATTCTCTCTGCTATTCAAGTGTTACTGTGCCAGCCAGCACTCCAGGCAAGTTCTGGACTGCTCCCATCTCCTTTCAACCTTTCCTCCTCCTTCCTCCACACTCTTTCCTCACGCACAATCGTAAACCACAGCTCCAGTGCCTGCCCTAAACATTCCACAGGTCCTGAAAACTCACACGGTCCTGGCAGAGTGCAAGTCTTTACCAAAAAGAAGCAGCCCTTTTCTTTTAATTAACAAACAAATATACTTCTGCATAAGCTGACAATGTAGCCACCACTGCCGTATTTGTGGGTACCCATTTTTGGCTTCCAAACTAAACAGCACCCAACCATTTTAAGTTCACTTGAGGGAAGGACAGCTTTTGGGCCTGCACAAAGGCTTACGACATGGACCATTTGTTACTCATCACTACATTCCTGTTGTCTTTTCCCAGCAATGTTTTCCTAAAAAGTATCTAGCAAATCTTTTCTTGATAAATACTGTGAGGAAACACTGTAGCTTTCCTTCTATCTTGTAGTGAAAACATTCATCCAGATGGACGACAAGAGTTTTAATGGTTCTGGCAGCTGAAAGAGAATTTTCTTCCTTTTGTGGCATTGGTGGAAGTCCAGAATTCAAATATTTTACACTATTATTAGGAAGCCACTGGAGTGGAATGCTGAATTTACAACAGAGTCTGCTCACACATTCCACATGCATCAGCTACCAACTCCTCCTGTGATGAAAATAAAGCGATATGTATGCTTGGGTCAACTAGACTCAGAGCACAATCTGAACCTGGAGTTAGGCTGGCACAGTTAGGCCAGCAATGTTTGGCCGGCACAAGGGACACTGTAAAGTATGTTTGGGGCACTCTCGGAGTCAGAGAGACCAGCATACAGACGTGCGCCATCCTCCCTGACTCAGAGAATGTTCCAAACGTACTTTATGATGGCATATAAATGTCAGTTTATAATGTATATGCTTGCAGTCCATGAATGTCAGCAGATGCATAAATTCAAGGTGCTACAAGATTTTTGTTTTGCCGTAGGAGACTAACACAGCTGAAACCTTGGCCGTTGGGTTTCTTTCTTTGTTTCAGCCCTAACAAAATCTATGCACTTCTAATTATTCAATAATTTGGCTGCCTTTATCCTAAAGGACCAACAACTATGACATTTAAGACAGGGCCACTGCAAAATCAATGAATCAGCATACAATGTCCTTATTTTCATCTGCAGAAAGTTGGAGGGTATGAAACTGTGGTTCAAAATCGTGTCCGAGGGTGAGAATTAAAGACGTTAACTTTGGCACTTGAGAGTTTATGCCGAATTGTCAGAGAGTTGAAGGCAACCAAAGAAAAGACTGCCCTTTCCCCTTTTTGGCAGATGTCATGCAGTTACACACAGGCTCCAGATTGCAACTCTTACCCTTCAAATAAAACTCTCCTGTTATCAAACTCAGGATTGATCAAAAGATGACCCAGTTGCTCTAGAAAGGTATGAAAAAGTTTAATTATTAAACAGCAGTTCCTTCCAGTTGTAAAACTTGTGCAAGGCAAGCAATATAACTCCACAGTCCTGTGTGTGTGACAGATCTTAGTCATAGGACTCAAAAGTGATTGCCCAAGAAACGTTTTGCTCCCTGATCACAAAATGGGTGTCCCAACTACAATGTATATCTACAGAAAGGATTCGGCAAGCCCCATATCCAGTGTCAGTATCATCTTATGGACTAGCCCCTTTTGGTACTTGGCTAATTTTAACACTCAACAGGTATTGATTTTCTCAGCATGGGATAGGGAACCTATACTCTGGGCTGTAACACAACTTGTAATAAACATCAC
Source organism: Lerista edwardsae (assembly GCA_029204185.1). Taxonomy (NCBI): domain Eukaryota; kingdom Metazoa; phylum Chordata; class Lepidosauria; order Squamata; family Scincidae; genus Lerista; species Lerista edwardsae. The sequence goes on from JAJKFI010000020.1 coordinate 123,930, forward strand.
ACTAGAATACAGTTAACTTGGAGGCAGGTTGTGAAATATGGGTGATCTTGGCTTGTGCATATTTCTCCTCCCTGGTATAACCAGAACAAACTTCCTTGAGAGGAATTATGGTTGTAGGAAGGGCAGCCAAAAGTCAGCCAGACACACCTTTGAAAGCCACTTAACATATATTGGTTAAAAAACAGATGCACTGCCGTTCAAGGTCTTGTTTAAACTATAGACCAAGTTTATGTGTGCTTGCTTGGAAGCAAATTTCACCAACCTCAGGCACATTTATTCCTATGTAAGTGTGCATAAGGTTGCTGGCTAGTATTTGAACCGAGTTGAATAGGATTTAATATACATCTGATCTGCTGAAATTACATTGCAACCTTCATGATGATATTATTTAACAACATAAATAGGTACCACTTTGGTGGGAAGGTAACGGCATTCCATGCGCTATGGCATATAGTCATGCCGGCCACATGTCCACGGAAGCTTGTCCTCGGACAAATGCTGGTTCTACAGGCTTAGAAACAGAGATGAGCACTGCTTCCTACAGTCGGTCATGACTAGACCATTCGGTTGTGGGGAAACCTTTACCTTTAATTATGCTGTGGGTGCTTCTTTTTGTGGGGAGAGAGGTAGGGTAGAAATTGAATAATTTATATCAAATTTAGGAAATGCTTTAAACATGCTTTTTAAACATGCTTTTAAGAGATTACACTGCAGTGTGTGTGCGTGCGTGCGTGCGCGTGTGCACGCACGCGCACACACACACACACACACACATATGCATGTGTGTGTGTGAGTGAGAGAAAATTATCGTTTATCATGCTGATGCATTTCAAACCGCTACACAAGCATTATTTTAATCACCATTACAACAACCCTATAAGGTAGGCCAATGTTTTCGTATTGCAAATAGCAGGGTAGCGTTGCCAACTTTTCTTATGGCCCTGCTCTTATGACTTTAGCCACAGATTGAAATACAAGAATTAACCACATATTTGCACAGAGGCAATACGATGTTAAGCAGTCCTAAGAGGGCAATCCTAACCTGGAATCAGGCCAGCACAGTTAGGCCAGCACAGTTTGGCCAGCACAAGGGCCACCGTAAAGTGCATATGGACCACTCTCAGAGCCAGGGAGGATGGCACACGTCTGTGTGCTGGCCTTTCTGTTTGGTCCAAACATATTTTATGGTGTCCTTTATGCCAACCAAACTTTGCTAGTTTAACTGTGCCGGCCTAACTCCAGGTTAGGATTGCATCCTTAGTCTCTTTTCTAATGATCCCAGCATGGAGTTTGCTTCCATCTTTGCTGCCCCATCCACCAATGTCAGCACACTGAGATCCCCCGTAGGTGCTCTTTGGAAGAAAAGAAAAAACTCAGGCACAGTGGCCAACAGCTAACCCAAGGACTGATAACAAGTCTGAAGAAACATGCGGTTTGGCTCCAATATCAGGCTTCTGGCTGCCTCTTGCACAAGATGGGTCTTTCCAATCAGATGAAATAGTACAACAGAAGTCAACATCTAGGGTTTTACTTCCTGATCACACCCTGAGTTTTCACACACAATTAGTCTGCAGTCATACGCATGCCATACTTACTAGGAAGAGGAGTGGGATTATATTCTAACACAGGATTGAGAAGTACACAGGGGAAGGGTTGATAAGGAAGCAAGTGGCTACGACCCCTTTACGGAAAGAAAAGCTGTGCCTTTGACAAGTACAGAGCAGTCTGCATTTCCGATGGCACAGTCACACATAGATGGGAACAGAAAAATACTTCTGCCAGGAAATGAAGTGACAACCGTCATTTGGGGGCAGGCAGGCAGGGCCAGCTGCCTTTGCACAATGTAGCTTCAGCTACAGCTTTTTGAATGAGACTGGCACACCCACATAAAGGCTCATGTGGCAGGACACTTCTAACACTGAAACTGTTTTTTTTTTTTTCAAGTAAGCCAATCCCTGAAGCCTCTTCATCTGGATCCTAGAGGTATATTATAGGGTGGCAACACTGAGTCACAGAGGACAGGTTGGTCAATCAGGTCTAAAGGCGCCTCCAAGCCTGGGGGCAGTTTACCTATCAATGCCACCTGCAGGGGGGAGGGGAACCACAGCAGGGGAGGGCTGTTGCCTTATATCCTGCTTGTGCACTATCAGAAGCGTCTAAGTGGCAACTGTGGGGAACAGGGTGATGGAATGAACAAACAGGTGGACTCTTGGTCTGAGCTCACTTCATTGGTTAAGAACACTTTACAATACAAGAAGTTGTCCGCAACTCAAAGGTGTAACTAATAAAAGTGTAGCCCAGTGCAAAGGGCAAAATGAAGCCCTAGAAGTGGCATCACAGTTGTATTTTCATTTTCTTGGTTTTTTGGCTGTAACTTTTGATAGAATGAAGGTATTACACCACAATTTGTTTCATTACATTCTGCATGAAATTCCACTTCAAATGATATATAACATGGCAGTATTATTCCTAAAAACTGCAATTTTAACAAATCATGATTTTTACATGACTTTTTTTTTTTTGGCCATAACATTACACTCCAGTTTGTTCCATTGCATTCTGCATTAAGTTCAAATGGTATATAACATGATGGTGTTCGTCATGCAGATCAAGATTTTCACAATTTTGGCCACTAGTGTCAATCTCAGCTTGTTGTGCCCCTAAAGCTTGTTGCCCGGTACAATTGCACCCCCGGCACTTCTTTCGCTAAGCCCCTGCCTCAACTAATTGGACACATTAAAAATGATTTATCGCCAGTAGTTGTACGAACTGCAGGTGACTGGGATTGTTAGAGAAAAGGACTCTCCGCCCATGTAGGAAGGGATGTCCGTTCTAATGCACGTTGGGTCAATGCGTGCCTTTTGTCACATAAAAGGCTTTGTAAATTTTGTTGCTGGAAAGCAGTGCCTAAACATTCTTAATAAGTCATCTGGAAAACAAACAAACAAAAACGCTTTCATCCAGGCTATGATTTTTATTTTTGCTAACTTAATAAATCAGTTCAACATCCCTTCCTACGTGGGCGGAGAGTCTGCACCCAGACTCACATTCCTTGAACTGGGCAAGAGCCCTGGCACATGAGTGGACTGCATGCGCAATGTGCACATGCTCACTCGCTCCCTTATCATGAACCCCTACAAATCCCACAAGCCCGCCGACTTTCCCCAAGGCATAACCATTCCCACTTTTCCTCAAGAAGGGGGCCTTTTATGGACCCCGAAACAGACGCAGGCGCAGCTGTCCGGGCAGAAAAACCCAGCCATGAGCAAAGTCTTTACCCGTTGAATTTCTGCCTTGTGTGGCTATTAAAAGCATAGCAGCCCTAATCCCTCGATTGTGCCTCCAGGGGTGGGTACTCACCTGCCAAAAAGAGGGGGGGAAGAGGCTGCCCTGCCCAGCCCCGCAGCGCTGCTCCACCAGCCCCGCTCCCCGAGCCGCCTGTCCGTCCACACTCGGCCCTCCGCCCTCCTGTTGCGCAAGAGATGCTTTTTCACCTATCAGAGGGAAGAGCCGAGCGGGACCGGGAGGAGGCGAGAGCGAAAGGCAAACAAACGCCGCTTGGGGCAACTCCCGGTCAATAGGGGCGGGCCGCCGATCGCGAGCGCCTTTTGCAAGGCGTTGGAACGCCCGGCGTAAGACCAGGTCGAAGAGCTCCTGAGCAGGTGCAGAGTGCATGCTCTCTTCTTGGAGTCATTCGCAGCCTTGTGCATCTCGGGGACTAGGAGGTGGAAGAGGAAGGGTGTCCGGATTAAAGGGGCTGTTTGAGGCTCTCTCCACGACATTTTCCTCTGCCAATGAAACTCTGGGTCTTAACATAGCAGCCATGGCCTCTTGGGCACGTCGATTTAAAAAAAAAAGTGGGAAGGGAGGAAACGGGATTGGAGACAGCTGCAGCAGCTGCAGCAGCCCCAGAACATTCAAGCCGCGTCGAGGAATTCTTACCAGCTTCTTGCAACGGGACAGCAGTTGCGAAAGAAGCCCCGATGACACAACAAAGCGGAGGGCAACTGAATTGAGTGTGATGACGGGCCTCGCAGCGCGCACGGGGGAGGGGAGCCTGACCCTAACTTGGGCTGCAATTCTATACACAGGCACGTGGAGATAAACCCCATTGAACTCGGTAGGATTTACTTCCGAGTAAGCAGGCCTAGTGTTGCACAGTTAATTTGTAGATTATGAAGCTCCATCTTATGGTACTTACCTGCTACTTTTCTCTGCAAGGAAGAATTCTCAGTTCACCTTTTGATACTTGTTGGAAGGTGATTCATCACCACAGACCAAAGAAAACACTTCTTTGCACAGGGCAGGATCACCATGGTTTTTTGAAAAAAGTATTAGACAACTGTATATTATTTTAATGCTCAAAAAGGATATAAGGGAACTAGAGAAGGCGCAGAAGAGAGCGACCAAAATGGTTACTGGGCTGGGGCACCTCCCTTATGAAGAAAGGCTACAGCGATAGGCTACAGGATAGAGGGAGGTTCTTTTCCCTCTCTCACAAAACTAGAACCAGGGGACATCTACTAAAATTGAGTGTTGGGAGAGAATAGATAAAAGGAAATACTTTTTTTTTACTGAGTGGGTAATTAATACGTGGAACTCCTTGCCACAGGAGGTGGTAATGGCATCTGGCCTAGGTGCCTTTAAAAGGCACCTAGAAATGTGACTGGACACATTTCTGGAGGAAAGATCCATCACAGGCTACAGGCCACGATCAGTGGTGCAACCTCCATACTTTAGAAGTAAGCTACTTCAGAATGCTAGATGCAGGAGAGATGAAGTATCTAGTTGTCTTGTGTGCTCCCTGAGGCATCTGGTGGGCCACTGTGAGAAAGTCCAGGAGGCTGGACTAGATGGGCCTTTGGCGGGATCCAGCTGAGCTCTTCTTACAGGGATAGGTATCTCTATCAATCCACAAATTGCCCTAAAGAGCCTGCTGATCTCTCCTGAAACGTCCTCTTCCCCTCTTGTCTCCCTCTTCTTTTTTCATTCCAAGGAGTGAGAGGAGGAAGAGGAGGAGGAGCAGTGGCACCCCCCACTAATCTGCCTGAGACAGCGATTTCAGTTGGCCTCATGGACGAACCGACTGGCTCCTGACCTCCGTGGGATCTTCTGTGTGTCCCATCCCTGCCATTGTTTCTGACACTAGGTGCTGTTTCTAAGTACCAACCACATTTTTGGCTGGTTTTATCTTTAGTGCAGTGGAAGAAGCTTTTAATATACAGCATCCACTAACCCCAAAGGCTCATGTTTATCAGACAAAGACGTCATGCGTTATAGCTGGTGTGTTGGAAAGTGATAAATGTATCACTTGTTTATCAGGCAGCAACTTCCCCACTGAGTAGCCAACACACATTTAAAATATTAACTGTGCAGTGTCTCTCCAAGAAAAAGCAGCCACAGATGTAGCAGGTACATTATTTTATTTTTTTGCCTTGTTGGAGATTTGATCCAACATCTAACTTAAAAATGAAATAAGGGTGCAATCCTAACCAACTTCCCAGCACTGACAAGCTGTGCCAGTGGGGCTTGTTCTGCATTTTGGAGTGGATTAGTAGTCACCGAGGCCTCTTCCAGGTAAGGGAATATTTGTTCCCTTACCCTGATCCTGGAAAGTTGATTAGGATTGTGCCCAAAGTCTCATTTAAGCGTTGTGGCTCTTATAGTTTTACGCAAAAAAAGTCTGCATACAACAAGGATTAAAATGCAGGCCATGAAAGTCACGCACCTGATTCACAGAAGTGTTCTTGTACAAGAGCATAATGTAGGCAGATACATTGAATTGGAATTATAAGACTACATTTGATGGGAAATGTTTTGCAACAATGTATCAAATACCTCTGGAATCTGGCAAAACTGAAGCATCAGGAAGAACTCACGGTAGACTAATGGAGACATGAGACTAAGCAATCACAGAACTTTGATTGCATTCACAAACCCAGCCTTAGATACACATCAGCCTTCAGGATCTGTGAATGGTCTGAAATTGAGAGAGATCAATTTATGTTACTTAAATACCAGAGCCTAACCCAGATTATTTGTCATTAGCTGACAAGTAAATAGAATTTTTCTTCCACCAATTATTTTAATGTGCATAATTGATGCATAGATATAAGGCAGAATCTTGGCTAACACAACAGTATAGTGCAGTATATCAAACTGTGGACACAACATTAATATGAATGTTGCATATTCTTTTAATTGTTGAAAGCCACACTGCATTCCATATAATAGGAAGTAATAATGCTTGAGGAGTACAGCTGTAATAGAACCCCTGTTGCCTGGTTGTGGGTTACTTTCCTACAGGAGGCACCTCTTTCAATTTGAGAGAAAAGGGGAACAGTCATTTACTACATGATAAATATACTTTGTATTGGGTTGTTTTCATCAGACACAAAATGTTTGCTTCAATGCCAAAGAAACTATTTTTCCAGGAGTTTTGTAGAGACAAGCGATGATGGAACACTCCCACCCAAGGAAGGCACCACTAATTTAACTAGTAGGATACACAAGACAGGGCAAATAGATCAGTATCTGATATGCTGTATTTAGTTGAACTGTTTATTTTTTATATTTAAATGAAACTATATACAGTAATTTCACATATACTGATTTGTGTTAAGAGCAGATTTATACCATTCCAAAATAACTGGACTTTAGGATTTGTATACATTTCTCTTAGAAATACACAAAAGCCACAGCATTCATCAGTTCTGCCTGTTGTCTGAAATGCACACCATCACATTTCTTTTACCCAAGCAGAATTACATATTTTATGACATGTAATTCCTTCTTCACTCTCTGGCAAGCTCCTCTCCCCACTACAGCAACTACAACTTACTGGACTTTAACTAGAGTGTCATTTTGGCTCAGTTCCCAATTTAAGTGGTCGAGTACAGAGCAACATTTTTTCAGAGGAACTGAAAAAAACAGTCTAATTACAAGTCAAGAAATAAGGCCAAAAAGACAGGGCTAACTGATTCTCTTTCACTAGTTTCAAACTATTCAGATGGTGTCCACAAGGTCCTTTTATTATTGTGCCATACACATCTGTAAGAGGTCACTGCTGCACAGTAATCCTTAAGCCACAATCCTAATATCACCGGTTAGGAAATACATCAATGAAGGCTGGAACTAGCCAAGAGGCACAGTCTATACCTGCAAAAGACTCAGGATAGCTGTGCACTGAGAGATCAACTGCCAGCCAAGCTGCATGTACAACACTATTTCCAATAGCAAACATGTGAAGCGTAGCCATAGATGCATCTTTAAAACCTGCATAGACATCTAGAATCACAGAGATTCCCAAAAGTGTGCACTGTCTATACCTAACATGTTTGGCAGGAAGAGTTACATGCAAGTGCACAGTTGCCTTCATAAACTCAGTGAGGTGCAAGAGCATACCTTTTTCATTTCAATGGGGTCTGCACACAAGTTCTCAATTCCCGCCCCCATCAACTAGAACATAAGATGAAGTGAGGCTGTGGCTGCTTGTACCATCAAGTACCTTCACATTGTGTAAGACCTAAAACCCATAAAGTCACCAAATGGACTTCTACAGTATCTGTCCCACAGCTGTGAGATGCCCCTATATTATGGCAACAGGGGAAAGAGAGAATCAGAAATGACAACTAAAACTGTGATCCAGACAGGCAGCCCAATCCCAACGCTGGGCAGTGCTGGTGGCCCACAGACTGCCCCAGCAATGGCTGTCGCAAAGGTGCTACAAGGCACACTGCGGTGGCCAGGAAAGTTGCTAGCAGGGTGACCAACTCCAGTCAGAGCTATGCCTTCTATGTCAGGGGCCTGCCTGGACCCAGGAGCAGTAATTTTCTCTCTGAGCATCAGGGAGGGAGTGGAAGGGGGATGGGGACAGCAACCTCACCTGCCACCAAATCCCAGGCCTTGGAGCTTGACATGGGTCTCCTGCACCAGCAACTGTGTTGGCACAGATCCAGGTAGACCCATATGGCCTGCAAGGGCTCAGTACAGGTAAGGGAACAAAGTTCTTACTCAAGGAGATCTCTGGCTGCTTCCCTGGGGTTGCTGTACCATGGAACAGCAGCCCCAATAGGACTGGGCTGTTAAATAAAAGATACTAGGAATGAGCAGTTGTGGTGAAGCTCGGGTATCAAGATGACAACCTTCAAACATGAGATCAAACTAGACTGCTTAAGATTGGACATTTCACTCCTCACCTCTGACACACACATTATCAATGAGCAAATATATTAATTAAAATAATGATTTACATTATTTGTGTAAAAAAAATCTGACAGCAATATTAGGTTGGAAAGCATTAGCAAAAAACATATCTTGGACAGATGAAGTGGTTAAATCCCCTGGTAATATGAACACTGTACTAATAGATTTCTTGGCAAGTAAGAACTTCAGGTCATGAGGTGCACAATGCAGCCTCCTCAGCAAGTCCAGAGAATGTTGTAATTAGCTTGACAAGCCAATACAGGTTCAGCTTTCATGTTCTTTTAGCTGGCTTGGCAGTTAACTGTTTCTCTCTTTCAAGTTCTTTCTCCCGTTGCTGTTCTCGTTCTAAGTCTTCTTTCTGCCTCTTTTGCTGGAGCTTGAGAGCTCTTTTCTAAGAAAACAAACAAGAAAATTGTGGGAACTTTTCAAAAGCCATAGAAGACCATCTAATAGCACAGCAGTCACCATGTTCTGCTGGGTTCTTCAGAAGTCTTTTGGTTTTTCTCTTGACATGGAATTGTGCTGGTCTAGTCAAGGGACAACTGTGCACAATGCATACGAATGCCTCAAATGGTTGAGCAAAAACCAAAGGGTTAGTGCAGTGATGGCAGACCAATGACAAGCATGTCAAAGGTGACACACCAGCGTTCACCAACACTCAACAACTGAGTTTGTTTTACTAGTATTTCATTTTTGTAATGATTTGATGTTTCTTTATATAATGCATAGCCCCACCCAAGACTGGGCTGTATTTTTTTAAACTAGATGAATATGTAAATAATTGTTTCGCTTTCATTTGGGAGGGGGGAGTGACACGCCAGCAGAGTCAAGTAAAGCATTTTTGACATGGCAAGCCCAAAAGGTTCACCATCACTGTGTGCACACACATGCACAAAAATTCATAACTGCTACTTTTGTGTAGCAATTTAAACCATACTTCCATTAGTACATTTCCTTAGAATTTGAAATTCCAATATTTAAATTTCTTACATTCACTTTAAATATTAAAGGTTACCTGAAAGAGAAATACTTGTTTCCTACCATGATGAAAAGCCTCCAAGAAAAGCCTCATAATGAAAACTCATAGCTTCCCATTACATCTGAGGTGGTCCGGTATACGAACACTGGTTTTGATAAGACATAACAGGAAGTGTAGAGTTCCCTCCCACCATTGGTAGCCAAAATTAAACAAAACTTACTTTCAGCTTTAATGTTTTGTCATGGAGCATCATCATCTCTCTCCTAATGTTCAGCAGTTTATTGTGATAGTGCTTTGCTTCTGAAAACTTCAAAATACAAGTTGATTACAACTCAGTGGAAAATCTAAATGAAATTCTGTTGTAGGCAGTCAAATCTGTACCCTCTCATAAAAGAAATGGCAGAAAAAGCCGCCGAAAAACTACCAAAATGAACTTTCAGCTTAGTGTTATGCCTATGTTTACGTGCCTATATCCCAGTGAACTCAGAGTTGTTTCCAAGTAAACATGCATATGACAGGGGAATATCTTGATGCCAGGACTCACTAAAAATGGGAGCCAGAACCCTCCCCAAATTTAGAGAGGCTGCAGAATTCCAAGAACTTTTCCTGAAACCATTTAGTTTTTATATATGAAATATAACCACACACAATATATATTAACTGTTTCTGCTAAGCAGTCATTTTTAACCACTGTGCTGTGACACATTAAGAACATAAGAACATAAGAAGAGCCCTGCTGGATCAGGCCAAAGGCCCATCTAGTCCAGCTTCCTGTATCTCACAGAGGCCCACCAGGTGCCCCAGGGAGGCATGAAACAAGAAGATCCTGTTGCATCCTGTTGCCACTCCCTTGCACCCGGTACCAGTAGCCCACCACCTTTGTAAGGAGGTTGCACAATCCATCATGGCCTATAGCCCACGATGGACCTTTCCTCCAGAAATCTGTCCAATCCCCTCTTAAAGGCATCAAGACCAGATGACATCACCACGTCCTGTGGCAAGGAGTTCCACAGATTAACTACCCGGTGGGTAAAAAAGTACTTCCTTTTATCTGTTTTAACTCTCCCAACCCTCAGTTTTAGTGGATGCCCCCTGGTTCTGGTGTTTTGAGAGAGGGAAAAGAACATCCCTCTATCGACTTTATCCCTTCCATGCATAATTTTGTATGTCTCAATCATGTCCCCCCTCAGGCGCCTTTTTTCTAGACTGAAGAGCCCCAAACGCTGCAGTCTTTCTTCATAAGGGAGGTGCCCCAGCCCCGTAATCATTTTAGTTGCTCTCTTCTACACCTTTTCCAACTCCACTATGTCCTTTTTGAGATGCGGCAACCAGAACTGGACACAGTATTCCAGGTGTGGCCTTACCATCGATTTGTACAATGGCATGATAATATTGGCTGTTTTATTCTCAACCCCTTTTTTAATGACCCCAAGCATGGAATTGGCCTTCTTAATTGCTGACGCACGCTGAGCCGACACCTTCATTGAATTGTCCACCAGCACCCCGAGATCTCTCTCCTAAGTTGTCACAGACAGCTCAGAACCCATTAGCCTATAGGTAAAGTTTTGGTTTTTTGCCCCAATGTGCATCACTTTACACTTGTCTATGTTGAAACGCATCTGCCATTTGGCTGCCCATTCCCCCAACTTGGAGAGATCCTTCTGGAGCTCTTCACAATCCTTTCTGGTTTTTACCACCCGGAAAAGTTTTGTGTCATCCGCAAACTTGTCCACCTCGCTGCTTATCCCTGTCTCCAGGTCATTTATGAATAAGTTGAAAAGCATTTATGAATAAGTTGAAAAGCACACATTGGTGTGCTGCTGGAACATGGCATGGTGTTCCATCAATTGTCAAAAAACTGATGATGTGCCTTGACAATTTTAGTACCTTCTCAGTGCACCATGAGATGAAAAAGGTTGAGAACTGCTGTGCTAGTGTATACAGAAGCTTGCTTACTGCAGCTAAGCTTCAGAATTAAGACAATCCCTTCCTGCTAGTCCTTCCATGGCCCAAGTATTCTGCACTCAATCCTATGCAGGATTGATTTCAGTGAGTTTAGAAATATCTGCCACTGTACAGGACCAAGCTGGTAAGGGGAAAACAAACCTCTTGCCAATTCAGAGTTCCACACTGTTCAATGGGTTTTATTCCTAGATCAATGGCAGCCTTAAATATTATTATATATCCCAAATGAGATAAGAAACTTTGGAAGGACATTCCAACTTCCTCTGTACTAGAATCATCTTGGGTATTGCATCTTTGGTTTTCCCCATTTATATTTTTTTCCAAAAACATGACACTACTTGCAATATTTTTGCACAAAAACCAGAAACTGAACACACAATTTTTGCTTAAAAGGCTAAGACACCTTTGGCATCACACACTTACCAGCTCATTGATATCAAGAATAGAATTACATTCTTTAAACTTCGAGATTTCTTGCTGTAGAGTTTCTAGTAGTACTTCTTGGTTCTGTCTGAAAGAAAAACACAATCATTTTGACATACTGTGTAATGTGGCTTCAAAGTCCGTAACAGTAAAAAGTTCACTTTTCCAATTTTTTTTTTTTTGGTGAAGACAGACCAGCTTTCTCAGCTATATTAGGTTTCATAAGCCTTGACCAGGGATGGGGGAGGAATTAGTGATGTCTGACCTAGAGTCAAAATTAAGTTAATAAACATGCAAAGAGATCTTGTGATCTTGGAGCAGAAGGATTATTATCAAAATGCAAGGCAAAAGTAAGTAATCCACTAATTTTACTGAAGATAACATACACATGCAATTTTTTTGTTTACGTACGTAAGCTCTTTTAAGGCTAGTTTTGATCGCTGTAGATCAGGTAAATAGTGAGAAATCAGCCCTTCAGTCAGTTGCTCCACAGCTTTCTTATCTACAATGGCGAAGTCTTCTATTAACCCTTCATCAGGCGAATGATCATTTGAATCTACAAGAAACAGCACGTAAAAAAAAACTGCCAATATTTACCAACAAGGGCCTCACAGGAAAAATTACAAACAAAAAAATTTAGTTGAGAGATTTAATTCTCCAATCTCCTATGCCTCATAGTATACTAGTAAAGAGTTATTTAGTATCCCTTGAAGAGGTGAATTCTGTAATGGGCGATTACCAAATACTCAGCCTACAGATTTTTCAAAGAAACAACCCAGTGTGGCCTTTTCAGTCTACAAAGGTTCTTCACCATTATGCAGAAAACTTTACCACCTAGTTACCACCCAATCAGCCTTGCTTAGGTACCCATTATTTTCCTCTACTTAGCAGGCACAGCCATAAACAATCCAAAAAGTTCCAAGAAAAATTACTATATCCAATGTGAGACCCAACAACTCATAAGAACGTAGCAGGACCCCAACTAGATCAGGCTAGAGCCCACCTAATCCATCTTCCTGTATCTCACGGTGGCCCACCAGATGCCTCAGGGAGCACAGAAGTTAGGTTCCTGTAAGGCCAGGGCTGTTGATCAGTATGCAAAACCTCTGACGCCTCTGCATGAGAAGCAATTTTGGGTGGAAGTCAGAGGTTTTGCATACTCACTCCACAGCCCTACTTGACCAACAATTCTCATACTATTCCGTCTCTGGTGTCCTTTACACTCTTAAAAAAGGAGTCTGAGGGAGCCCATACTCAGGCTCTGGGGGAGCCCCAAGGCATATGCAGTGCCAAACCCAATGCTGAGGTAGGCAAAGAACAGGAGGAGAAAGAGAGCCACAACCAGGCGGTAGAAGGGGCAGAGGAGCAAACGGGACAGGGGGCAGAGGGTGGCCACTTAGGGTGCCTCGGAGCACACTTTGACCCACTGTTTGGAGATAAAGCAGGATTAACAATGGCACAGGGGTTTGGAGCGCTCGGCTGCAGTCTTGTGCCCATTTAGCTCCGCGCTCCTATCGGGGGCACCGAGGACGGCGAGGAGGGTGGCGGGGCTGCTAGCACTGGCGCGCACGCACGCACACACACACACACACCCCCATTCGGGCCTGGCCCTCCCCTCGCCCCCCCTCAGGAGAGCGACGTCCGCGCCGACGCTGCTCGCCCAACGCACATACCCGGCGCGGGGCCGCGGAAGGCGGGGGGGCTGCAACCCCGCCTTGACGTCGAGGGGCTCCGCCAGGCTCATCGCCGCCTCGCGGGGAGCGGGAACGCGCCGCTCAACTGACAGGCGGCCGCGCCGCCGCCGCCTCGCATGACGAGACTCCGCCTCCTCCGCGGCGAGGCGGGCCAACGGCTCCCCCGCAAGACTGGCAGAAGCCCCGCGAGGTGAGTACTGCGCCCCTCATCCAATAAGCGCCATGGGCGGGCCTGGGCTTCGGGAAGAGCGAGGGGGCGAGACAGTCTGACGTAAGGGACGCAACGACCTCTACCTATAAGGACTGGCGGGGAGGGTCCCGTCTTCGCTGGCGGAGATTTCAATTGGCTGAGCAGTCCACCTGACCGTAGAAAGGGACCGCTCCACAGGAAGGCGGAAGTCCGGTGGACCGGAAGTTGCTCGGGTGATAAGCATGGTGATAAGTACCCATAGAGATAGGGAAAAAATATACACACGCACACCGCACTCCATATTGTGGCTTTAGGGCTAAGGCTTGCGCCGACGTCCCACTCAATTATCTAAGGCAATATCCAAGTGTCCAGGTTTCTTACAGCGACAGTGGTCTCCGCCCGCCGTGGCCTAATGTCGGCTCTTCATTTTGCAGGAAGTTGAGGCTGCGCGTCACTCTAGCCTTTCTTTCTCGCTCTCTCTATGACCGAATACGGTCGCTATGGTACTTAAGTGGGCTGGTTGCTACGCAGCGGGACTTGAAGACCTTAGCAACTGCAGCCAAGTGAAGATACGTCCTTTTTAAGGGGGGTTTACCCTATGTTAGAGTTACAGGGCAGTTTCTTATGTAGCAGTTTCAAACTGTATACCTAATATAGGGAGAATATTGATAGAAACTACTCAGTTCTTCTCCTTCTAGGGTTCCCTCTCTCTCCCCCCCCCCCAGGTTAAGTGGTGGTAATTTGGGTTGTAGGCTACTTAGTACAGTAATTGAGAGTGCAATGCTAACCTGGAGTTAGGCTGGCACAGTTAGACCAGAAGAATTTGGCCAGCACAAGGGACACCCTAAAGTATGTTTGGATCACTCTCGGAGTCAGAGGGGCCAGCACACAGAGGTGCACCATCCTCCCTGATGCTGAGCGTGGTCCAAACGTGCTTTACAGTAGTCTTGTGCTGGTCAAACTTTGCTGGCCTAACTTGTGCTGGCCCAACTCCATGTTAGGATTGTGCTCTTAATTATCAAGAGCTGCACAGCAAAAGAGACAAAGGGTTAACAGATCCTCCAGGATCCCCCACTACATTGCCAAAGTCTTGAAAGGCTCTCCTGTGTATCTAACAATTGCAGCAACAGAGTTAGGCAGATGAGTGCTTCCCACCTGGAGGTGCCGTCCCCCCGCTCCACGCCTGTTGTCATCCCGCCACCCAGCAGTGTTCTCAGAGTCGGAGAGGCCTCATGTCATCTCCCCAACCCTCAAAAGGCCTCTGGGTGGTAGCAGGGGGAGGCAGCGGCAGGGTGTGTGTGTAGAAAAAGGGGTGTTGGTGGGGGAGTTGCTGTACTGCCACTCTCATGGGGTGGCGCCACAGCACTTTTGCGCCCCTCGACCTCCCCCTAGGTACGCTACTGGGCATATGTACTGTCCCCTCTAGTTCTGTGAAGAAAAAAACCTCATTGACTTCTCTCTGCCCTGCAGCTAATAGACAGTATGGAAATTGTAAACTTTCACTGTACCTTGGCTGTGCCCTGTGGAATGACAAACATGACCAAACTATAGTTGCAGTGTCTGACCAATCATTTTATTATTACTTATACTGAACATCACTTTTCAACACACAGTAGATCACAAAGCGATTTACATACCAAAATGAACCAATAAATTCTAATTATGATAAAACAACACCATCCAGAATATCCAGGCACATCCAACTGTTCGGCTGATCTCCACAGGGAGATAAAAATGTATTGCAATAATATATGAAAATACTGACTCAAGGCCATTTTGCTGTATTGCAGATTGAACTAGTTGATGGGCAGAAGTTTCTAGGCTTAGCCTCGCCCCAAAACAAAATCTTCCAAACATCAAATCCTGATCCATATAAATCTAGACCATTAGTCTGCACCTTTTGCAAACCCAGCTTCAGCCGAAACCTATGTAATAGGACTCACAGGCATGCCCAGGTGCCCTCTGGGGTTCCATTCCAGACCCGCCCCCCCCTGTGGATACTTGAAACCGTGGATATTGGAGATGCCTTTTTTTAAGGTAGGGGAACGTCAGTGGTTTTGCTGCAACAAGGTAAAAAAAGATTTGTTTAATGTTCCCCTATCTTTTTAATAGGCATCCCAGTATTCATGGAATCCGTGGATAACTGAAACTGTGGAGACTGAGGGTGCAATCCTAAACTGACTGGCATAAACTAAGCCTTAGGCTGGCATAAGCTAAGCCAGCAAAGTTTGGCCAGCACAAGAGCCACCGTAATATATGTTTGGACCACGCTCGTGGTCCACAAACATCAGAGAGCAGCACACAGACGTGAGCCATCCTCCCTGACTCCTAGAGTAGTCAAAACACGCTTTATGGTGGCCCTTGTGCTGGCCAAACTTTTCTGGCTTAGCTTATGCCGGCCTAACACCAGTTTAGTCTTGCGCTCTCAATCAGTGGATTCCAGGGCATGCCTGTATTTTTATTTATTTTTTTTAACTATAAGTATTGTTTATTTATATCCCACCCTTCTGCAAATTTGTCTCTTAAAAATGTTTCCAGTACAGCAACCCACCTGTCTGTGAGTCTTATCCTTGACACTCTCAAGTCTGGTGGGTGATCAGACCAATGATCTGAGACCTAAAATTGGAGTGGCAGAGGCTACACCAGGAATCTTAAACAAAACTTTATTTATTGGACTTATAAAATGAAGTACACCAGCTGCAGTGAATTGATTTGATTGGAACTGATTCAAAAGACCATGCCTCCTAGTAATCTAAGGTAAAGGTAAAGGTAAAGGTTTCCCCACGACCGAATGGTCTAGTCGTGACCGACTGTAGGGGGCGGTGCTCATCTCCGTTTCAAAGCCTGTGAGCCGGCGTTTTTGTCCGATCATGGTGGCCAGCATGATTCTACGCCGTAGCGCACGGAACGCCGTTACCTTCCCACCAAAGTGGTCCCTATTTATCTACTTGCATTTTAGGTGCTTTCGAACTGCTAGGTTGGCAGGAGCTGGGACAAGCAACGGGAGCTCACTCCGTCACGCAGTCTCGAACTCCCAACCTTGCGGTTGAAAGCCCAGCGACAGCGGATTAACTCGCTGCGCCACCACGTCCCTTAATCTAAAGAGTAATCTTTAGTAATCTAAAGAGCTCCTTAAACTGACAATCAGCAATCATGCAACTGCCATGTCCGTACTCAAGTACAGGCGTATAAATTAAGTGGCCAGCTTGACCTGGAGCAAGTCTTGACAGAAGGACAAGAAGTTGGCTGTACACTGCAGCCTTGATTCTTGGCACTGGTTATCTTTGCCAGTTAAAACCTCATTCCCAACTCTTTTGACTTTATCTTGGATGTTAGGCACTGGAACTGCCAGGCTGATTTCATTCCACGTACCCTGCGTTGCGTGCCAGCCAGCTCTATTGGGCTACTCAGATCTGTGCACACAGTTTTGCGGGTGAAAATCCGAGTGACCTGTGTAATGCTGGTTGGGCCAGGCGTTAGGATTCAGCCTAGATCCATTGCACGCCCCTCCCGGACCTGATCTGCCTCCTGGACTGCCCTCTTCCTCCCCAAAACTGTATCAGTTCCACTTTCCCGCCACCTTCTGTCACCACTGCACCGGCCTCCCCTGGCCCTACAAGCTCACTTGTCCTGGGTCTGCCAGGCTAGTGCATGGTCAGCTTGCTCCCGATTAGCCACGAATATGCTTTATGGCACAGGCGGTGGTGGTTGTGATTTTGCTGTTAGTTATTTTGGCGTGGTGATACTCTTCTTTGAACAACTGTGGACATTGTCCACAATTTCACCCAGCTGACTCCCACCCAACCATCATGTTGGGTGGCCCCCATCTGACATGGGGGCTGTACTTAGGCAAGCTGCCTTGCATACAAGTCCAGACTCCAGATATCAATTAGTCAAAGCTATTCTTTTGTGGAGATGTGGTGGCGCAGCGGGTTAATTCGCTGTTGCTGGGCTTTCCGACTGGAAGGTTGGGAGTTCAAGACTGCGCGACGGAGTGAGCTCCCGTAGCTTGTCCCAGCTCCTGCCAACCTAGCAATTTGAAAGCACCTAAATGCAAGTAGATAAATAGGGACCACTTCGGTGGGAAGGTAACGGCGTTCCGTGTGCTACGGTGTAGAGTCATGCCAGCCAGATGACCGCGGAAGCTTGTTCTTGGACAAAACGCCGGCTCTACAGGCTTTGAAACGGAGATGAGCACCGCCCCCTACAGTCGGTCACAACTAGACCATTCGGTCGTGGGGAAACCTTTATACCTTTATTCTTTTGTAGTAAGCAAGTTCCACTTTTGGTGCCATCTCTTCAGATCATTTCTAGTCATCCCTCTATGGGCACAAAGCTCCTTGCACCCTCTTCCTACTGCCCCTGTAGAAACATTAAACAATCTGCCAATCTCACTTGTAACACACATCCCATTTTCAATTGATCACACCAGTAACTAATAAGGTTATTACAATAATAATATTACAGTAGTTCAGGGGTCTGGCTCATGAGTCTCTACCCACCATTCTGCTCTAGTGCACTCAGCATGTTATGTGGAAATTAGCAGGTGTGGCTTTTTTGAAACACTGAGGCAAATCATTAGCACCTGCTGGTGGGTGTACAATAGACAAGAGTCATTAGAGTCATAGTTTTGAAACCTCCCCATGCAAAAAATATCTTGTGTGGACTGAACCAGCAAATCAGAGAGAGGTCTAAGCTTTTCCTCGAATATGCTCATTCACTACATGAACAGTTGTTTGCATTCTCAAATACAGCCCCAACACTGGCAGTCTGAACTCTACCACCACAATCTACCACTTCATTCTGCATTTTGCAGATTTGGGTTTGAGTGACCTGGAAAAATAAGCACAACACCCACCTCCTGAAACAAAGCCAAATAAACGGATTTGGACTCAGTTATATTAATCCATGTAACAATGCATCAATCACAGCTCTGTATAGCATGTCAAGATAATCACTTGCCAAAATATTTTATAGCCTCCTTGGAATGCAGAACTTGAACCACGCAACCTTTCAAAAAGCTGAGGAGCACAAAGTTTTGCTGCGTCAGAAACTGAAGAAAGCTGGCCAACCCTAGATTTCTGAGGGCCCTCAGTCAATTTCCCTCAGTAGGCCTCACCTACCCTCAGGGCCCAACCCTATCTGACATTTTAGTACTAATGCTGCCGCAAGGCAGCCTCGGGAGAACAAGTGTTCCCTTACTTTGAGGAGGCCTCCATGACTCCCCACTGTCACACTGCAGGATGCAGCGCGTGCGCGCGCGCACACACACACACACACACACACACACCGTTGACGTGGTTTGAGACATACAAAATTATGCATGGAAGGGATAAAGTTGATAGAGGGATGTTCTTTTCCCTCTCTCAAAACACCAGAACCAGGGGGCATCCGCTAAAACTGAGGGTTGGGAGAGTTAAAACAGATAAAAGGAAGTGCTTTTTTACCCTGCGGCTAGTTAATCTGTGGAACTCCTTGCCACAGGAGGTGGTGATGGCATCTGGTCTTGATGCCTTTAAGAGGGGATTGGACAGATTTCTGGAGGAAAGGTCCATCGTGGGCTATAGGCCATGATGGATTGTGCAACCTCCTTACAAAGGTGGTGGGCTACTGGTACCGGGTGCAAGGGAGTGGCAACAGGATGCAACAGGATCTTCTTGTTTCATGCCTCCCTGGGGCACCTGGTGGGCCTCTGTGAGATACAGGAAGCTGGACTAGATGGGCCTTTGGCCTGATCCAGCAGGGCTCTTCTTATGTTCTTATGGTTGTGTTGGAACTAGAAAGTTGGATAGGATTGGGAACTGGAAGTCACTCTGCCATCACTACCTCTGAGTGTAGAAGTTGTCTCAGGGATCAGCAATGGGATGTCCGAAAGACAAGGATCCAAGGATACCAAGGGTCCAAGGATCCCTGGCACCACTTGTTTTAAAAACCAAAACAAAACATCATGTGGTTTTGAGGGAAGAGGGGTTAAAGTGGGGTCACCCAAAAAACCTCAATTGAAATACACTTTAAACAAAAAATGTTAAACCTTAATTAAATTTCGCATGTCCAAACAGTTTTCTCTTTTGCTCTTAAGTGCAAGCCAAGATATGTCTACTCAAAAATAAATGCCACGGATTTTAATAAGAGCTACTCCCATGTAAGTGCATATAGGATTGCAACCTGAGTTCTACAATAAATTAGGAGACTGACAGTAATCTTGTCCACTAGGGTTAACTTATTCATTAGGGTTAACTTGCAAGCATACTTCCATTCTTCGGTGCACTTTTGTTCATTTATTACCATGCTTCCTGTTTCTTTTTAACTAACATTGCAAGCGCCCCCTGGATGGGACACCTCCCAATAACCTTTTGCATAGCACTATCTTTAATTCAATGGAAGGAAGACGGGATAAACAGAAGCCTCCCCTGTTGATTTTCTGCCTGTTTTGCAGTTTTTAAAGGGACAGAACTTCAGACTGTATGAAGATGGTAATAATACTACACCAGACCCAGGAAGCTACGTATCTAGTGGGGCAAGGAGGACAGCAAAGTTCTCATTTTGATATTTTGCCCAGAACAGTTGTGTCAATTTCTCTCTCTCCTTAGTCTTCCTGATTCTCTCCTTGCAGCTTGGCCTCTCTTGCATACAACCTTGTACAAGGAATAAGATGATAGCTGAAGATGCAAGTTGGCTGTCAACTTGGGGAAAGAGATTCGCAAACAGGTTTTTTATTCATATTGTTTCTTTCTTAGGCTGAGCTATTTAAGGTCAGGAAGTAACAAGTCGGCAGGATCACTGAGCTGTATCTGCTCTGCTGCCTAACTGCATTATCTCACACCACCAAGCAGCCGTTTCCTAGAGCTCAACAAAGCCCATGCAGTGGCTTGCGTTGGCAGTCGCTACTAGGACGTAACCCAGGCCTGTGTGAAATAATAGCATTTGTGCATACCCTATAAGCGATTTAAAAGGCATCTGGTGGTCTTTGCCAACTGGATATAATCCACAGACTTAGGAATCTGTAACCTTGAGTCAAGGGCCTTTTTTCATTTCATGTATTGCTTATCTAATTATCTTGAAAGAACTGTAAAATGCCTGCTTCTGTGGATGGCCAAATGCCCACTGCAAAACTGTTTCTGCCCTAGTTTTTTCTAGTTAGAAGGTAAAGCTATGCCTCTAGAATACACAAAGTAACTTTTTGGAGTGATGTTCCATTGAGATGTTCAAGGGGCAGGGCTGGCTTAGCAACAGTGCAGTGATGCTCCTTGAGGGGCTGGCAAAATGCTAAGCTGTTCCAGGCTGTGAAGAGGAAGGGAAAGGTTTGCTTTACCCAAAGTTTGGTCGGCACCAGGGCCACCATAAAGTGCATTTGGACAACTCTTGGAATCAGGGAGGATGGAGCACGTCTGTGTGCTGGCCTCTCTGACTCCAAGAGTGGTCCAAATATACTTTATGATGTCTCCTTCGGCCAGCTGAACTTATCCAATCCAATCCTGGTACTTATAAAAGCCTTATATTTAGCATTTTGCCAGCCCCTCTAGGAACACCACTGCAATAACGCCAACTTTAAGCAGTAAGTTGGAAGCAGGAATGGTGAACTGATGAGGGGTGTCCCAACCCCTGGGTGTGCCCACAATCCCCTTCTGGTGTGCCACCCACCAAACCATTTCAGGTGGCTCCCTGATCCTTTTCCTGGTTGCTGAGCCCAAACTGGAAGGTGATCAGGGCGGCAGCAGCCCACCTCTTCCTCTACTGGTACCCCAAACAAGGTGGTGCAGAGGAGGGGAGGAGCCAGAATTAGAGACAGTAGGGGATGGGCTCTGCTGTGCAATGCCTCCCTTCACCCCCTCAGACCTAGCCCATCCTGTTTGCTTAGCAGGTGAGACGGAAGAGGTGGCGGCAACATGCAAGGTTTTGGAGTGGCAGTGGAAGTTGTGTGCTACATCAGGTGGCAGGTTGGCTCTGCCAAGGGGCAGTGGCCTTTATTCTTCTGCTAAAATGTTAACAGTTTTATTAAATTGCCGGCAAAGTGCTGCAAGGGACACAATTCAGAGCAGTGCTCTTCAACCTGTGTGTCACTTGCCTCATTTGTGGGATCATGGCAACCTTTCAAAGCCTGTGCAAGAGAGGGCTCGTATCCAATCCAATCCTGGTACTTATAAAAGCCTTATAAAAACTGTACTGACCTCTTGATATAATCCTGCATAGCCTCTTCTTGCTGTCTTGCCCCACAGCTCCTAAGGCTGGTGCTGCTCAGCGTGCAATCCTAACCTGGAGTTAGGCTGGCACAGACCAGCAAAGTTCAGCTGGCCGAAGGAGACATCATAAAGTATATTTGGACCACTCTTGGAGTCAGAGAGGCCAGCACACAGACGTGCTCCATCCTCCCTGATTCCAAGAGTTGTCCAAATGCACTTTATGGTGGCCCTGGTGCCGACCAAACTTTGCTGGCTGAACTGTGCCTGCCTAACTCCAGGTTAGGATTGTGCTCTCAGGCTGCTACCCCACAGGGTTGTTGTGAAGGCACAATAGTAGGGGGTAACAAGGCTGGCAGGGGTGGGTGGTGGCAGGGGTGGGGGTGGGGGTATCAGGTTCTAGGAAAGAGGCGGGATCTGCGATGTTTCCCCAGTCTCAGACTCGGGGACCTGGCATGAAAAAGGTTGAAGATGACTGGTATACAGTAACAAAATAAAAGCAAATTTCATGTATTATTAAAATTATTGAACAATGCCATCATGCTCCAATCTACTTTGTGATGGCCAACAGGGCCGCTGAGAGCTGGCATTGGGCCTGGGGCAAGAGTCTGGATTGGGCCCCTCTGTACTAAACACAGTGGGGTAACAGAAGTGTTTTGAAAGTGGATTCAAAATATATAGCGCAGTGGTATTCAAACTGTGGGTCGGGACCTGATGTCAAGTGGGTCACAGAAAGCTGGGAGCAGCCATCTTGGAAACTGCAGACCTTACTCTTGTTATATTCCTTTTGTGAGTGTTAACAGTTTGAATTTTCAAGTGAGATTTTTTTTTAATTTTGTTTTTAGTTCAGTGCTTTTACAGCATAGTTTGTCCTCATCTTACTTTTTGTCATGGATGTTTCATGGTTGTGCAATTGCTGCAGTCCAATAATGCCAAGTTGCATTTCAGGAGTGTCATTTTATTATGCTACAATGACACCACTTCCTGCATGATGATGTCACTTCCTACCATAACACCACTTCCAGGGTAATGACATCACTTCCAGCATGTCCCAACACGAATGCCATTCTAAAAAGTGGGTCCCGGGTCTAAAAAGTTTGAATACCACTGCTATAGTGGAAATGCAGCCCAGGATAGGCTGAGATTGAGGTACCCAAATTTATTTTGTAATACATTTGTTTTGTACTGCATAGTTTGTTTGGTTCCAGGGCCCCCTGGAAGATTTTGGCCTCTCCTGCCCCCCCACTCTAGATGGCTAAGCAATTTTGTACAGTCAGTAGTTAAAATATCAGAAACCCACACTTACAGATATGACACAGAACTCGTAGGAATAAGACTAGCTACTAATAATGGTCTTCATAAAAGGCAGGGTGTAATGCTGGAGTTCTGTCTCTGCATCTGAGCACAAAGGACTCTTGTCTATTAGAATCTCCCTAGCCCTTTTTGGCCTAGTGTAAGTCCTGGACTGGACTATTCCAGCCCAATCTGACCCACCTCCCTACTTGAATTTAAGTCCCATTATGTTCAGTGGGAGAGACTCCCTCTCTGTAACAGGATTGCATCCTAAAGCTAGCCGGGAGTCAGTCCCACTGACTACCATGGGATTTAATTTTGAGTAGCTATGTATAGGATTGGGCTTTTAGGCTCATGACTAACTCAGGGCGATCTAAATTCTGGTCTGGATTTAGGAACGGTGTACTTACATAACATGATCCGGAACATCGTTTTGTTTGGGGCTGAGACTGCAGCTCAGGAGCAGAATATATCATGCCTTCCACGCAGGAGGGCCCAGTGGCACTTGCTCCTAAGCGGTGTGCGTAGGATTGTGGCTTTTTAAAGCCTAGACTGCGAACGCAGGAAAATAGGGGGGGGGTAGAATCTAACTTCTAGCAAAGGGACACCCCCCCCCAATCCTCCACTGCCTACAGTTCCCAGCTTGCATCGAGCTCCAGGTCCATGTGTGCACACTTAACCCTTTGGCAGCGTGTCGGCGTCGTGGTTGCAGCGGTCGCAACTCGGAGGCCGGATCGATGCCAGGGTCTGGATCCGGGAGGCGGCAATCGCGGGCTCCTGGCGCCTGCGGGGTCGTGGGAGACCGTCGGGCTCCCTGCGCGCCCCCAGACTCTTGGCACCGTTAGAATGCGAGCGGGCAGCCGGCGGGCTGGCGCTGGGGCAGAGTGGGAGATCCCGCTAGCTTTAAGGAGACACCGGCTGGAGAGCGCCAGGGGAGCGCGGCTCGGGGATCCGGCGAAGGCCAGCGAAGCAAGTTTCTTTAACAGGCCCCCTTGGCTGCCCGGCGCCTCTCCTCCTCGGCGCTCCGGAGGCGCAGGCGCATTGCTCGGCTGAAAGATAGCGGCCGTCGCCAGAAGCCTGGCAGGCTTCACTGGCCGGGGAGGGATGGAGGAAGCGGGGCCACCGCCGCCTTTCCTTTGAAGCACATCGCCGCCGCCGCCGCCTTGCAAGAGAGGAGGCGGAGGAGAAGCAGCAGCCGCAGCCTGGGTGCCTGCTCAGGAATGCATATTCCTCCCGGGAAGCCCTGCCCACGCCCTCTTTGGCTGCTCTCTGTACCTGCCTCTGCCCAGGGCGCGCGGTGGCTCCCGGTGGGAGAGCGCAGGAATTCCTGGCGCGGCAGGCAGGCTGGCTGGCTCGTTCGCTGCCGGGGGCTTGGCGAGATGTCCCGAAGAGCCGGATCCCTTGGCCGCGAGCAGGTACCTCCCCAGCCCCTTCGCCGCGAGGGAACCCCTATCTGGACGCACACGGCGGTAGCTGCCCGCCCGGTCTCAAAGACCGCCTCGGCGCAGTTGTGGCGCGTTTTGCGCATCGCTGCACGCTGCTGTTTTTATTCGCGGGGGCGGGGGTGAGGAAGGGAGATTCCCCTTTACTTCATCCGTCGTGGGTTTGCTGCTGCACCCTCCGCTCTGGCGTTCAGGGGAGCCGGTCACGGGGGTTCGCCTCCGTGCCAAAACCTCGACCCATTAATTGTCAGCCTGCGGTTCTGGTGGCTGGTGACTCACGAGGGTGCCATCCACCTCCGTGACTAACCAAAACAGGCAGGCCCCTGCCCTCCCGCGCTTACAGTGCAAATTGTTGCAGAGGGAGTGGAGGAAAGAGGGCGGCACAGGGGGAAGGAAGGTGAGGAAATTTCAAGCCGCATGCCCTGAGCCTTCCTAGGTGAGCAGGTTATGCACAGCACTTTTCCTGCTACAGTAAAGAGTTGACGTGGTATCCGTGGGTGGGACCCGATTTCCTTCCCCTGAGCTAAATGCCGCATGTTTGCATGTTGTAGCTTTGATTCATCCATGACCCTGACCCAACGCACACCGGGATTCTCCAGGAGCAGGCATGATCCCAGCAAGTAGCAGGATGAGGCGCTCCGGCCTGCGAGAGGAAGTGGCTTGAGCACTACCTGTAGGCAAGCGCCCTTGGCGCCCAGCTGTGTTCCCGGCTGGCAGCCTTACTATGGCCCGCTCTGGCATCTGGAACAGCGTCAAGTCCATGCTGAGGAAGAACGACGACCCCTTGGTTTTGAACGACTGCAGTGCCTTTGATTTTCCGGATGAGGTTGAGGATGAGGAACTTCCTGGGCTCAGCAGGCTGAGATTTGTGGTTGCTGATAACTCTACTGATGCTTCCGCCAACGGAGACCACGTTGGACCCCATTCGGATGACGAGTCCTTGCTGGACAGGGACATTGCTCTGCGGAGTGCCCAGACTGGTCCCAGTGCGGATCCTTGTAACAATTGCAACAAACAGAAAGAACTGTTGAGGCAGAGGAAAGTGAAGAGGCGGCTGATCCTAGCAGCGGTTCTCTATTTCCTCTTTATGTCTGGGGAGCTTGTAGGTAAGAGCGTCCAGTTCTCTCATTTTGAAGGTGATTATGTTGTAAAATTTCAGTGCCTTGGGTTAGCCTTCTTTTAATGATTTACTTGGCGGGACTGTACATCGGTCATGAAGTTGGTGATATCGCATTGCAAAGTGGCAGCAAGTTCAGAGACCATCCTGAGTAAGCAAAATCGACACATGAGGGAGGAAAAGGGAGTGAGGAAGGGCACTGCCAACTTCAGTCATCGGTGGTGTTTGTAGCATTTGCTATCAGTAAGTCTACTGGGTCATGACCTCCATTTTTTAAAGAAAATAACTCATTAGATTTGCGGAACCTTTCAGAAGGGGGTTAAGGTATTTATTAAATAAATAAAAATGATGTTTTAAAATGAAGCAAAACATACCCAAAGGGACCTTTACCAGCTCATCTGTCCATGTGCGCTTGCAAGTTCCATTGTAGCTTTACCCACAAGTACGACTATTTGCCTAACATACAGCTTTGGGCAAATGGCTCTCTTTGACGTTGCATCTGAAAAGCCCTGCTGGATCAGGCCCCGTTCTCATCGAGTCGAGCATCTTGTTTGTCACAGTGGCCAAACAAATGCCTCTGTGAGAGTGCAGTCCTAACTTGGAGTTGGCCGGCACAGTTAGGCCAGCAAAGTTTGGCTAGCACAAGAGCCACCATAAAGCGCATTTGGACCACTCTCTGAGTCAGGGAGGATGGCGCAAATCTTTGTGCCGGCTTCTCTGACTCCGAGAGTGGTCCAAACATACTTTCCCTTGTGCCGGCCAAACTTTGCTGGCCTAAAACCAGGTTAGGATTGCAAGAGAAGATGGCATATTGCCCTCTCTTATGTTTGCAACCAGTTTTCAGAGATATTCAATGAAATGATCCATCCTTGATGGAACAATCCCATCAAGGGCATGGTCTGCAAGAAAGTAACACAGCCACCTGAGGATGGATAGTTTGTGCCTGGATGGGAGACTGCCAGGAATTCTATATTATTTATTTATTTATTTATTTATTTATTAGATTTCTATCCCGCCTTTTTGCCCGAAGGCACCCAAAGGTATATACTACCTTTCCATGTTGGAAGAATGAATGGGATATACATCTAATACATAAATTCAATTGAAATTACAGTACTTGGATTTAAATTTCTTGCAGTTGTAACCCCATTCTTTTGTTCTAACTGGGACTTAATTTCAGCTGATGTTTTGTGTTCTGTGCATAGGCATGTCATTTGTACTCTTTATTCTGTAACCGTCTCTTGGAAATTGATGGAATTCTGGAGCAGATGAAATAAAAAGCAAACAAAATAAAACTTCCCTCAGTTACTAAGAAGGTATTTTTGTCTCCCCTCCCCCAGCGAATTTATGGTAATTAAAAATTGCTTTAGACATGGAGACATCTGCTTGCTTGCATAATACCTGTGTATACACAGATGCCAGGGCTTAATAGTGCTGAGTATAATAATGAGTTTTCTTTTGTAAATTCATGAAATATATTGGCTGCAATCCAGTAGGGAGTTTGCTATGCTTAAGCTCTGTTGATTTCATAGGACCTTACAAACCGTGCTCAGTGGTGAACTGGATTGTAGTCTCTGTGTGTGTCTACATATATGAATTGCACATGGCAAAGTGATAAAGCCTTATGCACCTTCAGGTGCGAATCCAGTAATAGGATTGAATAGTAATAAGAATCCTGCTTATTCTTCCAGTTTATTTTGGATCCCTGTCTTCTTTACATGTAGGTTCTCCTAGTTTCATTATTTCTGCATTCCAAAGTGTCATGACAAGCACCTTGTAATGCAGTCAGTTGGAATAGTTTAGCAAGACTGAGTGTCTTTGAACAAGCTAATTGCAGAACGCAGAAAGATTGAATGAATCAATTGCTGTTGAAAAGGCGGTGATCTCTTTGTCACAGCATTTCCCCCCCCAGTGTAAACTAGCTACTTGGGCTGCAGCCCAGCAGATTGGATCTGTGGTCCAAGTGGGCTTCCCTGTTGTTGACTATGGATGGGGGGGGGGAACGACTCATGTCCTTCTGGAGTTCCATCTGCCGCAGCCGGCAGTAGGAACTCAGTTTGTGTGGCAGATCTGGATGACTTTTTAGTTCTACATGGTAACATTTTTCCACCAATAGTGAACCAGCTTGGGAACTACTGCTATAGTAACTTCTGTGGTCTTATTGGTCAGGCTAGTTAGGCCGGCACAGTTAGGCCAGCAAAGTTTGGCTGGCACAAGGGATACCGTAAAGTATGTTTGGGCCACTCTCGGAGTCAGAGAGGCCAACACACAGACATGCACCGTCCTCCTGACTCCAAGAATGGGCCAAAAACACTTTATGGTGTGCCAACCAAACTTTGCTGGCCTAACTGTGCGCACCTAACTCCAGGTTAGGACTGTGCTGTTAAAGTGGTTTCCCAGGGAACCATGTGTGGGACAGGAATATGAGCACAGTGTACAACAGCTGCAATTAAAGGAGCATGACGATCTGGAGCTCCTGGGTGGTTGGTTTTACCAAAACAGGCCTGGTTGCAGTGGATTGATGAACTGTCACGCTGTTGGTCAGATAAGTCCTGGCTGATCCTGCTACCTCCAGGGAAAGTTTACTCAGTGCTGCTGACTCACTCCCTGTTTTTTCCCCATTGTTGTTTTGTGCCCTGAATACCCTGAGCTGCTTGTGAAGGGGGTTGCGATCAGCCACCCATGAGACAGACCTTCGTCCTTCACGGCTCATTGAAGATAGCACTGGAGATATCAGCTCGTTATTGACTGGGATGTTAATGTTCCTCTCTATTTTTATACAAAGGGGTTTCTTTCTTCAAAAGAAGGCAGGGTGTGTGGACACAACTGAGTTAAAGGCATGGAGGACACTGTCCTCCCTTCTTCTGGGGTTCCATACCTTTGTAGACCTATATGCTACAATATGCTCACCCACTTAAAGAGACAAGATGATTTCAGAACCTCTACCAGTGTTATTCAGTAAACCAGTGTTATTCAAACTATGGGTTGGGACCTACTTGGTGGGTCGCAACCAGCGGTGTCATGCTACCGGTACGCTGGGCGGGAGGAACGGGTGAGCGGCAGCCCGCCCGTTGCGTCACGCTCCGTTTCGCCGTCTTCCCCGCCCCATGACACCGCTGGTCGCAACCTGATGTCGGGGGGGGTCGCAGAAAGCTGGGAGTAGCCAACTTGGAAACTGCAGACCTTACTCTTGCTATATTGTGAATATTTGAATTTTCAAGTGAGGTTTTTTTTTTTTAAAACAAACATTGTTTTTAGTTCAGTGCTTTTACATCATATTTTGTCCCAATCTTGCTTTTTGTCAGGGATGTTTCATAGTTGTACAATTGCTGCTGTCCAAGAATGCCAATTAGCACTTCAGGGGTGTCATTTTATTATGTTAATGTATGAATAGTATATATTGTATGTTATTACGTCTTTAAGCAAATCATTTTGTGAAACAGCCTTACAAAGGAGTTGTCTAGAACCATTAAGACCACTTCACACAATGACTTATTTGTCGTGTACCTTGAACGTAATGCGTGAATGCGACAAGCGAGTTTATCATTCTATACACTGAAACAGCAGCTGTTTTGCTGTCTGCTTGGTTTTGCCATAATATAATGTGTGAAAGGGACCTTTAGTATCGTATGCCTAATTTTTATTTTTGTTTTCTTGCATGTTAAGGTGGATATATTGCCAATAGCCTAGCAATCATGACTGATGCGCTTCATATGTTAACTGACCTCAGTGGGATTATTTTGACTCTGCTTGCTTTGTGGCTGTCCGCAAAATCACCCACAAAACGGTTCACTTTTGGATTCCATCGCTTAGGTAGGTGACCTTTTTCATTTCACTATTATGTATAGCAGGTCTGTAAGTACCAATTAGCAGTTAAGCCTATATCTCTTAGGTCAATAAATAAAGGGCAAGTAAATGTCAGTGTTGAATCGACAAATGTCGTGACCTCTTGATATTTTAAAATGAGGACTTAGAAATTCAGGAGTTTAGGGGGAAAGATTTGCACCCACTTTTATATACTTTCTGTAGGTGTACATGTGATTGCAAACATGCTTTTGTAGATTCCATGCCTTTTTTTCTATAGAAGCTTTCACGTGCAAAAGCAGGTTTGCAAACATTTTAGGATTATATCGAAGCATGTTTGGACCCTCACAGGCACTGTAGTCTACTAAGAGCGCAATCCTAACCTGGAGTTAGGCCGGCACAGTTAGGCCAGCAAAGTTTGGCCGACACAAGAGCCACCGTAAAGCATTTTTGGACCACTCTCGGAGTCAGGGATGGCGCATGTCTGTGTGCTGGCCTAACTGTACTGGCCTAACTCCAGGTTAGGACTGTGCACTTAATGTAGATTAATTTAAAGAAATACAGCTGGTCCCTGCGGGGAATAGATTCCTGGCAACCCTCATGGATACCCGAAACCGTGGATAAGAGTTAATGTTAAGTATAGGTTCTCCCCTGTCCAAAATAGCAACCCAAACTGTGGATAACTGAAACAGTGGATATGGGATCGTGGATATGTGGCCCATCTGTACACAAATTACTTTGCTCTCTACCTCTTATTAATAAGCCAGCCTCTCCACTTCCAAAAGGGTCATGTGATCGTAATGTCTGTGAGGCTTGTGGATGACCTTGTGGTTAATCTGGCCATCCTAGTCCTAACAAGAAAACTGCGGTCACAATCCAGCACAGGGCTAAGCATGCGTCAGTCCCATTCATTCCACAGGGACCACGTAGTGCCCAATTGCGTAATGGATTCGGGAAGAACCCCTTAGAAGCTGTTGTTGTTCCATTGATATTGTGAACCCACAAAAAAATGTTATAGTTAAAAATGAAGTTATTAAATTTAAAAAAATATATTTCATTTAAGTGCAGTGACTGCACTTTGAACTTGCATGCTGGTCTGTGATCACATCTGTTCAAATTCTCTGTTCACGTGACTTCTGTTTTAAAGCTATGAATAGATATTTTTCAGCAGTTTTTCTTAATGCCCCAAATTGTTAAGGAGACCAAGGGAGTTTCAGAATAACTCTAAGCACTGGGGTATAGATAAAATGCCTTTTGAAAACTGCTCTCGGTCCCTGTGGGGTTGTGTTTCAATCATAAGGATACTTGTTCCACAAAATTAAAAACTCTTGAAAGAAAAGTTTGGTTGCTGCCAAATTCTCTATTGTATGAGCCCCAAGAAGATTTGCTGGTATACAGCATAGTTACAGTATGGCTTTAATATAACAGATGGACAGGGGGTGATACTGACGGGAGGGGAAAAATGTCTCTATCTAGGAACAGAACGCTTGGCTGGCAAAATGATGAAATGTAACCCTCCTACAGGACAGAGTGATAGGAAACCTTGGAACCAGCTTGTAAACTGCAGTGGAGTCATAACATTTTTCAGGCTGTAAAGGAGCTGAACACTTCTTGTGCCCATATTGAGGCAAGGCCCTTCTCTGCTCGCACATTCCTAACAAACCTGCCAATAACCGTAATGACCTGTGATGATTTTGCACAGTGGCAGTATTGTAGGCCCCTAGGGGTGACCTGTGGAGCAGTGGTGAATTTAAAAGAACTTTCAAGCTGTGTTCCAGGAAATTCTGAGATTCCTCAAAAGCTTATCTGGGGTCCCTCTGTGAGGAGGTTGATAATAGCAGACACGTTTCCCTGAAAGGCAGTTTGCCAATCACAACGGCAGTGTGCAGTTCTGTTGTCTGTTGGGCAACAGTGAGGTCCAGCTTGGCTAATCTCCCGGATGAACTAAGAGGGCACCCCAGAATGCAGTGCAGAAAGTGTTTCCATACTCGACCACCGCAGAAAGGGACAAAGTTTGAAAATGTTGGTATCCTAGGGTGCCACAAGCTGAAAGCGAGTGAGAACCTAGTGTGAGTTGTGCTTTTAGTGATTGTAGGAGCTTCTGTTGTGGGTTGGCCAGCAGAGAGAGAGAGAGCAGCAAAAGTGACACTGAGGGCACAATCCTAACCTGGAGTTAGGCTGGCACAGTTAGGCCAGCACAAGGGACACGGACATTCTCAAGAGTCAGAGAGGCCAGCACATGGACATGCGCCACCCTTCCTGACACAGAGAGTGGTCCAAATGGACTTTACAGTGGTCCTTGTGCCAGCCAAACTTTGCTGGTTTAATTATGCCAGCCTAAATCCAGGTTAGGATTGTGCCCTGATTGGGATTAAGGCATTGCAGTCAGATGGGCAGTTTAGGAGATGGGGAGAGACTATGATTGTGGGGAGGAGAGTATGGCCGCTCTTTGATGGCCAAGAAGGAAGGAGAGATTCTCTCACAGTCCACTGAACAATGAGCTGACAGGGAAGGGAACGTACTGGCCCAAAAACTGACCGCAGGATTCTAGCACACTACCAAACACAAAAAAACTTAGTGCCAAGGCCATATTTTTGTTGTGGTAAGCTGTGCCTGAAAGCATCTCCTGAAAAGCAGAAATAGATAAGGTTTTTTAAAAAATACTCCCTGCCAAGGTAACATTCTTTATAAAAATAAACTCCAGTGACCAGTGTACAAACACAAACTAAGCATATTTTCCATGGTTACCAACTAGGCCATAGTGGGATAGGCATGGCTGCAGTTTCCATATGTGGACCCATTTTATGGATGAGGAAGACCAAGGAGCTTAGATAAGAGGAGCATGGTGAGAGGTCGCAAATAACTGTTCTCAGTTATCTCTAGCTTGTGCTGCATTTGTTGCACCTTCACTGGGCATATGCGTAAAATAATGCGCTTGTTATTATACAAGAAACAGATCATGCAAATCTATGGCACCCAGCCGGTGTCTTTTCCCCAGGGGTGCGGAGGAATTGCTTATTTTCCAGGACAAACATTGCAATATTTTGTACCTGGAGGGAAATCTGGGACTTCCCCAGATCACCTGCTACTTGCTATTGTGATTTCTGTGAGAAACCTGGCTGCAGTAAGCGCAACAGTAAGATGGTGCTTCCTATTTCCATTACAGCTAATGGCGGTATAGCAGGTGCAAGGCCAAGGATGCCGCCCAGCCCGAAATTGGGGCTGCGTGGCCTAATGGTCGCAACCCAGCCCATCCCCCTCCCCTGGCCGGCACACCCCTGGCCCAGTTCCTCCCTCACTCCTGCCTACCCTCTGCCCAGAACTGCTCTTGCGCCAGCAGAGTTCGCCTAGGGCCAGCGCCCTTGGGCCGATGCTGCTGCTAGCAGCCGATGTGGGAGTTGGCGCCCCCCGCGTTGGTGCTGGAGCCATTGGGCTAACGCTGTTGTTGTTGTTGAGTCGCTAAGTCATGTCCGACTCTTCGCGACCCCATGGACCACAGCATGCCAGGCCTCCCTCCACTAGCTTCCAGAGTTTGCCCAATTTCATGTTCATTGCTTCGGTGACACTGTCTAACCATCTCATCCTCTGCCGCCCCCTTCTCCTTTTGCCTTCCATCTTTCCCAGCATGAGGGCTAACGCTAGCCGCTTGCAATCTAGGATTGTGCCCTTAGTTATTTTTGGTTTCCTTTCTCTACACTGCAATGCACACCTAGGTAAATGGAAAATAAATAGTCTTGTCATGCAGGGGTGTTTGAAAAGGGTGTTTTTTGGGGTGGTGGTTGTTTTTTGGCAGATTTTGTGATTCAGAAGGCAGAAAGAGGTTATGTGTTTTTATTCTTTCTCATTCCAAGTTCTCATTTTTATTAATTTTAAATGCTTTAAAAGTGTACTGGGGAGGTGATATGATATACTGTTAACAGATGCAGCCACTAATCTATTTTTAATTTCTGGAAACTATCCTAAACAGCAAAATGTGGTGTTTTGTGTTTTTATTCTGATATTTTAACACCAAAAAGGCAGTGTTTTGTGTTTTCATGCTTTAAAAAAACCCCTCAAACACCTTTATTATGCTTCATGGTTATCTCTTCATTTCATACATGGGGAGAAGAATAGTGAGTATACAGGCATGCCCTGGTATCTACTGATTCGGTATCCGGGGTTTCAGTTACCCACGGATACCACGGATACTGGGATGCCTACTAAAAAGAAAGGGAACATTAAACAAATTGATTTTTTACCTTGTTGCAGCAAAACCACTGATGTTCCCCTATCTTTAAAAAGGTATCCCACAGTTTCAGGTATCCATGGGGAGATCCAGAACGAAATTCCAGTAGATACTGAGGCATGCCTGTACTTACTTTGGCTGATTGTGTTGGTTAAATTAAAAGCATCACAGAAATGCTAGTCCAAATGTGCCTATCCCTCTTGTAATATGGCTGCTCTTTTTTCCTTTTTTCTTTCTTCCCCAGAGGTTTTGTCTGCCATGTTCAGTGTGTTGCTGATTTATATCCTTATGATTTTCCTCTTGCATGAAGCTGTCCAGAGAACCATCCACATGGACTATGAAATCAATGGGGATATCATGCTTATTACAGCAGCCATTGGTGTGGCAGTGAACCTCATGTAAGCTTTCAGTTTCTTTGCAGTTAATATTTGGGGTGGGTGGTTTTTTGTTTGTTTCTAATCAGGTGGGCACTTGTATTGGATTGGTCTAGTTTGTGTAAAAAGGTAAAGGTTTCCCCACGACCAAATGGTCTAGTCGTGACTGACTGTAGGGGGCGGTGCTCATCTCCGTTTCAAAGCCTGTAGAGCCAGCATTTTGTCCGAGGACAAGCTTCCATGGTCATGTGGCCGGCATGACTGTCCACCGTGGCGCACGGAACGCCGTTCCCTTCCCACCGAAGTGGTCCCTATTTATCTACTTGCATTGAGGTGCTTTTGAACTGCTAGGTTGTCAGGAGCTGGGACAAGCAACGGGAGCTCCCTCCGTTCGCCGTCTTGAACTCCCAACCTTCTGATCGGAAAGCCCAGCAGGAGGGGTTTAACCCGCTGCGCCACCACGTCCCTACATGCCCCTAGTTTGTGTACTTGGCTGCAATACATGCATGAACAGTGGTGAATTTGGGTTTGTGCTCTTCTTCGTTGTGCTTCTCTGCACAAGAGGGAAGGGGATTAAAAGCTTCCACTTCTGTTTAGTAGCAAATCATAGCCTGCCACATTCTGACAAACGGCAAACTACAATTTGCCTTTAACCAGAAGTGGAAGCTTCTCACCTTTTTCTCCTTGTGCACAGAGGAAGAAGAGGAGGGAAGGGGGACTCTTGAGCTTAAACCTCACTGCTGTTCACATTTGTAATGGCAGATTGTGGTTTGATGTTATGTCTGAATGAATCTATGGGATCTTGGAAGTACCTTGCCATGGTCCATTTTGGGTAAAATGGCAAGGCACCATTTTACCCGAAGTGCCTCCATGCCACTCCATTAGGGTATACAAGTTTCTATCAACTGTATTAGTGGTTCTCGAACTTTTTAGCACCAGGATCCACTTTTTAGAATGACAATCTGTCTGGGACCCACCAGAAGTGATGTCCTGGCTGGAAGTACCATCATTGTGATGCCAGAGCCTGCTTCTTTCCTGAGAATGCAGCAATAAATTGGTTTATTTCTCAGCCATTTTTCCAATAGCACAGAAAATCAGAAAGAAGAAGGCCTATTTGGAACCTTGACACAAGCAAAACAACGAAACTGCCCTCCCCTTTCCAGCATCCCATCTTCCCACATTTTTAGTATGGCTACTCTAGGTGCTTCACAACCACCTGAAATTGGCTTGAGAGCCACTGGTAGGTCCCAATCCACAGTTTGGAAATCACTGAACTATATAGTTTGCCCAGAACAGCATGGCTACATCAGAGACGTCATCCGGGTGCACCAGGAACCGGAACACCCAGATGATTGACAGCCCTCCGCCCCTATGGCGGAGGGCAGCCACGCCTCCCTGAGCCTCACAGCGCCCTAATCACTCCATTTCAGAGCGATTCGGGACGCAAGGGAGGGCAGGCGGGCCCAAGAGCAGCTCGCCCACCCTCGGGAGAGGCGGCGCGGCCCAGGCCCGTCCGCAGAACTGGCGGAACGGCGTACTGGGCCGTTCTGCCAGGATGACACCACTGGGCTACATCCAGGCCACTTTTTCCTGCTGTGCAATGTACTTGTTTCCGAAGCAGTGAGGGGACACCACAAGGAAGTGTCATTATGGTGGAACCGTGACGTGAGGGTCATGCGCCAGCTGTTTGTTATGCTAAGAATGATTTGTCTTCTGTCGATCTCCTTTGTTGTCTTCTGTGCTTCTTCTAACCTTTTCAACCCCCTTCTCTTTCGTTTGGGTCTCTTGATGCACCATCTTTCATGTTCCGTCCTAGTTGTGCATTGCAGTGCTTGTGTTTCCCTCTGACGTTCTCCTGTTCTTCCTGCTGCTTGTTTTGTCAGCACTTGACCTCTCCTGCCGGTTCACCTGCCAAGGCATGCAGCTGTCTGTGTTGTGTACTCTGCAGTACCTAACGGAGGGTCCTGAGGGCAACTGAGTCCCTAACTGAGGGCAGTCCTATCCCCTTCGTTCAGCTGACGTTAGCTGCTAGTGTCAGCTGAATGTTGGCAGCACCGGTGCGAGAGTGCCGACTGGTACCCTCGCATCAGCTCTGGTGCCGTTGGGCCGATGCGAGCAGCTGAAGGCTGCGCTGTGCTGCTCCTGTTCCACTGGGTTCAGCAGGCACAAGAGTGGTTCTGGGCGGGGGGAGCGCCCTGAGAGATCAGGAAGGAACTGGGTGGGGGTTGGGCAGGCCGGGAGGCATGCTGGCCCAGGAGGGGCGCGGAGCCATTAGGCCGCATCCAAGCCTCCACTATTCGTTTCAGATGTTTACATATTCTGCATTTGCATTACGATGCCTCAAATTAGAACCAGTTCAGGTGATACATTACGTACGTGCCAAAATTGCATCAGTTGTTCGTCATTTACCATGCAAACACTTCCAGGGGAGCTAATATGTCACCCGATTCCTGCCATTAAAATAATCACAGGTGATACTTAAACACCAATGGGCAAGGGGTCATGATCCTAGGCCTCGACTTACAATCCTCTCCCATGTAATCTATCAGCTTTTAGTACTGCTAATAGCTACCGTAATAGCAGTTAACTGCACCAGTATATCAACAGTTGCATGCGGTTTGACTGTGATTGCATTGAAGTTGTAGGTTGGAAGCAAATGAGAGGTTCTCTCAGAATCTAATATTCTTTATCCCATCATGGTCTATTTGCAGAACCCATTTGGGGAATGATGATGGAACAAGAGATATGACCATCTGTGTCATAGACAACAATGCCTCTAGCATACCAACTGCATCTGGCATTCAAAGACAGGCTACCTCTAGAACTCAGAGGCATTTTTTTAAATTCTTGCATTACCTGATTTGCCAGTTCCCAATGCAACTGGATCTGCATCATCAGCTTCCTTTGTAGCTATCTTATAAACCTCTTAGCAGACGGACCTATCATATGCAATTTGATTCCAGGCTGCGTGGCCCCAATTTGGGCCGCACGGCTGGCTCACAATGTCCTAGCACTCAAAGCACATTAGTGATCATCAGCTGTACATCTTCTCATTACACTAGGATCATGCTAATATACGCTGTTCTACAGATAACAAATAATATCTCTAATTGTAATTGGTGAATACTGTAACTACAATTAGTAATTTTTCTTTCAGTCTTCGTATGTAGAAAAGATACTGCAGCCTTGTTGAACTTTTTCTCATTTTAGGGAGCAAAATATTGGTTTAATCCTTTTTTTTTTAATTTACTCGAATGTCTTTCTACACTTCTGTTTTTAGAATGGGATTTCTTCTGAACCAGTCTGGCCACCTTCACTCCCATTCACACGGCCCTTCGCCTGTTCCTCCGTCCAGCTCTTCCAGTACAACTTTGGGGCACAGCCACACCCACGGCAGCTTGGCAGTGAGAGCTGCATTTGTACACGCCCTGGGAGACTTGGTGCAAAGTATTGGTGTGCTTGTGGCGGCGTACATCATTCGTTTCAAGGTAGGACTTTTCTCGACCTGTTGCTTTGGTTGGCTCAGCACACAAATGCCATTCCACTCTTGGTAGGGTGTTCATGTCACGTGCCGCAAGCACATAAGTGCATTCTCATCCAATACAGCAGATACCATTCTCTGTGCACACAAAGGAATGGATGTGTGAAGCTGTTACTTCATCTAAATCAGCAATCTCCAAACTCCAGCCTGCGGGCTGGATCCGGTGACTGCTGTTTCCTTCCAACCGATGACCGCACACTGCTTATGCCAGAGAGTGTTGAGACAGCTGCAATTACATTCCCCAAGTGTCGCCACTGCCAACGGCTTCTGGGTTCTGTTGCCCCAGCAGGCCATGCACTTGGGGGCTGTAGTTGGGGGCACCATAATGTATGTTTGGACCACTCCAAACACTCTGACTCCGAGAGGCCGGCACACAGATATGCACCATCTTCCCTGACTCTGAGAGTGGTCCAAATGAGTTTTATGGTGTCCCTTGTGCCGGCCAAACTTTGCTGGCCTAACTGTGCCAGCCTAACTTCAGGTTAGGATAGCTCCCTTAATCAATTTAGGGGGAAAAATTCTTCCATGGGAGGGATGCGATGGGACTTCTAAATACATCATTGCTACAGTGGATAGATTTTGGTCTATTTAAAAATGAATGTTTCTTATTATATAAAGGCAGTTGTTGTTGGGTGTGTGTTGATGTGTGTTTTGACATGACCTCTAAACCACTTTTTGAATTTTAAAGAAAGTGGTACACATCTTTTTAAATAAGCAAATAACTGTTTTAGGTGTAGTGGGAGGGTGAAGAGATGAACTGGCACTTACAGCATTATCAAATTGCCATACCAAGTTGGTCTTCGTGTCTCCTCTGAAAGGCAGTCCCAGGGTCTTGGAAAGAGGTTTGTTAAAGCCATCCTACCTGAAATCCTCTCTGCTAAAGATGTCAGAAATTGAACTTAGAACCAACTGCATATAAGGCATGAGCTCTACCATTAAACCAAAGTCCCACTCTCCAAAAGAGGGAAGGATACGGAAGGGACAATAAGAATTGAGCAGCAAGCCTGGTTTTCTGACTCTTGAAAGACCTCCCTATTTTGAATCTGCAAAAATGTTGCGCTTTTCTTCATAATCTTCAGAGCTACTATATCCCTCGGCTTTCAGATTCTGCATCAAACTTCCGATTCTCCGGTGCAGCCGTCTCCAAACTGTGGCCTGCAGGCCAGATCTGGTGTCCCAAATTACTGGGTCCAGGTGGCTGCTGTTGGGAACAGAAAGCCTTTACCACTGTCATGCCCAGACCAGTAATTTGGGGGGCGGGGGCGGCAGCAGGCCATGCTTTGGAGACTGCTGGTCTAAGGTGTAACATGTAGTAAAGTTAGCCAACTTTGGATGGACATGAAGAAGGGCTTAAAAATCAGAGAAGGGGGTGAAGTGGTTAAAACTGTTGAATAATTCAAAAGATCGGGACCTTCTGCATCCCACCCTTGGGAGAGGGAAAAATTGTTACCTGAATATTATATAACCTTTAACAAGATACACTCTGACCAGGATGTGACCTTTTTGTTTCAGCCAGAATACAAGATTGCTGATCCTATATGCACGTACGTGTTCTCTGTACTTGTGGCTTTCACAACATTTCGGATCATACGGGACACAGGAATAATTATACTTGAAGGTAACGCTGTTGTAGAATTCTGATATTTGGGGGCGGGGGAGAGCAGGTAGCAGCGATAGTTACTTCTCTGATGGCCTAAAGGTCTGTAGAATTTTGGTCGATAATTGTGAGCGTGGTAAGCCAGGGCCTTTTGGGATTCAACAAACCAACGATTTGCAAGTACAGTGTTTAATTGTCTTTTGAACGTTTTGTTTTTGAAAGACTATTTTGATCTTTAAAAAAAAAAAAAGACTACATACTGCAGTATTCAGACTATGAGCTAGAGAATTCTTGGAACCTTATCAATAAGATCTCTGTCCATTGTGATCTTTTCCTGACATGTCCTCAACCACTGCCCTGCCTGATTTCAATGCGTGCCATTGACCGTATTCCCAAACCTTCTTCTACATGCCGGCAGAGGTTTCCTCAGCAAACATAAGTCCACGTGGAAAGGATTTTCTGAGGACAGAAAGTCTCAAGACAAGCAAACCATTGCTTCAAAATGAACTTATTTCTAGTGACTTATTTCTAGAACTTATTTCTAGTAACGTTTGTCGGTAGCCAGTAATGCTGTTGGTGGAAGTGCAGAGAAGACTAGGATTAGCCTTCTCTTGCCATTGGATGAGAGCATTTCAACAGCAGAGTCTGCCTTTTGAGACATTTTCACTAAGTGACTGTTCCTAGTTTGACCTTTCCTAATTGGTTCGTAT
This sequence comes from Lerista edwardsae, assembly GCA_029204185.1. Taxonomy (NCBI): domain Eukaryota; kingdom Metazoa; phylum Chordata; class Lepidosauria; order Squamata; family Scincidae; genus Lerista; species Lerista edwardsae. Next base: position 163,666 of record JAJKFI010000020.1, read on the forward strand.
GCAACAGGCTTGTCTTCCTGAAGTCGTACTGTGAATGTGTTAACAAAAAGATATGCATTGTGGCAGTGAGTACTATAAACATATCAGTTGTGGTTTTGATAGCTTTAAGTCATGAGTTTGCATGGTGGTTTGAAATTGTGGCTAGGTGCTGTTTCAGAACCTTCTTGCAAAAGCACATGGAATTCGAGCTTTTTGAATTTGTCATCTCCCCCAAAAGGGGACAAGTGGCTTATATGATTACTGCTTATTTCAATTCAGTATACTGTCCCAAGCACACATACTGGTTCTGTTCTGAAAGTCTGCCCAGAAGTTGCAACATATGTATCTTGAAACATCAGATCTGTCATGGCCAGTGCTGTTGTGCCTGTGCAGAAGCATCACAATGGATGTACTGTGCCTGTGCGAAAGTGCCAACACAGGTGTCTGTAATGTGGGAATCCATAAATTGGGGAGCCAGCATGCAGTGTTGCAGTCTCACAACTTAACATTGGGCATGGATAATTTAGGTGTAAATGATTACAACTTGACCATTGAAATTGAGTTGGAAAACTCCCAATTTACTACTTTGCTGGTTCTGTGTGTTGGGTGAAAAGTTTCTACCACAGCTCAGGGCCTACAATGCATCGTAGTGGCATGTTTCGGTTGGATAATCTCAAGGGCCTTCTGTGCCAAGTTTACGGCTGGGGATGGGTAGTTTTGGCAATCTACTGGCTGGGTAATTTGGCAACAGGATATGTGACCTGTTTCATCTCAGTGACTGAGAGCGCAATCCTAACCTGGAGTTCAGCCAGCACAGTTAGACTGGCAAAGTTTGGCCAGCACAAGGGACACGGTAAAGTATGTTTGGACCTCTCTAGGAATCACCTCTCTAGGAATCACCCTGACACCGAGAGTGGTCTGAACGTGCTTTACTGTGGCCCTTGTGCTGGCCAAACTTTGCTGGCCTAACTGTGCCGGCCTAACTCCAGGTTAGGATTGCATTCTGATTGTGGTTATCATTTATCATTACCCTGGTAGTACAGATCTGACAGGACCTCTATTTGTCCCGACAGACTGTTCTACAGGATATGATTTTCTTTCACCCAAAATTAATTTCTATTTAGGTCTGCCCTTCTATACAGACAGAAATTACCATGAGCTCTGAACTCTCATTAAAGACAGCAATGAGCCCTGAACTCCTATTACAGCTAAATGCCAACTTCCAACTCTGATGGAAAACACAATCTCTGATAGCCACGAGCCTCCCTTGTTTCAGCAGAACTAAGCTCCCCCCTTGTGCCTCAACTGAACGCCAACTTCCAGCTCCTTCACATTTCCTTTAACTGGAAATGTTAACATTTCCTTTAATTTCTCTTCTTCTCTTCCCCCCCCCCCACCTTGCAACTTTGAATGCACATTTCTCATTGGCTACCTTCACCTTGCACATTCCATCCTTGGGTGGAAGGCAGTCTCAGTCCTTCCTGACTTCCTGTCCGTCACATCATGTTTAGTAGACTTTTCAATTTTTTTACAAAGTTAACTTTTTAAATTTTTGTTTGTAGGAGTTCCAAGGCATATGAATGTGGATCGCATTCGAGAAGAGTTAATGAAAATTGAAGATGTATGTTCGGTGGAAGATCTAAATGTTTGGTCCCTAACTGCAGGAAAAACAATTGCTATCATCAACTTGCAATTAGGTACAATATGTTGTGGGATGTGTGCGCATGCAGTATAGCAATCTGCTGTACTATTGGAGTGTTGTTGTTGTTGTTGTTCAGTCGCTAAGTCGTGTCCGACTCTTCGCGACCCCATGGACCACAGCATGCCAGGCCTCCCTGTCCTCCACTAGCTTCCTGAGTTCGCCCAATTTCATATTCATTGCTTCGGTGACACTATCTAACCATCTCATCCTCTGTCGCCCCCTTCTCCTTTTGCCTTCAATCTTTCCCAGCATGAGGGTCTTTTCTAAAGAGTCCTCTCTTCTCATCAGGTGGCCAAAGTATTGGAGCTTCAGCTTCAGCATTTGTCCTTCCAGGGAGCAATCAGGCTTGACTTCCTGGAGAATTGACCGATTGGATCTCTTTGCAGTCCAGGGGACTCTCAAGAGTCTTCTCCAACACCATAATTCAAAAGCATCGATTCTTCGACGCTCTGCCTTTCTTATGGTCCAGCTCTCACAGCCATGCATGGCTACTGGGAAAACCATCACTATGACTATTGGAGTAGAGTCCCATAAATTTGAAATTCAGATGCTTGGGGGAAAGCACTCTTGCCTCTGCCACTAGCCAAAGGAACAAGGACCATTTAATTGGGAAGTTGACCCCAGTCCCTCCCAGGAAGGAAAAACATGGCAAGAGAATTACCAGCTTGCTCCCTACTCTCAGCCAAGGGACAAGCTGATACTATACCAGAAAGCTCCAGCTGCTTCTTGCCCTGGGACTCCAGGGGTTGAAGGTAAAGACATCCTTTCCTTTGCCATCATCCAGGGGATAAAAGAGTTACTGGGTAACTGCACCACTTCTGTCCGAACAACAGCACCAACAACTAACAGAACAAAGGGCGAAGATCAGCTCTTATGTGTATGTTCTAGAACAGTGATTCTCAAACGTTTTAGCACCAGGACCCACTTTTTAGAATGATAGTCTGTCTAGGAATCACTGGAAGTGATGTCATGAGCAGAAATGCCATCCTTGTGATGCTTGAGCCTGCTGCTTTCCTGATAAGGCAGCAATACGTTGGGTTACTTCTTAGCCATTTTCCAATAGAAAAGTGAATCGAAAAGAAAAAAAAAGCCTATTTTCAACCTTGACACAAGCAAAACAACCACACAGCCCTTCCCCTTTCCAGCGTCCCATCTTCCCAGATTTTCAATATGGCTGCTCTAGGTGCTTTGCGGCACACCTGAAATTGACTCACGACCCCCTGGTGGATCCTGAAATTCAGTTTGGGAACCACTGTTCTAAAAAGAGTAGATGTGCAAAAGAAGAAAGGTGGGGAGAGAAGGGTAGAGAGAGGAGGTCAGTGTGACAAATCCAGAACACAGTGGTGAAATTTTTGATATGCATTTACTTCCTGTTTTGGGACTAGGCTGATATTTTTTTTTCACTCGCTGATCTGGCTTAGATGGCGGTGATGCAGCTACCCAGTAGACCTTGATCTTCTGGTTAGTGACACAGAGTGACACTAACCAGAGGACTTGGCCATTGAAGGGAAAGGGCGCAATCTTAACCTGGGATTAGGCCAGCACAGTTAGGCCAGCAAAGTTTGGCTAGCACAAGGAACACTGTAAAGTATGTTTGGACCACTCTCGGAGTCAGGGAGGCCAGCACACAGACGTGCGCCATCCTCCCTGCCTCCGATAGTGGTCCAAACGCCCTTTATGGTGGCCCTTGTGCCGGCCAAACTTTGCTGGCCAAACTGTGCTGGCCTAACTCCAGATTAGGATTGTGCTCTGAGAGTGACATCTCTTTCTTCGAGGAAGAGGCGAAGCAGGCTCACTGCGGCTGTTTGCTTTCTAGCCAATAGCAGTGGCTAGTCTTCCCCTTTCTGTGAGGAAGGGAGATGACCACCAAACAGCCCTTGGTCTTTCTCTAGTGACAAAGGGGCCAGATGATTGTTTCCCTCACCTTTTTTCATTTTTAACAATGTTGCATATTTATCTGAAACTGGAGGGACTCCTGAATATGCCAATGGAATGGGGAAGGTTTTTCTGTATCATGGAATGTTTAATATCTTCCCTTTCAGTTCCCGATGGTTCATCCAAATGGGAGGAAGTCCAGTCCAAGGCCAGACAACTGTTGTCGAACACATTTGGTGTGCATCAGTGCTCTATCCAGCTTCAGAGTTACAGGCAAGAAGAGAACAAACCTTGTGCAGAGTGTCAGAATTCCAGTGCCTAATTTTCCATGCATCCTGGGGAACTCGCTGCCTTACTCTTTTTACCTTGCAGTCCAAGACCGCAAAGCAATAAATGCAAGATTTGCAAACGGAACGGAATCCCTTGGGTCTGGAGTTGTGTTCACATTCCACGCGCTAAGGGGGACTGGAACTGGAGAAAGCACGGAGTCAGGATTACCCTTTAATGAAGACAAGCTTTTTCTCTTCCCCCTGCTCACTGTTAATTTTTGCTAGGGTCTTCATGCCAATGTATCTTCAGCATATTGTTTACGGATTGTGTTATGGTTGGGCAGATACCTCACAGAGGACACTTCCATGTTGCCATTTTTTAAAAATGCGTGACAGTGCTTACACTCCGAAAAGGGCGACAGGCGTTTACTGCCTACAGTTTTTAAAAAGTTGACAAGGTTGATCATGTCACAGTGATCTGTAAATTTAACAATCTCTAAATTGGTTCTACATTATTTTGTTTTCCCTAACAGTCAGATTTTTACTACCTTGCTTAAAAAGATACTGCAGAGATAACAGAAATGCATTTTTGTAAGTTATCTTCATACAAACTTGAACTTTTTTTTTTGGAAGTCAAAATTTTACTGTCACCAGTCATTTAAATTTAGCTTTAAACTATTATTCCAAACCATGAAAGGGTTTTCCCCCACCTCCCCGGGGCAACTTACCAGTAGTTTAACTGCAGATTTTGGGGCAGGACCCACAGTGTTGGAAGGGATCCATTGTCTTTTGACATTAGGATATCTCCCGTAGCAAAGTATATTTAATTTTTGCAAAGTATATAGGGTTGGGATTGTTCTTAATCTATCATCTTGAATATCTAATGTTTTGTCCTGTTTCAAGAGGCCGTTTGGTTAGCATGGATCTTAATTATAGTAATGCTGTAGGAGCTTCCTTGTGATTGATATGCCTTGCTCAAAGAGAAGGGGCCTTATAGAAACCATATTAAACAGAAAGATCAAATCAGTAGAGCTAATGTAGATGGTTAGGAAATAAGAGACTGGAGATTTCCGACACATTGAAGTTCCCAAAATGTAGGGCTGTGAGAATCCGGTTTCCATTTCATCTTTACATTCCCTTCCAATAAATATGGCTTTTGCATGATGGTGTAAGTGTGCCAGTGAAATATTAGTGATTTGGTGAACCGTATTGCCTTTCCGATGGGGGGAGCACACCCACTGTAGCTGGATTTTTGTTATTTTGCTCTTTTAACAATCTCAAAGTGAAACCTTCCTTTCTGACCTATGCTGAATGCAGACCTTAAGTACTTTGCAGGCATCAAATTCTTTTTAGATTTTCCTTTAACGTGAGAGTAAAGAAGGAGAAACTAGGGAGAGACGCCATCATGGGACAGACATTGGACTATGGCTAGAAGTAATCCAAAGCCTGATTGAATGTAGTTCAGTGCTTTTAAAGAATTCATAAAAATAGCAGAATTTGGCTTGGATTTGCAATGAATTTGGCCACTGCATCTGTCTGATTTTGATCTTACTAAAGAGAACATAATTGCGCTTAAGATTTTGGTGTATGAGATGAGGTGTAATTTTTGCCTGATTCTGATAGCTTTGGTCTTCAGCTACAAACTCTGAGGCAGTCAAATGTTTTTTACAGCTTTGCTAGCAATGTCATATTTTCCTCTGACTGTTTTATTAGTTGCAATTAAACAGCCAAACAGGGTAGTTCCACTTGATCACAAATGGCAACAGAAATTGGAGAAGCAGGGGATTAAAGTAGCTGAACTGAAGGGACAGTTGTTCCCAGCATATTTGGTCTGTGTATAATTATTCAAAACATGCAATTTTAAATTGAGATCCAGTACGTTTATGTAATGATGGCCATTTTAAATATCAGTATTTATCCCCGATGAAGAGTGGGCTTTAAAAAAAACAAAATCAGTATTGCAATTATCATTTCCTGAAAGTAATTTGGATAGCTTAGAATGTAATTTTAAATATTGTGATATTAATTTTTAAAAGATTCTCTAATGATGAATGCATGAACTCAAAGCTATTTGAAATTACCTAGAACCTTGATCAAATGATTTCATGCCCACTTGTTGGATTTCTGGCATTGCTTGTAATTGGAGCTAGCCAACAAGCCTCTCCTTCAACCCATCCCAGCCAAAATTTCAGTATTAGTTTCAGCTAATGTGCACTACTTGATATTTTCTTCCAAAACTAGAGTGGAAATCCTACATTACAGTATGCTTGCATTTCCAGCTCAGAGATGAAGAACCGGTATCTTCGAAACCTGCTGTTTTGCTACATAACAATATAACACAAAGCCATATCACAGTTTGTGAAAAAAAAATTGTATATCCCTTCTATACGAATTTTCTGGAAGTCAGGTATTTTTGCACACAATGGATATTCATAATGGATATTTCATTAAGCTAGGGTTTACAGTACACACAACTAGAAATTGGGGGTTTGGTAGCTCTGTACTGTACTCGGAGTTTTTTATTGTAATTATTTACTCTGTTTTTTTGAAAACAAATGTGTTGCTTTACTGTGGATTTATTAAATCAGTTATTAAACTGCTCACCCTTGTGTATCATTCCTCTTATTGTTTCCTGCCTGATGCATCATTTCTTTGCAGTTTGGATTTCAGGTTTTACCACGTGAGCTCAGTGTGGTTTGTAGTTCCTTCATGTGTCTCAATGTTTACTTACTTTGCTTGCTTGGCCATATCTATGTTGGCATATTCAGAGATTAGGCAAACGGTCAATGAGAAGAGGGCCTTAGTTTTGATATAGCTCATAAGCTGGCCTGTGAAGAGAATGTTTGAAACAATGAATGGGGAAAAGGATGAGAGAGGGTTCTGTTCCTTCACCCATGTGCTCCTTGTGATTAAAATGCAGGTCATCTCTACCCTGTGCTTACAGATGAATAGGGCAGGCAAACAAATATGGCTGCCTCCTCAAATCTAGCTTGGCTGTTATCACTGAATGCCAACGTCTCTCTCTAGTACAATTCAGGCTGTCAGATTTCAATGTCAGATTGTCAATTCAGGCAAAGTCAGGCTGGATTTTTGAGGAAGTTTTGAGGAAGAGAATGGTCTGCTTTTTAACTGAGGATAAACTTAAGGTAAAGGTTTCCCCATGACCAAATGGTCTAGTCATGACCGACTGTAGGGGGGCGGTGCTCATCTCCGTTTCTAAGCCAAAGAGCTGGTGTTTGTCCTAGGTCAGCTTCCGTGGACATGTGGCCGGCATGACTTTATGCCAAGGAGCACGGAATGCCGTTATCTTCCCACCAAAGTGGTCCCTATTTATCTACTCACTTTTTTATGTTCTTTCGAACTGCTAGGTTGGCAGGAGCTGGGACAAACAACAAGAGCTCATTCCGTTGCGTGGTCTCAAGCTGCCAACCTTGCGGGCAACAGCTCGGCGGTTTAACCCGCAGCGCCACCATGTCCCCGTTTATCTGTTTATCCATTTAAGAGGATAAAAACTACCCCAAATCACCCGGCTCCTTTAGAATGCCATTTGAAAATTAAAGCAAGAGAGTAATCAAAACTCATTGTAACTATCCCTTCCCTCACGGCTTTTTGGTGAGGACTCAACATATTTTTGTTTCGTCTGGTGTTTGTGTGATGGTCTGCCTTTTGTGCCTCTATAGTAATGCTTTGGCATTTGCCTCCCCCCATGGTTTTTTTTTACTGTAGATAGGTAGTTGGATTTTGGGGAGGACCAATAATAATTTCGAGAAGCCCCCCTAAAAAGCAGTTAGGGGGCTATATGATACAGCAGATGAATTTAGGTTTCCATAGAGGGAAGGTAAAAGAAAATGTTTTTTCTATGTGTCACCTCGCCATCTTATCTTATCTGCTTGGCTCCTCTCCCGGAGAAAACAAGGCACTTTTGGCTACATGCCCAGAAAATCCCAAATACTGAAGCTTAAATAAAATTGTCCACAAACACTAATTGCAAAAAGTCTTAGTGTATTTTAACATGGACAGTGCTTAAACAGAGACAGACAAAAATACATAATCAAAGTAAGTTCCATAGGAAATAAACAAAAATATCTAAGTCTCTAAGCACTTAACAAAAATGTTGTCAATACGGACAGCATGCTTCACTGCAAGCTTGTTGATGAGCTACACAAGTATACTAGGAGTTGTTTCTTCTTATTCTAGCATACTCCAGTGAATGTCCATTGCTAATTTGGCTTTATCCAATTAGGAATACCCTTAATGCTTATTCATTAGCCTCATTAATCATTCTTCAGGTGTTCCCTTACACAGCTGTGAAACATTTGCTGTTAGGCCAGTTCTTAATGTTGAGGCTTGATCTTTTTTACAAATAGCAGACATCCATTTTAAAACTCTTTAAAACTGCTGAGGGTTATAAACCTCAACAGTTTTATCGTTTTTATTAATGACTTTGTTCATCGTTTTCACATATTATACATTTTAATGTGGAACTTGTAAGCTGCCTTGAGCAATTGCTTTGGCATGGGAAAGGCGGAATATAATTTTTTTTAAAAAAAAAATTAATACATTAAACAATGCTTTTGGACGAGACAATAGTTCTGCAGGGGAATGCTATCTGCCAAATGAAACTTCATTAAAACAATGTTCAAAGAGGCATGACTGCCTTAGATTCAGAGCACAATCCTAACATGGAGTTCGGCTGGTACAGTTAAGCCAGCAAAGTTTGGCCTGCATAAGGGACACCGTAACATATGTTTGGACCACTCTTGTAGTCAGAGAGGCCAGCACACAGACGTGAGCCATCCCCCCTGACTCAGAGAGTGGTCCAAATGCACTTTACGGTGGCCCTTGTGCCAGCCAAACTTTGCTGGCCTAACTGTGCCAGCCTAACTCCAGCTTTGGGAAGTCTGCTCTGAAGACCAAATTGGACTTTAAGCATGGGCCATGCATCTGTACTCTTGTTGTCTCTCTGTAAAATGATGTGGGAGATCCAATCAGGATTGGTACCACCTCTAGCCCCTTGGATCCCTGGTGGAGAAGGCAGAAGCTCCTATTGGATCCTATTTGATTTCAGTCAACAGCAGGGTATAAATATTTTAAAACTATTACATGAATACAGCTGGATGCAATTATTCCCACATGCTGCAATATGTGCTGCCTTTTTTTTTTTTTAAAGACGAGCAATTTGATCTTTTTGGCAGCACAATAAAAAAGGCATTTAGTTATTGCAGTAGTTATTGGTAGTAGGAGCAGTATCAGCAGAAGAAACCACAGTTCTTGCACAAATGCACAAACAATTCCTAAGAATAATCAGCAGCCAGGGACCCCAATTGAGAATTCCAGAAAAAAATCAGAAACTATGTTTTCTCTGCCTCTACCAGTAGATGTCGCACTTTCCTTAGGTATAAAAATATTAAATGTATCTGGAACTCATAGTACTGCAGATTATTCTGTTCTTTCATTTTCTATTTCAAATTTTAGTTTGAATAACCTTGACTAATATAATATGCCGACTCTGCTATGTAGACAGAAAAGACAAGCTAAAGTGTGTTCTACTTCCTCAAGAGTTTTACAAGAGGTTTCTTGTTAGAGTAGTGTAACTTTCTGAAATAGTAAGGACAGAAGATTCTAATGTTTCAATTTGATCTCGTGACAATCTACAGAGCCATTCATTTGAATGATGTTCGTCACATTTCCATCAGGGAAACTACCTGTTTTCTTAAATAATTTTTAACATCCTTTCCCTCACAAATGAAATTAAAGGAGGCCAAAGGCAAGAGAGCTGCTCAGCAGCCCCTAGTTTGCCAGGCAATGGCAGAAGCCAAGATATGCTTTCCTTCAGTTCTGTGGCAGACTCTGGGCAATTGAGAGGAAGAAAGCTCCATGTAATAATAATAATGTAAGTATTTATATACCGCCTTTCTCAGATTGCTCCTCTGGCTTTAATTCAAGGCGGTTTACATAGGCAGGCTTTATTTCTCTAAACCCACAAGGGTTTTTTTTTACAAATTACAAAGAAGTTCTGTCTTTCAAGAACTACAACATCATACAGATGGAACTTTCATGGTTTAGTCCTTCTTTCTGGCCACACGATTGCCTTCCTGCTGGCTGATAAACAGCTTCTCCGCTCCCACCAAAGAAACAGCTGGCCCAGCACAACTCCTCTCTCACAGGCAGCTGGAGACAGCGCTTATCAGTCGCACTTCTCAAGGTCTGCCGCACACGGAGACTTCCGGTGTTGTCGAACTGGCAACCTTTGGATCTTATCTTTTCGGGCAAACGGAGGCTTTAACCCTCTTGACTCCATCTCTGACTGGGGCCAAATCACCCTGTCCTGTGTTGTTCTTTCCAAGAGGTACAACTTCCTTGAGGCCCTTAATCCTATAGCCAGTAGCAGAGGCTGGGTTGTGCTTCCCTTTTGGCTCCCCTTGTTGTTAGATATACTGTAATATGAGCGTGATGTGAATGCCAGATTAGGATGCATCCAATTCTCACCAATGCAAACTTCCTTTCTGCAAAATCTTGCCTCATTTCCTCGCTTCGTGTTCATGCACTTAAGCAATCCTGTGTTTTACTCCACCATGGCAACCCAAGGCTTGTTACATGAAAAACACACCTTCTTTAGGAAAATTAAGTTGCACGGTTTGTCTGGAAGGATTGCCAATGTGACGCTGGGGTAATTCCTTTTCCTTATGAACTGGGTGGAGCAAACGAGCTTAAGCTACTTGAAGAGATTTGGCTTGATAAATAGCCTTGACAGTGATAGGGTTTTCCCATATTTCACATCATATTAAACAGGCTTCAAGACCCGTTTGTAAGTTTCTGTACCTGGTAATTTGTTGCTGTTCAACAATTGTGGTTGACAAAGGCATGTGATATTGCGCAAAGTTATCTGATGGCAGCTAGACTTTGAGGAATGAGTTTCTGGAAAAAGTTGCAAAATGTTCTGCTGGTTACAGAGCTATGGAAAAAATACAAACAACTTACATAATTTTAAAACACGACCGTTCAGTCTTGAGTTCAACTTCAACTAATTCAATAACATGGCACATCATATTTACTCACATTTTTATACCACCCAAAATGTGAATATTCTCCTTCCTTCCTTCCTTCCTTCCGCTCAGTGTGGTGTACGTGGTTCCTCCTCTCCTTTTGCCTTCACAACACTCCTGTGAGGTAGGCGAGGCTGAGAGATCATGACTGGCCCAAGGCCACCCAAGAAACTTCATGGCTGAGCAGGGATTTGAAACTGGATCTAAGTTCAGCACCAGAACTATTACACCAACATGTGCACTCTGTTGGGTTGGGAGATCCTTGGGTAAAAATGAATGCAGGATAGGCTTTTGGAAAATATTGTTTAATATATTCACTATTTGCCCAGGAGTAAAACACTCAGGGCCCAATCCTTGCCAACTTCCCAGCACTGACATAGCTGTGCCAATGGGGCATGTGCTGCATCCTGCGGTGGAACAGTAGTCACAGAGGTAAGGGAACGTTTGTTCCCTCAGAGCTGCATTGCCCTTACCCTGGTGCTGGGAAGTTGGTTAGGATTGCACCCTCAGTCCGAGTCAATTTAAGCTATAAACCAGAAGTTGTTCTCAGTGGCTCGTCTTCTCCTTTGATCCCAGCATCCTCCCAGGCGGCCTGTTTGGCAGAAGCAGGAGAAGAGGGAAGAAGTGGTAGCACGGGCAATTCCCTTTCCCGGTTTCTGATCTGGAGAACGATCAGGATCAAAACTGCAGAGGCTGCTGCTACCTCCTCCTCCAGCTCTGCTGCTGTGTCTTTGGCAGCTGCAGTGAAGGAAAGCCGCCCAACTTCCTCTTCTTGCTTTCATTCCAAGGAGGTGAGCAAGAAGAAGATGGGGCAGCCGCTGGGCAGGTAGTGGGTATAGTAGGTGTGGGCTGCAGTGCACCCTTAGCAGTTCTGTGCCTCCCTCACCCTGCTGCAGGTGCTTCACTCAGCCCTATGGGTGGGCCACCCCGACCATCAGATCCTTGAGCATTAGGAAAACGTTTTAATGGGAAAACCAGTTTGACAATAGAACCAATTATCTAGACAGGTGAGTGTATACTTCCTTGTAAGAATGGCGTTCCCAAAGTGGCTGGGCAGCCATCTGTAGCTCTAGATTTCCTGGGCTGGTCAAAAGATTGGACTAGACGGCCTCCAACCCCTCCTCTAAGGTTCTATGTAAGTTGTTTACAACATCCTGAGAAGGAAGGCAAAATGCTAAGTTTTGCAGGAGCCTAAGCTCCTGTGTAAAGTGGCTCCTCACCTTCAAAGCCGTTCAAGGCTCAGAGAGCAAAGCTTCCGAGCCAGTTCTCTGAGCCGCAAATGGATCTGAAGATGAGGTGATGAGCCCCTTTACACAGGAGCCTGCTCTAATCTTGCCTTCCCATTTTTGGCCTGTGTCATAAGGACATCACTCACATTACCCCTTAGCTGAACTGTGCAAAAAAGTCACAGGCGGAAAACAATATTTTGTGTGCCACTAATGAGCACATTCCCTTGACCATTTGAGTATGAAAATGCTCTTCTGTAATGGGGCACTGGTCGCTCATCATTGTGTCATTCCACCTTTGTAAGAGGGCACTGGTTTGGCCTGCTGCGTTTGTGATCTGAATGAGGAAGAATTCTGTGATAGAGTCTAAAGTTTGTATTGCTGTTTGTTTGCTCTCATCATGTGACTCAAAAATCATTGACAGTACTGTAGTTGCACCCATCTCCAAGAGGAGTCTGATTAAATGGGTATTGTCCCTGTAATCGGGAAGGGGGTATACATATTTTAAAACGATTACATGAATACAACTGGATGCGTTAATTCCTAAGATAGGATGCTGCAGTATGTGCTACTTTTTTTTTTTTAAAGAGGAGCAATTTGATCTTTTTTGGCAGCACAATCTGGCTCCCCTGGCTGATGGTTCAGAAATCTGAATAAAAATCAGTAACCAGAAAGTTTGGGTCAGGAACCTCATGCTTTTGCAAGCCTTCAACAGATATGTCACACCTCTCATAAACCTTTCCGCTAATCAAATTATTTTTGTAGATTAGATTGGTCACTTTTCTGCCTGTGGTCCATTCGACAGATTGGGTGGTACCTTACAAGTCTGCAACTGGAAGATAAACCGGACCTCCTAAGAGAGGCAAGGTGTGTGCGCGCAGGGGCAGGATGGGAGATGAGTCTTATCTGTATTCATTTAACGTGAAAGCTTTCTGGGGAGCTGTCCAAAAGCCAGTGGCTGGACAAATCAGTGAATCATTTCCATAACTGCAATCAATGCTCCCAAGCTGATTCTAGGGCAACATGTTTGCTTTAGAAATAATACTAATAATAGTTCTGTGCATGGCATATTTTCATGATTTTACCAAGTTTCCTCTCACTAGGTATTTTCTACTTAAGCGACTGAGAAGCCATCAAGTCTAGGATGTTAGTTGGCCCTTAGAATAATAGATCATAGAACCATAGAGTTGGACAGGACCTACCTACAATGTCATCTAGTCCCACCCACTGCCTGTAGCAGGAAATCCTCCTAGAGCATCTCCAGCAGGTGCCTGTCAAGCCTCTGCTTGAAGGTCTCCAGTGAGGGATAATTCACCACTCCCTTGGCAATCTATTCCACTGTCGAACCGCCCTTATGGTCAAGAAATTCTTCCTGATGTCCAGCCAGAATCTTCTCTCTTGCAGTTTGTGCCCATTGGACATAGTTTTACTGTCAAAGGCAGATGAGAACAAATGTGTGTCTTCTTCCTTATGACAGCCCTTCAGATATTTGAAAGGGCTATCATATCCCCTCTCAGCCTTCTCTTCTCCAAGCTAAACAAACTAAGTTCCCTCAACTTTTCCTTTCCTTCTTGTCTGCGGGTTTGGCATCCGAGAATTTGCCCACCACTAATCTTCTGCCTGAGGTAGCTGCTTCAGGGCCCCATCCTATCCAACTTTCCAATGTCGGTGCAGCCACAATGCAGCCCTGAGGAAAGGAAACAGATGTTCTCATACCTAAAGGAGGCTTCTGTGGCTGCTCTCCTCCTGCAGGATGCAGTGGTTGCCTCGTTGGCAAGCTTGTACAAATGCTGGAAAGCTGGATAGGATTTGGCCCCTGGTTGGTCTCATGGATGGGTGGGCCCTGCCTGGTGCTTCTATGACAGAAGAAATTGTACTTGGTTGATTTATTTCCCCCTCTGTGCAACTGTGCAATTGTGTGGACCTCAGGACTTACCTTGCCGCTCCAACAGGAAGAATCAGCTCAGGTAACACTTTTCTTATCTCCATTCTCTTATTGAACATTCAGCTCAATAAAATGTGTGCGTGTGTGTTGCCACGGCCTATGGCCTACTATACCTATATTTTCTAGTTAATGATTGAACAAGATTTCATTTACCTGCTGTGTACTTAGTTTTACTGATGTTTTATATAGCATCATTGTCCTGGGCGGGCACATTAGCAGCTGTTCTTGGTTTCTCCAGTATGACTTTGCCGACTTAGCTTATGCCGGCCTAACTCAGTTCAGGATTGCACCCTCAGTCCTGAGAGGGGGGAGGGGGCATCCTAGAGAATACTACTAGTGCTCTTAGGACATTTTGTCCATTTCATTTCATTGTACCTGATCTTAGCTTTTCATTTATTGTGCTCTTGTCTCTTCTTGCGCCATTCAACTTTTTTTTTGGTATGCAAGTACCACCTTTTGCGGGGACATGGTGGCACTGCGGGTTAAACTGCTGCTGCTGAGCTTGCTGACCGGAAGGTTGGCAGTTCAAGACCACACAACAGAGTGAGCTCCAGTCACTTGTCCCATCTCCTGCCAACCTAGCAGTTCAAAAGCACGTAAAAATGCAAGTAGATTCCCACTTTGGTGGGAAGGTAATGGCGCTCCATGCGCTACGGCGTATAGTCATGCCAGCCACATGACCACGGAAGCTTGTCCTCGGACAAACCCTGGCTCTTCGGCTTAGAAATGGAGATGAGCACCGCCCCCTGCAGTCCGTCACGACTAGACCATTCGCTTGTGGGGAAACCTTTACCCGTACCCTTTTACCACCTTTTGCAGGTACCACTTTTGCAAGTGCCACCAGCCCACCACTCATGGCAGCTGGGCACAGGAGCGTGTGGCTTGCTATGCCCTGTACCCTCCTTCCCCAAACCATGCTCTTTTGAAGGACTTGACAGCTGCCACACCTTGGCCATCATTGCCTTGGCCATTTCCACGTCAGAGATGGACAGGTGAGGCAGGTTGATGGCTTGTTCCCACAACTCTTCAGCCTTCATCTACTGCATGTTTCCTATTGAGGATGCTATTCTTACAAGAACTAAAACAAGCAAGATTAGATTTCAGGAGGAACTGAGGTGCCTGGACCAACAAGACAACAAAGTTTTGCCTTTTCTTGTCCGGCTTTCATTGTAAGAAGCATTTCCCCTTGCTTCTTAAAATAGCTTTTCCTTGCCCATTTGGGCATTGTTGTTTCAAAATTAATTACCCATGCATTTTCTGCATAGCAAAAGAAAAAAGAAAAAAAGAAAAAAAAGAATCTATTATGCATGATTGTATCCACAGCCCGTCCAATAGTTAATGGAGTTGGGCAGATGTCATTACTTTCTTTTGAAGGGCTAGTGATGGAAATGTTTTTTTTAAAAAAACAGCAATTAATGACTTGCATTAGTGCCCTCATGAGGAGACCCACACAGCATCAAAAACCCTTTGAAATGAGCAAGGGAGAGCAAACACAACACTTCTAAAAACGTACAAGCCTGAGCATTTAAGATCTTGACAGTGGGCTGAACCCAGTTTTATCCTAGCTAATTGCTAGCATCATGTCTATCCTTTATGAACTGGAGCTGAGTTGAGACAAACAAAAATAGCTGATCTCTGGAGTTCTTCCAGGCCAAGCATCTACCTTCTGCAGAAATAATCTTCCAGCCTGATGGCTAAAAACCTGAATCCTGGTCCAACAAGAAATTTGATACTTCCAGAGAGCAACCCTTGCTTCTTTCAGATCTAAAATGATGCTTCATATTATAAAAATAGATTGCATAAATACAGAGAAAGTCACTCTTCATAGATTTGCAGATCTTAAATGCCTCTGTACTGAATAATTAGGATGAAGGTAGACCTGGGTTTCTAAGAGCTATAAAATTGGTGTAACTTCATCCACAGCATGCTTGATCAATCAATCTGTCTGTCTAAGATTTGCACCGAAATCAGGTTAAAACAATTAAAGCATACCACTCAATAAGAGTAGATCCTAGGGATACATGGGTATGTGGGTATAGCAGAGATGGGGAAAAAAGAGTATGGACTCGAGTTTTCATGTTTTGACCTGACTGTCATGAGACTCGAGTCCTGAGTGTCAAAGACTTGTGACTCGGGACACTGACTCATGACTTGGGCCAAGTCGAAAGCCCACGCTTACTTCAAAGAGGTGCCCCCGACCAGATTGCAGCCTTTGAAACTGATGGGAAGATGGGATCAGAAACAACTCGCTGCCAGTTTCAAAGGCTGTGATCTGGTTAGGGGTGCCTCTAGCCTTACAACTGGTGGGGAGATGTTTCTGATCTCATCTCCCCACCAGTTTAAAGGGCGGCAATCTGGTCCGGGTGCCTCTTTGAAGGTGCCTGGCACCTCAGGGGGACTCTGCTAGCCTAGGGAGATGTCTCTGATGCTCTATTCTACCCTTCCCCTCCCCTCCACACATGACCGAAACAGTACAGTACACAGTATTCCAAATGTGGCTACGCTGTAAGTTCCAGTAAGACCATGACGGTATGTTTGATTTGTTTTCCAACAATACTGAACATGGAATGTGCCTTTACTTTGCTACTCTATATTATAAAGGAAGTTTTTAAAAATTTGTTTTTAACTTGCTCTGTCCCATTTCTTGCATCTGGTGGTTTTGAGATGTCTCAGAAGTCATTCAATTACAGTTACTTTCCAAATAGTAAGAGCTGATGTTTCCCAAGTATTTCCTTTTACAACATTCAACCTCACAGTGACTCCTATTTAGGCAACCAACTTTATGTGAATGATGCACTAGGTGCTTGATGTGCATTCACTAGGACACAGACCTAAGTGAAGTTCTGAACTCATGTCTGAGGGTGCAATCCTAAGCTGCTCTGGAACAGCGAGGCTGGTGAGCAGTGATGTCATGCAGGGGGTACGCGGGGGTACGCGAGTACCGGTTTCTAGGATTACAGCTGGCCCCGCCCATTCGCCTGCCCACTCATCGACTCCGCCCTCTGCAACATTTGAATTTCCTGCATGTTTGAGTTGCCTGCATGTCCTCAGAGCCAGCCAGGCAGGCAGGCAGGCAGCGAGCGGAGCCTTGCCTTGCCACTGAAAAATGAGTTGCTCTGGGGTTTTAACATGATGCCAGGCCTCCTTAACATGTTCTGGGGGTGCTGTGGAATACTGTTGCAACTGTTGGGTCAGTTTAAAATCATCTGAGGCCTCAAAAAGGGCTTTTTTCATGTCACTTCTTGCCACGACATCACTTCTGGCTTATGACGTCACTTCCGGTGGGCGGGTCCCGACACGTGCCAATCAAAAGTGAGTACCTGTTCTTAAATCATTTAGATGACACCACTGCTGGTGAGCCTGTATCCAGCACAGCTTTGGGGCGCTCAAGAGCCTTCCTGGGGCAAGGGCACTTTCCTGTGCCACACAGCATGAGGACAGAGGCTTGGATGCGTCCTAACGGCTGCATCACAACTCAACCCCCCTCCCCAGGCAGGCATGCCTCCTGGCCCACCCACTCCCAGTTCCTCCCTCCCCCCCAACCCAGAACCGCTCTTGCGCCAGCCAGGTTTGGCTGGTTCGTTAGTCGTGTGACATGGTCTTAGGCTGGTGCCTTTGGGCCGACACTGCTGCTAGCATCGGCCCAACAGCACCAGCGCCGATGTGGGGGTGCCGGTCAGCCCCCCTGTGTCGGCGCTGGTGCCTTTGGGCCGACGCAAGCGGCTTGCATCAAGGGCGCACTCAGGATTGCGCCATCAACCTGTATTGAATAAGGTAACCAGAAAAAAGCTCCCATGAAAAATGCCTGCACAAACTTTGCCCACATGGTTAAGGGGTGGGGAATTTCGATTAGTTCAGGTTAGGGTTTGGGTTAGGGCATTTTTCTATGGGCAATTCTTATGTGGGCTTTATTGAATACACACATTGAATACACACAGCTGGGCAGATTTTGTAACTCTTCTTTTGTAAGTTTTACACAGGTTTGTGGGAATCCTGACAAGATGATAGGCTCCCTTCCCCATGACTTGTCCCTCCTCAGGAGCATGTTGGGTATTACTGTGCCAGCCAGGGCTTTTTTTGCTTCCTTTGGTGACTCCTGGCATTTTTTGCTCACAATACCTTATGGAAGGAAAATGGCCGCCTCTAGGAAAATGGCCGCCAAGCACTAATGGTGCCGGGCAGCCCTCTACTGTATCCTGCATGGCAACCCACCTGCCCACTGGGTGTTATCAGTGATGTCATGCAGGGGGTACGCGGGGGTACGCGAGTACCGGTTTCTAGGATTACAGTTGGCCCTGCCCATTCGCCCACCCACTCGTTGACTCCGCCCCCTGCAACATTTGAATTTCCTGCACGTTTGAGTTGCCTGCATGTTCTCAGAACCAGGCAGGCAGGCAGGCAGCGAGTGGAGCCTTGCCTTGCTTTGCCACTGAAAAATGAGCTGCTCTGGGGTTTTGGAACTGTTGAGTCACTTTAACATGATGCCAGGCCTCCTTAATGTGTTCTGGGGGTGCTGTGGAATACTGTTGCAACTGTTGGGTCAGTTTAAAATCGTCTGAGGCCTCAAAAAGGGCTTTTTTCATGTCACTTCCTGCCACGACATCACTTCCGGCTTATGATGTCACTTCCGGTGGGCGGGTCCCGACATGTGCCAATCAAAAGTGAGTACCTGTTCTTAAATCATTTAGATGACACCACTGGGTGTTATCACTGCCACAGTATTGAGGATTTCCAGGTCCACCTCACCAAGCAGCCACTCTGACGGATGTGGACCCTTGGCAAGAATCCAGCCTGGCCAACCTCTGGTGCCAGCCCTGCAGCCAAGATATTTGAGGGCAAGTGATGGACCCTGCCAGAACTCTAGGCCCAAGGATGCTGTGTGTGAACACCAAGCTTGCTTTTACAGCGAGAGCAAACAGAATGCACAATATGATCTTCTATAGCTAGGCCAACGTATGAGCAGAGTGATAAACACCGCTTGGAGAGCTTTGATTTTGAGCAATAAAAGCTTCCTAATGATGAGAACAAATTACTTCCATGCGCTGCGCTGCAAGCTGCCTCTCCTTATCTTCCCATCCCCACCTCGCCCCTAGGCTATGCAAAAGATTAACAGAGCTGCAACAATATTGTTTGCAAACAAGTCATTGCTTGGGATATGAGAGGCAAGAGTTTAGGTCCCACTATTGAGTCATATTACCATTTCGAAAGTTGTTTCCATCAGTATGGGTTTCTCCTTTCCATCCTTTGGTTTATGATGCAGACATGACATCTTCATGGGCCAAGTGGGGATTTCACTCCACAGTTGCCTCAGAGTGATGAAAGTGGGACCTGCCGCAAAATGTTTCTTCTTCTTCCTCCTCCAGGGTCTGAAATGTTTTTTCTTCTTTTTTGCAATTAGACATCCAGAAGTTCCTGGAGGCCACTGTCCTCACTTCATAGGCTTGTTTTTCTTTCTCAATGTTTTAATTTATACACCTACGGTATGTACCTTGGCATACCTAGAGAGCGCTCTCTCTCTCTCTCTCTCTCTCTCTCTCTCTCTCTCTGGGATATCCTCATCATTAAGAATAAGAATATACAGTATACCCCTTTTCGGCAGGAGTAGTTCACAAAGTGGTTTACATAGCTCAGTAACAGCCCAAGCCTAAAGTGCCCAGTTCCCATAGGAGTAGCGGTGCTAAAATGGCTACCACAGCATCGAATAGGAGCTCTATTTGTCCGCTTCCCCTGGTTAAGGGTGCTATACCCTGTGCTGCTATTTTGCCAGCACAGACTTGAAAAAGTCAGAGTGGAGTTGCGTGGCCCAACACGGAGGATAGGATTCGGCGGCGGAGGCCACCGCCAGTCCCATCCCACCTGGGCCTGCCACACCCAGTTCTGCCCTCCTCCCACCCTCCCTCTGTCCCCAAAGAGTTCATCCCCACTAGCAGTGATGCTTACCGCTGGGCGGCTCCGCTCTGGGTTGTCCTGGTGCTGGCCCAGCACCAGCGATAAGCCCATACTGCCAATGCTAGAAGTACCTCATGGCACTTTTGCATGACGATGCAGGTAGTATAAGTGGTCCACAGGCACTAGATCCAACGGGATTGGCCCCTTAAGGTGCAATCCAATGCAGCGCCAGAATGGCGAGGCCGACCAGCCCACGCCATATCTGACACTGCGTTGCTAAAAAGCAGGCACAGAGCCAATGAGACCACACGGCCCAAATTGGGGCCCCATGGCCTCCTGGACAGGCTTAGGAGTCAGCCTTATGGCTGAATCTGGATCCCACCCACATCCTGTCCTCCCCCCACACAGAACCTCCCTGTTCTGCCAGAAACTCCTGCTGGGCCTCCCTGAGGGCCCTGATGCCCACACTAGGCTGACTGGTTTCCCCTTTAGGCAGCCCTGGTGCAGTACTGTAGGGAACACGACCGGGCCTTACCTCTTTAAGCGCAGCAGCCACGCCACTCAAAGTCAGTCCCAAGCCAGAAAGTCTAGGTCCACGTTGCGCCAAGCCAAACCAGAATCCAAGCTCGTAGTCAGTAGTCCATGCACATGGGCCAGATACAGGTTTGCCAGTCCAGTCTCTCCACTTCCACCAAACTTTGCTCCTCCCACACTGCTGTGCTACTCCTGCCTCTAGATTTATACATCTGCAGGCCTATCAGAGACTGTTGCTAGGCAGACTATAGCTGATCAGCCACACCCATCTGCACCTGCTGAGTGACTCAGCACTTCTGCCTCTAACCAGCCCTCATTAGCCTGCCTAGGCTACAGCTGTGCTCCTGAGGACAGCAGGAGTTCTGGGGTTAAACCCCTGTGTGCTCTGGAATCAGCAGGGAGGGCATGGCTGACACCACAAGCTATGCCCATTACACTCCCTCCCCCCACCAATCCCAGTCCCGTCCCGTCATGGAGTCTCCCACACGCTGGCCAGCTTTGGCCGACACGAGGGAGGCTTGGCACGTGCGCATCAGGACCGGTGCTGCCTGCAGTGCTGGTTCTGTTGCTATAGCGCTGATGCGGGGGTGCCACTCGGCATTGTGTCGCGTTGACGCTGTCAGATAGCGTTGACGCAATGGGTGTGCTTGGATTGCGCTGTCCATCAATATGTGGCTTCCTGTCCCCAAATGGCTCATAACCTTAACAAAATGCATAAGGGACACCAACAATAGCTACTAGAAAAAAGATGCCCTGCTGGAGTAAAGAGGGATAGTTGCTTTTCCTCTGCTAAGTATAAGAGGAGACTGCTTTGAAAGGTGCCTTTTTGCCCAGTTAGCAAGGGTATGTAGAAATCATACTTTAATTTTGCCCTGTTTTGCTTCTAGCAAAACAGTACTAGTAACATCACATCACCATCTGAGTTTGCTATTTTGAATGAATAGATACACGCTAATTTTTTTTTTTTAGTTTGAGTTAAGGCACCTTCTGTCTCCTGCAGCACGTAGACAAATGAAACTCTCATGAGTCAGACTAACACTGTGGCAAGCGAAAGAGCCCAGCCGCTTTCACCACACAAAGGAGGAAATGAAAACTTGTTGGTTTACAGCTGCCTTTCTGAAAAACACACAGAAGGCTGCCATAGTGCGCTGTGAAACACCTGCCGCATAACCTTACTGTAGAAAACGTCCCCTTCGGATGTGTCCAACTGTTGCTGGGTCTGTTGACTTAGGTTGCATCCAAACAACATCTTTCCCCATGGTAGGAGTGCCAGCTTGGAGTGGTGGAAGGAAAGAACAGTAAAAACCAATGTGTGCTTGGCATGGCAATCAATTTTGCCCATGCTGATCTTGCTGCAGCCTGGTATATCATTTGGATTAGCAATAGCAGTGACCATGGAGATGGTCTCCAGGGCTGCCCCAAGACCTCCTGGCAACTGTGGAGGGCAGGGAAGTGCCCTGCCCTTGCCCAGCAGCACCCCAATCAACTCCACCATTCCTCCTCTGTTTCCCATTCCTTGGGTTTGAAAAATTAAAAGGGAACAGGCTAGAATAGGAAGTGTGGAGGAAAGCAGAATTATGGGCTAGAGTGTCTCTAGTTCACCAATTTCTTCTCCACTACACTTCCTGTCCTGCTCTGTTCCTTGCTTCTTTTTCCAATCCAGGGAGTGGGAGAAAGAGGAGGAGCCTCAGAGGTGGGCAGAGGCAGATGGGCACAGGTGGCCAATCCACTGCCAGAGAGGCAACTCTTTGGTCAGTCTCACAGCTGGGCTGGTCCTGTTTGCAGTAGTGTCAGCCTACTGGTACGCTGGGCGGGCTTTCGCCATTACGCAACGGAACGCAGTGAGCACGCTGCCGATCACCGAGCAGACCCGCCCAGCGACCGAGCAGAGCCTGCCCAGCGTACCGGTAGGCTGACACTACTGCCTGTTTGTCTCAGTCCTTTGCAGTTGCTGGGCACGTGAAGGCTGGCCTGTTTTGGAGCCTGCTCATCAGCATGTCTTTGGCCACATCATCTACCTCTGGCCCAGCCTCTTTGGACCACACACCATTCATCTCTGACCCTGCTGGGCTCTGACAGTATCATTGGTAAGAAAACTAAATTTAGCAACCCCAAATCTCTTTGCAAACTACTTTCCTTCTGCTAAGGGTTTATTTAGAGCAGAGAAACAATTGATTTTTGACTGAAAGGTCAACAGGGGAGGGATAATGGATTGTTGTCAAGTCACAGAGCCAGATTCCTGAACTGGCTTTCAAGGTTTGACAGAAAATGAAAGAAAATGAAGAGCTGGTTCATATAAGGGGCACAAAGATGTTCCTGGCTAATACACTACACATTGGCCACTCCGCCTCCCCTGGTAGCAGCCTGTTCAGCATTTGTGTATCAGGGGCTCTGGGTGCATAATAAAGCCCTTTCACATACAAAATGCCTGGTGTGGCCAGTGGATGTTTTGGTGTCAAGGGATGTGGCTACATTGATATGGTCCCACCTTCCTCCTGTAACGCATAAATTTCTGGATCCCAAATGTATGGTTCAAAAGAAAGGTTTATTGTCATATTTGCAAATATGGGTGGCAAGCAAATGCCAAACAGAACAAGCTGCGTACCACACCTTGCACAAAATGGGTGCCACAATGTATACTACTGAGGCGGAGTTCCTTACTGTACCTTCATTGGTTATTGCCCAGCCAACTGCTAGCACTCATGCAGAATAATTTACTTCCCCCCTCCCTTCCTCCTTCATATGTACACCCCTCCTTTGCACATACTTTTACCCAGGATGCATAGGGATGGCTATTACGATGACTCAATGCAAGTCTCACCCAAGGTTACAGCTGTATCTGGGTCCTGGGAACTTTCTTCTATGTATCAGCTTAGGAATATGTACAGCCCTCCCCTTTTCTTTACCAGTCAGGCCTTGTCTTCGCCTGAAACACCACTGAACACCATTAACCACTTCTTTGCTCCAGAGAGACACAGTAGGCCTTATATTTTAGTGTTGGAGTTCAAAATCACCATGGGTTTGTATGACTATTGATTTATATCTCACACTCTCAACACATTCAGTACATGTATCAGGGAAGGGGAGAATGTCTGCATACCCCTGCAGTTGGTTAACAACCTTTGCTACCAGTGCCCATGTAATGTAATATACCATCGGTTCCCAAATTGTGAGTCGGGACCCACCAGTGGGTCATGAGCCAATCCCAGGTGGGTCGTGAAGCACCTGGGCCAGCCATTTTGTAAATATGGGATGTTGGGACACTGGAAAGGAAGAGGGCTATGTAGTTGTGTCAAGGTTGTAAATAGGCTTTTTGTTCTTTCTGATTCACTTTGCTAGTGGAAAATGGCTGAGAAATAACCCAACTACTACATTCTCAGGAAAGAAGCAGGCTCTGGTGTCAAAATGACAGCAGTTCCAGTCATGACATTACTTCTGGTGCGTCCCGGTGCTAAAATGTTTGAGAACCACTGTAATACACCATGCGTTGTGTACGTGTGTACAGCCAGCGGCGTCATGCAGCCGGAACGCTGGGCGGGAGGAACGGGTGAGCGGCAGCCCGCCCGTTGCGTTCCGCTCCGTCTTGCCGTCTTCCCCGCCCCCGCTGGTGATCCAGACAGCGAGATGGAGCGGAACGCAACGGGCGGGCTGCCACTCACCCGTTCCTCCTGCCCAGCGTTCCGGCTGCATGACACTGCTGTGTACAGCCCTGCATTCAGTATACTCAATTCTTGCTTTAAGCCTAATATAAGTTAAGCAGAATTGCTTCCTTAGGCCTCATCATAAACCTCCAAACATACTGCTAGTAGATTTTCTTTTCTGGTATCCATTTGCCCTGCCTGCTCCAGTGCAGTTTAGTGCTATGATCCCACTCTTGGCACACGCTGGTGGCGTGGAGCATATATGTTGGTTCTCTTTTCAACTCACAGATGCAAACACAGACAACTGCATTTCTCCTTTATGGAGCTACCAGCAACATTGTGGTGTGTGATTATTGGAATTGGAGGAAGTAGCACATTTCTGGTCATGTCTTTAGGATATTAGTTAAGGAACCGTCTTCCTGTAGGTTTTCAGCTTAGCGTAACCAACTCCATGGAATGCAGCTTTTTGTGATTTTGTCCTGCTGTGGTTTTCCTGGTAATTTTGTTGTTCTAATTGCTTGGGTTTGCTCTGTTCATTTCTGCTGGTTTTCTTTTTTTTTCTTTTTTGCTTGTTTTTGTTTTTTAGAGTCAATCGCTTTTACTACTTTTATATTACGTTGTTTGTTGTGAGTTGACTTGCGTGTCTGTTTTGGGGCAGAAAGACAATGCATCGTGGAAAAAGAATTAAATAAATTTAATTTTGCTACTGTTCCCCAGTGCTGCTGTTGTGGTCAAATTTGGAACACAGCGGGTTGAAAGTAAAAATAAAAGTGGCAGATGAGCCACATAAACATCATGTGATCATTCGATAATGAATCTGCAAAGGAATGTTCGGAGACTGCTTCTAAGTCTGAGCATGGTGTTGTCAACAAACTTTTTTTCCAGAAATTTGAAAGGACTTGAGTTATTTATATCTGTGGCATGTGCTTGAATTCTGCTGAGTCATTCTTGTTTATACAAAATCCGTAACAGTATGTTTTCCCAGCAATGTGTAGTTTGGCTGTCTGGCTTATGACACTATGAAGTGCACAAAAACAGCACACTAATTTAAAAGTGCAAATAAATAAATAAATAAATAAATAAATAAATAGGGACAATTAACAGTTAGCGAAGGAAAACAATTTAGCTGCCAACTATTTTCTTCCTGCTGAGGAATTTATCCACTCAATATATACAAACCAGATTATGGCTGCAATCCTATCCACGTTTACCTAGGCGTAAGTCTCATTAACTATAATGGGTCTTACTTCTGAGGAGACATGCAGAGGCTTGGGTTCTACAGCTGTAGTCTTCTATACACATAGAAGGGAGTAACTCCTATGGAATTCACTTAAATTTACTTCTGAGTAAACACAAATAGGATTGCACAGTCATGATGCTTGCTGACTTTATATTAGGCAATTCTCTCTCTCTCCCTCCCTCCCTCCCTCCCTCCCAGAATTGTTTTGCAGATGAAATGGACACCTTCTGCCCAGATGTTCTTGTAGGAAGGACCCAACAAGAAAGCTCTGACCAGCTGATAGTGCTTCAGCCAGAGACAGATCTAAGGGAGGGCAAAGCTCTAAGTTTTGCAAGAAGCCTTACCTTGCAGTGGAAATCACTCCTTTCCTGCACCGTTTTAGCCAATCCTCACAGGGAAAAGCAACATCTTGGCGTTGCTTACTGGCTACAGCAGCAAGGGAGAGGAGGGATTTACATGACAGGGTAAGGCTTCTTGCAACACTTAGAGCTTTGCCCTCCCTGTAGATCCGCCTCTGGCTTCAGCTTTCCATCTACAGTATGTGGGTCATCTTTCTGGCCCACCTTACAAGGCTGTTTGATTAGCCAGATTTAGTACTGTTATGCACTAAATGCTAAGTATTATTCATGCTGGTGTGTTCAGACCCTATATACACCCTTCACCCTTCTGCTGCGGCGGAGTCACTTGGGGTAAGGGGGAAAATGCTCCCTTAACCCAGGGAGACCCTGGTGGTGGCCTCAGCAGCCTCTGGATACAACAGTCACCATTTTGGCACAGCTGCTCCTCCAGGAGCCAACAAGAATATGATTGGGTTGCTGGTATTGATGACTTCCTACGTACGTCTACCTACCACATAGACAAAAAAGTGCACCAAAAAAGTGCACAGTGACTACAATATTGAGCCATATTAATGTATTAATGCATCCAGATAATCACCCCAACATAGAAGGAAGTTTGTAACATGTTGCATCTTACCTGTCATCCTTCAGCCCTCACAAGCACTGATCTTGAATTTTTTTCAAGTAACCAAGTGCATTTTTATAGTTTGTTATATGTATTTAATCACATGATGTGTGTGGGGGGGGGGATGAGATAGCAAAATTGTTATATTTCTGTATTTTGCAAAAATAAAAATGTATTAATGCAAATGACATTTTTATTTTGTTATTTGTAAGGAGATCCTTTAGAAAACAACATTGCGATGCTTAAAAATTTTGCAAAATTGAAAATGAAAATTGAGTAATGCAAAATGGGTAGGGAAAAAAATCCCAGCTCTTCATCTGGAGAATAAAGGGTTAGATTATAAAACGTTTAGAGTTCTTCATCTAGAGTAGTTCAATGGATTCCAGTGATCGTTCTCCAATGGTCCTTCTCCAAACATGAGAATTGCACCAACCCGAATTCTGGACCAAACCCATGTTGAAAAGAAACGAAATTCCATTCAGTGAGTGCACCAATTTGGAATGTAAATGTAATGATTGTTGAAAACAATGTAAATGACAGTGTTGCTCAGACAATGAGAACACAACTCTCCTGGAAAGCTCACTGTGCACTGCTACAAAAGCAGAGATGGAGCTAAGTGGGCAAGAGGCACTTTTTTCAAGTGGTGTCCTCTTATATTTAGCAGGGGGAGAGCAATTGTCCCTTTTCACCCCAGCACAGTGTCTTTCTCGTGGCTGTTGCTGGTGGTGTTCTCCATTCTTTTAGATTGTGAGCCCTTTTGGGACAGGGAGCCATTTAACGTTAATGTTATTATTTGCCTGTAAACCGCTTTGTGAACTTTATGTTGAAAAGCGGTATATAAATAGTAGTGATTGATAGTGATTGATTGATGGAGGACGAGGGTCTCCTCTTTTGTTTAGGACTGTGTGGATGTCTACAGGGCAACTTCTCAAGCACAGAGCAACGTCCTTACCCAGAGTCCCCAAAAACTGGAGGGAGACCCTAAAAATGTAGCAGAAGCATTTCCGCACACTGGTTTCAAGCATCTAGTTTGTGCAGAGATGATTCCACTAGATTCATAGAGTGTCGTTAGGAGGGGGGCTGATGTCAAGTCACTTCGTCAACTTTCGGACTTCCTCCAGCTCTTCAATGGGCTTCCATTGCTGGTTGATTGACAAAAGCTACCAGACATGTTAAGACAAAGAGACAAAGAACAGAATATTTTTAAAAGCTGTGCTCCACACTGATGATATTAACGGCACAGGAAATTGTACTTTTTTTTTTACTAAACAAGTTCTAATAACTCAAAGTAGGATCTGTCCTAAGTTAAACACCTCTAAAAACTAGATGTTTCTTAACACAAGGCTGGCACAACCATACTTGATTGTACTCAGTAAATAGCAGCTGGACTGGGGTTCCCTGTGGATCAGGATTGTAACTGTAGTTGGGGCGGGGATTAGACTCTCTGCTCCTGCATGGTTCTGGTCTGGATCCCCCACCCCACAAGAAGAGAGTGATCATGCGCATGAGCAACATGGCTGAGTGGTGATTTTACCCAGGTTCCCCTTGCTGCTATTTTGGTACAGTAACCACTACACCATGCTGCCTGCCTCCTATACAATACAATACAATACCGTTCAGTACACACACAGAGAGAGAGAGAGAGAGAGAGAGAGAGAGAGAGAGAGGGAGAGAGAGAGAGAGAGAGGGAGAGAATGTATATATGTAGTATAAAAGAGTCAAGAATAGCATTTTCTCAGAAATGCTCAGTATAGCCCAGGACCCATTCCATGCTAGCAATTCCTTTGTTGGATGCAAGTGCATTCATTACCTTCTGCGGGTGGCTTGGATTCACATGTTCCCATGGCTCTGGATTACCCGTCTTGTTGAAACTAAAAATGAAATGTCGCAATTGTTATGGGGGGGGAAAAATCCAGACTACAAGTGCAATCCTAACCAACCTTCCAGCATCGGGGTAAAGACAATGCAGCTCCAAGGAACAAACATTCCCCATGACTATTATTCCATGGCAGAATGCAGAACATGCCCCATTGGCACAGCAATGTCAGTGCTGGAAAGTTGGTTAGGATTGTGCCTTGTGTCACATTTCCATTGTACAAAACTGGATCCAAGAGCCCAATTCTAAATATGGAAATATGGAAGTGAGTTAATTCAGGAGATTTGCTCCAAGGAAGTGAACTTGGATTCTTAGCCAAATCCTAGGTAAAGCAGTGTGTGGGGGAACGACAACGACACTTTACCATCTATTGCTCTCTCAATTAGAAGCTGCAGGAAGTTTTCTTAACAACAAAATTTGACATTAAGACATACATTATTAATTAACCATTAGCACATAACGTATTTTAAAGACAGATTTAGAAAAGAAAATGAAAGCAGTATTTGGAGACTGTTGACGGGAAACGTTTTTCTATATCTTCCAATAAATGCCTGACATGTTTTCCGATAATATACGTAGACATTTCCTGGAATCTGTTTACATCATAATATAAATATATTTCCTTGAAATGAATATGATTGAAAAAGTGCACATTTTCACCAAACTAAGCCTGCCAACTAAAAACACAGCATACTGAAATTATAGGGCATAAGGCATTATAAGGCAAAAGGTAATTATAAGGAACTTATAAGCATACTTCAAAACTCACACAGCACAATCCTGTACTCAGATGTAAGTACCATTATGTTCAATGGGGCTTGCTCCCCGGGGGAAGGATGTATATAGGATTTGAACACAGTGGGATTTATTTCTCAGTAAACTGGCACAGATAAGGCATAGTAGATTGTGCTGTTAGAACTGCATTCAATGAGAATTTTAAACACATTCATACTTAATTCCATTAGGAAACGTACCAGGATAATTGTAAGTCTTTTACTGACTTTACATTATCAAATGAGTCCTAGTGTATACTCAGGCTTCAACATTTCCTGGGAGTAAGCCCCATTGTACACAATGGGACTGACTTCTGAGTAGACATGCATAGGCTTGTGCTGTCAATCTCATGCTGTCAATCTCCCTCTTCCCAAACCATTTCTTAAAATTTGATCTTTTTTATTATCAGACAACACGGGAAAAAAAAAAACCTGGTTTGATATAAGTAAGACGTATAAATTCCCCGTATAAGACAGGGGAAATAGGGAGGGCGCGCCCGCGAGGATGACTTACATCACATCGGTTTTCCTGGTGGAATTGAGCAGCGCAAGTATAGCTCCGACTCCGGCGAAGGTCACAAATCCAATCAGAGGAATAAGCTAAAAGACGCAAGGAAAGTCTTTAGCCAAGTGATGCTCTCCGGCTGCCAAAGCCCCGGAGATGCGTAAACCCTGCGTTAAGCTTAAAGAGCATTTGGAGCGATGGCAAGGATGGATTGGGGATCTGTTTCCCTCTGTTTCGGGCGCCTCCATCCCCTCGGGTTCAGAGCAAGGGCTTTTGGCCACTCTGGGGATGCTGCAGGGGAAGGGATGAGCAGCCAGCCCCGATGCGCCCAGCAGCATCAGCCCTGCAGCCCAACTGCAAAACTTACTTCTTTCTTTTTCCTCATCAGTTGGAAGATCCCCATACTCCCCGTCATGGCTACAGCAGGTGCGTGCAGCAGATCTGGGAAGAAAAAGCAAGTTCCAGGTTTATGGCCAATTGCAGGGATGGGAGCATCCTTGCCCCTTGTCTTGGGATCCCTCTTACAGCCCCCTCCCCCCCACCCCGCCAAAAAAACCCAACAACCTGGCTATCTATCTGATGCTGCACTGGAGTTTAACGGGAGGCAACTTCCCCTTTATAAACCCCGTTAACGCCCAAGGGCTGGATGTGACCCAAGTCACGTAGCCCAGAATGACACCCAGCGCAGGAACCGCACCCGGAACCCTCCGGTATGGCCCGCGGCCCGCGGGAGTGGCGCGCCCCCTGCTGGGCGCGCGGAAAATGGCAGCGCGCTGCAATCCTTCCCTCCTGGGGATCATCCTGCCTTGGTTGGGAATGAACTCAGTGCCTCCTCCTTACCTGTTGGAGGAGGTGAGTCTCTTGATTCATTTCTATGTCACATTTATTAGGGTGGTACACGGGATCTCCTCTTTTATTCTCATAACAACCCTGCGAGGTAGGAAAAAATGGAAGGAGAGAGAGAGAGAGCGAGCATGGTCTAGCCCCTTCATGGCTGAGTAGGGATATGATGAACCCAGGTAAGGGACATCTAAGGGGGTCACAAGCCAATTTCAGGTGTATTCATTTCAAAGTGTATTTTATTTTTAATATAGGTTGAGGATCCCTTATCTGGACTGCTTGGGGTGGGAAGGTGTCTGAATTTTGGAATAACTGCATGATGAGAAATGCTTCCCCTTGCTCTTTTCACTGTTACCTATTTGGGTGGCTGCTGGCCTCTATGACATTTTTCAACAATGGCACACACCACAGAGCAGAGAATAGAACTTACAGCCTGTACATGGGAATGTACGTAAAACCTCGTAGTGTTCATACTACAGCAAGTCTTTTTTTAAACGTCTTGGACAAAAATGTCTGGATTTCAGATGTCCTGATAAGGGATCATCTACCTGTACATTAGACTTGATGCGACCTTGGTATGTGACTGCATCTGAGGAAATGTTACAGATCCATACTCTTAGCAGGCTACTATGTATGCACGTTTAACCATGATAGTCAATAGAACTGACTTGCAGCCTTTGGGATGTTTGGGGATTTTTTAAATAATCGAATCATAGATTTGGAAGGGGCCTACAAGGCAACCTAGTCCAACCCTCTGCCTGTAGCAGGAAATCCTGTAGCAGAGCATCTCCAGCAGGTGCCTGTCAAGCTTCTGCTTGAAGGTCTCCAGTCAGGGAGAATCTACCACCTCTCTTGGCAAACTGTTCCACTGTCAAACGGCCCTTATTGTCAAGAAATTCTTCCTGTTGTCTAACTGGAATCTCCTTTCTTGCAGTTTGTACCCATTAGACCTGGTTCTACTGTCAGAGGCAGGTGAGAACAATTTTGCATGTGAGAACAAATGTCTTCCTTATGGTAGCCCTTCAGGTATCTGGAGTGCTATTATATCCCCTTTTAGCCTTCTCTTCTCCAAGCTAAGCGTACCAAGTTCCC
Source organism: Lerista edwardsae (assembly GCA_029204185.1). Taxonomy (NCBI): domain Eukaryota; kingdom Metazoa; phylum Chordata; class Lepidosauria; order Squamata; family Scincidae; genus Lerista; species Lerista edwardsae. The sequence continues at coordinate 195,061 of JAJKFI010000020.1, forward strand.
TCAACCTTTCCTCATAGGATGTGTTTTTGGCCCTCTGATCATCTTTGTTGCTCTTCTCTGAATCTGCTCCAGTTTGGCTGCATCCTTCTTGAACTGAGGTGCCCAGAATTGAACGCAGGACTCCAGGTGAGTGCTCACCAATGTGAAGTGAAGCAGAACCACAACTTCTCGCAACTTGGAAGCGAAAAAACAGATCAGCAATTCCTTGGGAGGGTTAAGAGGCTTCTTCTTTATTTTAAATTTTTAAACATACTTATTGTAAACTTTCAACTTACTTGATTGATTGATTGATTGATTGGATTTTGTTGTATGCGGTATATTAAAATTCTTCCTCCTTGAGGTCACTCCCAGTCATGACCACTGGAATAGCTAGCCATCTTGGAGCCCGGTGCAAAGCTCAAATATATTCCCACCCACAGTGCACCTAGAAGTTATATCACTTCCAGGTGTTATATCACACCAGCAGGCTTTTTAAAAAAAATTCAACCTGTTGTGTAGCGGTTGAATCCAGGAGGTATTGTTTTTAGAAATGGGCCTCCAACTGCAGATGTGGATAGGCGGTCTTGCGTGGTTTCTCTCCTACCCACCCCCATGTGACATGCCAGGCTGCCATTAGGGCAGATTGAGAGGGGAAGGCTCTGGCACTCTGCGCAGGCTTCCTCTTCCTCTTTTTGTTGCAGCCATTCAGGGTTTGATTCTTGCCCATGTTAAACAGAAAGAAAATGTCATTTAGTGGATCAACTTGGAATGCAAATATCAAATTTATTGAAAACAGTGCAAATGACAATTTGGCACCAGACAACGAGAATGTAACTCCTCTGAAAGCTTGCAAATGGATGAAGGCATTGGCAGTGCTGGTGTGCTGAGCACTGAGCATTGCTATAAAAGCAGAGGAGGAGAGTGAGTCACCTTCTTCAACTTCTTAAGCACAGAGCAACATCCTCACTTGGAGACCCCCCAAACTGGAGGGGGGAGACCCTAAAAATATAGCAGAAGCATTTCTGCACACTGGTTTTGAGTATCTAGTTTGTGCAGAAATGAGTCCACTAGAATTACAGAGTATTGTTAGGCAGGGGCTGACGTCAGGTCACTTTGTCAAATTTCGGACTTTCTCCAGCTCTTCTATGGGCTTCCATTGCTGGTTGATTGTCATAAGCTATCAGATATGTTGAGATAAAAAAAAGAGACAAAGAACAGAATATTAAAAAGCTGCACTGCGCATTGATGATTTTAATGGCACAGGAAATTATATTTTTAAAAGCCTGCTGCTGGTCATTGTTGAGAATGCTGGGCTGAATGGTTTGTAACCCCTCTGTGGGTTGGGATCATGACGATAGTGTGCGGGGAGAAGGGATTTAAGCAGTGGTGGGATTCAAATAAATTAACAACCAGTTCTATGAAGTCATAGCCGGAGCCAAAAAAAAACTCGAAGCCAGCCGAGGTAAGCGAGTGGGCGGGGCCCGGCCATTTAACAACCGGTTCTATAGAACCTGGGCGAACCCCCTGAATCCTACCACTGGATTTAAGCCCTGCTTAATTCCAGTCTGAAGCACCACCATTCCTGTCTCTCCTATTTGCCCTGGAAAAACATTGTTACCAGTGGGAACTTTCCAGGCTAAATAGCAGCCATGGGATGATTCAGTTTGGGGCTAGAGCATGGCCAGAATGCACATCAATCCAGGCCTGTCCCCAGCAGACTTAACTGGTGTGTGTGTGTTCTCGCGCACATGTGCTATTCTTTGTTCACTTCCTTGCCTCTGCTTTTCCTTCTTTTCTCTGGAAGATGATTTAAAAAGAGGTAAACAGAGAGGGAAAGACATGTGGAGGGGAGGGGAGTGCAGCTGAGCTAGTATACTGGAGTGTAGAAGTAGAGGCTAGATAGTTTATATACAGGCGTGCTGATTCATTATCCACTGATTCTTTATCCACAGTTGAATCCATGTGGATACCATGGATACTGGGATGCCTATTAAAAAGATAGGAGAACATAAAAAAACCCTCCTTTTTTACCCTGTTGCAGCAAAACCACTGATGTTCCCCTATCTTTTAAAAGGTGTCCCAGTACCCACGGTTTCAGATATCCATGGGGAGGTCCAGAATAAAATTCCAGTAAATACCAGGGCATGCCTGTATTGACTAATTTAAAACGTATTAGTGATTTCTGGAGAAAAATAGTTCTGCAGCCCAGGGATCTACTCCATAGCCACCTTGGGCATCTACCTCAGGAAAGAAAGGTGGGGTAAAAATATTTTAAATAAAAAATAAATAATAGTAATTCCTTTGCTTGGTAAGGATACTGATTACCTTCTGGGGTTGGCTAGGATTCACATGTTCCCATGGCTCTGGATTACCTGACCTGTTGAAACTAAAAATGAAATGTTGCAATTGTTAAGGGGGAACATAGATGTCATATCCTGTCTAAAGAGGGGGTGGGGAAAATCATTTTTTTTTCCTGGCCTGTTATAAAACTGGCCTGTTAATTCTAACTAGTTTGGAAGGTAAGTCCCCCCAATGAATTCAAGAACATATTTCTAAGAAAGTAAATATTTTATTAGCTAAATCATACATAGGAAAGGGGAAAAACACTTCACCATCTACTGCTCTGTAAGACATACATTATTGATTAAATGTTTATACAGGAATAAGATACTCAAAAGATACTATTTGCCTGTAAACCGTTTGTGAACTTTGTGTTGAAAAGCGGTATATAAATACTAGTGATTGATTGATTGAAAAGATAGACGTAAAACAGAATATGGCTGTACACATGTTCAGAACGGCTTGTGTACTTGGGTGCAATTTTCCATGACTGTTCCTAGGTTCTTTTTTACAGATGAACAGTCCATGTATCCTGTACATATATTATACCTGCATTTAATGGGACATGTGATTAACTGTACCTGGGTATAGAATAACAATAATTGTACCCAGGTACACAGATGTACCTAGGCATAGTTTAATATGTGGACAGATCAAATGAAAACAGTGCTTGGAGACTGTTGATTGTACATTTTTTTATTACAAGTGGTGTGTGTGTGTGTGTGTGTGTGTGTGTGTGTGTGTGCGCACACACACACACTCACTAGCCTTCTTTAAATTAACAGAACTGAAAAATGCCTAACTCTGGCTGGGTTGTTCCTTTAATTTCAGTTAGAATCTACAAATTACAAAACAAAGCAAATTGGATTGGTAAGCATTCCTAATTTATAAGACATACTTTGAAACAGAGTCATTTTGATCTGGATTTTAAGAGAATTTTGAACATATTCAAACTTAATTCCCATTGGGGAAATATATCAGCAAATTGTAAATCCTTTATTGACATTACTCAACTTTATCAAATGAATACTAGTTGTATACGTACACCCAATTTCATTGGAAAAAATACCTCCTGCTACACAAACAATTCCTTAAAATTTGATCTTTAAAGCCAAAGTGCCCAATCTCACAGGAAAATAGCTCCCTTTCCCCAAACCATTTTCTAAAATTCGATCTTTTCTAGTACACAAAGTGAAAAAGAGCTGATTTTGTATGAATAATGTGAGGGGTGGGGGGTGGGGATTACTCACATCACATCTTGTTTGTTTGCAGCATGATATAATGAAAACATAGCCCCAAATCCAGCTATGGTTGCAAATCCAATCAGAGGAATAAGCTGGAAGACACAAGGAAGTCAGGTTTTTCTGTAGTACAGCAATCCAAAGATGCACAAGCAATGCATTAAATGGCATCAAACCAAAGAAAGGTTTGAATTATGACAAGGATGGGAGGGGGGCATTTTTCTATTCATTCATATCAACCACCATTCTTGCAGCATCTACAATTCCGCTGCAAAACTTACTTCTTTCTTTTTCCACATCAGCTGGAAAATCCCCATATTCTTCATGGAAACAGCAGTTGCTGCAGATCTGGGAAGAAAAAGTAAGTTCCAAGGGTTACCACCTGTAGCATGGATGGGAACATGCTAGATACCACTCAGGGCAGGGAGACTCCTGCCCTTAGATACCTGGGATCCCTTTTACACACATCAACCCTGAGATCTAGTAATCTAGTAATAACACCAACAGTAGATTTCATTTCATGACACCCATATAAAGTAGGAAAGACTGAGAGTGACTGATCCAAGATAATCAATGAGCTCAAACCGTGAGTGAGGATTTGAACTTGCGTCTCCTTGGCGCAAGGCCAGCTCTCTTAACAACTACACAAGACAGGTTGAGTCCTTGAGCCCAGTTATGGAAAACAGAGTAAGCGTATAAAAACCGAGAAAAAGGGAGATACAAAATTGTCTCTGAGCATATGCAAAATACTTTTCTTTCACTTCTAATTAACCATAGTTTGAGTTTATGGGTGTCCAGGGAAGAACGGTTGATGTTAGGGATGGCCTACATCCTTTTATAAGTTAAATGCCATGCCCCTAGGTGAGTTGGTAGTGGTTTTAAGGTAAACTGGAAATTATTTTTTTCTGTCTATCAAAGATTTATCTGAGAGGTTTGCTGGGACCTGCTTCTCACCCAGGGTTTTATGTGAGCTGTAGCTGGGCATCCCAATCCTATCAAACGCTGGCATAGAGGGGCTGATGGGCCCACACTATATACAGCATTGGATTAGAGCAGATGGGAGGTCATTGCCTCCCCAGCCCAGCGCCCAGGGCATTTGCCCTATTGCCCCCCCCTCAGGTCCGCCACTGAAGTGAGCAAATGTTCCCTTACATTAAGGAGGCTTCCATGACTATGTGTCCATCTGTCCGTTGACACCCCCCCCCCCCGAATGTAGCCCCATTGGGGTGGCAGTACCAGGGCTGGAATACTGGATAGGATTTGGCCCTAAAGGTTGCAAAGGATGTTTTTTATGGACAATCGAACCAGATGAAGTATCTTTCTTTTATAGAAGATCTGAAACCTTCCTTTTGTTTGTGAAAGAACTGGCAGGGGTGGGGAGGGAACTTCATCAAAATCAACAGAACTTATTTCAGAAAACATACACTTAGGATAGGAGGCTCAGGGCACAATCCTAACCAACTTTTCAGCACTGGGGTAAGAGCAATGCACTTCTAAGGTGAGGGAACAAACATTCCCTCCCCTTGAGGAGGCCTCCATGACTACTGCTCCACTGCAGGATGCAGCACATGCCCCATTGGCACAGCTATGTCTGTGCTGGAAAACTGGTTAGGATTGCACCCTTCATGTGAAACATACCAGTTATCCTATCGTATTAACATAAGGGAGAAAGCTCACTCCCAAAACGCACGCTTTCCCTTCTGTGCTACCCATGGCTGGATGCGGCCCAGGGGCTGCCACTTGCTGACCGCTAATCTCGCCCAACTGCCAGTCATGAGGGTGCCAACCCCATCGCCCTACTAGGCCTCATGAAAGGATGAGGATCCCACCGGCCTTCTTTGTTGCCTGGTATCATGGAAATGAGCCAAGCATGGGCCTTGGGTTGCAGAGGCCCAGGTTGCGGCCTGCACTCCCCTCACCACAGCAACCTGCTCCAACCGCCTTTCCTGTGTCTACCTCTTTTCCACGTGGATAGTTTCCTAGTTTGACTTCCTTTTCGTGGTCATCTTAGTCACCCTTCCATCCCTCCTTGGCCTCTGCCAGGCTGTCCTTCACACCGATTCATTTTCTGCCACTTCCCCCTGCCCACAAGTCACTGAAGAAGGGCAGCGTTATTATTACCCGTGCAAGGAGGAAGCAGAAGAGCAAGCTGGAGCAGATGGCCTCCCTCCCGCTGGCTTTTCTCTCCTTTGGAGCTTGAAGGGCGGCAGCAGGACTATCAGGAAGGCCGAGGTGTCCTGCAGTGAGCCTGGGGAGTGGGAGCAGCAGAAGAAACTGCCGAAGGAAGAAGAGGGAACAGCCAGTAGGCTGCGGCACCACTGCTTGGAGCCAGGATAGTTTTAGGGACGCAGTTACATCAGGTCTACTATGTGGCTGCGGCCTACAGCCAACCACTTTTCACCTGGTTGCTAGCCAGGACATGGCCCGTTGCTGGGGAGCTTTGGAGTGCACACTTCTCTCTACACAGCCTGCCCAAGGCTCACCGGCACACAGATGCTCTTTTCAAATTTAACTAATAACACAGCACACCAAGATGTGCCCAGTCTGTTGGCTCTAGCCTGAAGCTGTGTTACCATGCTTTTTTTTTTTCAGTAGGGAAGGGGGCAAAAGGACTGTGCATGAAAGCAAGACATGTCTTGATGTTTGCCCAGTTTTCAGTTGTATTGTATTCAATGTGTTGTTTAGCTCTGCACATTTAATTTTTTAATAGTAAATAGCCTACAAGGGAATATGGTTGAGGCCTGCATGTTTAGTTTTAAAAGCCTGCTGCCTCATGCTATAGTCCTCATGGCTTCTCCCCCCACTCTCAACACAACGCTATTTCAGGAGGGAAGCAGGGACTGCTGTCAATGGGGGTTGTTGTTGCTGCTGTGGCATAAAAGAAAATAATTCCCTCTACCTCAGTTCTGAGCTTCAGCGATATAATAGTGTTTTTATACATAGGACCAAATTAATTGTTCATTGTAGCGTGTAGTTTAGTTGGCGCATCACAAGTGGTGGCTGGCTCAGTTGTCATCACAGCAGCTCTTCTTCCCTTGCTCACTCTTTTGTGTGGGTACATATCTCTTTTCTTCAGGGAGCAATACTAACATTGTGTTAGTCCAGCAGGTAGGCCAGCAAAGTTTGGCTGGCACAAGAGCCACCATAAAGCATTTTTTGGACAACTCTTGGAGTCAGAGAGGCCAGCACACAGACATGTGCCATCCTCCTTGACTCCAAGAGTGGTCCAAAAATGCTTTACGGTGGCCCTTGTGCCAGCCAAACTTTGCTGGCCTAATGGTGCCTGCCTAACTCCGGTTAGGATTGCGCCTTCACACATATTGAGCACATTCTGGTGCAGAAGTGTGAGATTGAGCTGTTTGGCTACAGCAGCCTGTACATCAGGCAGAAGATTTAGCCGAGAGGGTTAATGCCTCCGTTTGCCCGAAGATAACAACTAAAGATCTCAAGGTCGTGAGCTCGAGACTCCCGGAAGTCTGTGTGAGCGGCAGACCTTGCAAACTGCGGCTGATTAAAAGCTGAGTTTCAGCTGCCCGTGGGAGGAGTGTGCTGAACGCAGCTGCGTCTCTGGTGAGAGCAGGGAAGCCGTTTATCAGCCAGCAGACGACAGACGGGTGGCTAAAGAAAGAAGGCTAAATCCAGGAAGAAAGATCTGTTTGAATGTGGTTCTTGAAAGATAGAACATTCTGTAAATTGTAAAAACCTTCGGGTTTGTGAAAAAGTCTGCCTATGTAAACCGCCTTGAGTTGTAATCATTAGAGAAATCTAGTGACTTTAAGAAAGGCGGTATATAAATACATGTATTATTATTATTATTATTATCTTGACCAAGACTGACCAGTGGCACCCTCACTGGTTCCTTTTGCGGCTGGGAGCATGGGAAGGACTGGAAAACTTGAGTCATGGCTGAGTTCAGCCATAACATCCAATAGCAGCCCATGGTAAAGCCACCTTCCACAACTGAGAGTGTAGAAGCCAATGTTGGGCAGGGTGACAGATGTCATAACCACAGAGGTTATGGAGGACACAACACCCAAAACGTTGACATTTATATTTATCTACTTCATACACAGATAAGCAGGCTGGATAACATGTAGGAAAACAGTGAAAAAAGTAAATATTTTATGCTTGCCTTCAAATCTAGAAAGACAAAAGAATGCTGATGTGACACAGCCCAATGCCATTCACCGGCAACCTCTGAGAGTTAATAAAAAATAAGTGACAATGACTGGTCATCTGACACAACGATGCAGAAGATACGATCAATCCAATTAGTGTTAAAAGCACAGGGACCACAATCCAGCCAAACAGGCCAATTTTAGCCACATCTATTCAAAAATATGGCTGCAGTGAGACTTACTCCAGAGTAAGTGTGCACAGGATTGCAGCCAAAATAAAACACCTCGAAACTGTGAATTGCTGAACTGCCCGTTTGCATCTACCACTGAAAGCAATGCATCTGGAAAATTCTTAACTTTGGCTGGGTTTGTACCAACAGCTGCATGGCAAACAGTGGTTTATTACAATGGTGGTGGATAGGTACGTAATAGTTGATGAGGGATTCTGGACAACAGTAAATGAAACCTTGAGTCATGGGTTCCTCTCAGTGAAAACTGGCAACAGAAGATCTACAAGAGATCCAGTGATCTGTAAAAAAAAACCCTCCACAAATGTGTTTATTTTACATGATACACCATTCATTCTCAAGCAATTAAAACAAGTATTGATTTTTCCTTTGCAGGGTTGGAGAAAGCAGTACACAGAGCTGATGGCTAGCACCTGTTTTTTCATCAAGAAACGTCCCCATCTCCCTGGAGTACAAGCTCTACATTCCACTGCAATCCTGGTAGACTCCCCCGATGCATCCTGTAGCCTCTTCGTCTCTCCTCTTTATTCTTCACCAGAATTGAATACACAAATGGAGATTGCGAGTCCCCCCCTTGTTCTACAAAGACAATTCCTGTTTTCTAAAACATGTTTCATAGAAGGCCAGTTCTTTGTGGGTTAATGATGGTTTTACAGTTTCCAGTGCTTTCACAAAATGTCTGTGTTTCACCGTTGTTGCTTCAACTCTGTTCTCCTGCAATGCCAATAAAGCAGCCTAAAAAATGAGAGGGGGGAAGCCATTAATGAAACTTTAAAGCAGTACTAACAAATGCCAATTCAAGAATGTCTCCCTTCTGGTTTTGGTGGACTTCTGATAACAGTGTGCTTTCCTTTTCCATATAGGGCACACACGTTCCAGAAATCCAGCATGTCAAACTATCTCCCACCCACCCCGCAATCCCCCCATTCAAATAATTATGATATGCGATTTTTAGATCTGTTCCTTTAGTATCACACACTCCATGTAAATGTAAGGTTTTATTTTTATTTGTATAATCTTTGTTTATTCAGCTCTCTTACATCTGAAACTCCAGAACATGCTCACTTTCCTCCATTAGCAAAAAGAACAAAATTAGAACATTTTGTCATGCTTACTTTAAATCCTCAGTCAAAAATTAAACAAGAGAAAAAGCCTTACCTCCTTACAGAGGTTTTCAAGGTCAGCCCCTGAGAATAGGTTAGCTTGAGCTGCTATAGCTTCCAGGGACACATCTGAATCTTTTGGGATTTTTTCTGTGCAGATTTTCAACACAGAAAGTTTTTCCTATTTCAGAATGTAAAGAAAAGTTATTTATATACCTCCTTATAGGTACACAACACTAAGGTTTGATTAGTTTAATATCCTAGCTTGTTCATAAACTGTGGTTAGAACAAGCCAGTATTTGCAGAATACAGATTAAGAGCACAATCCTAAACTGGAGTTAGGCCAGCATAAACTAAGACCGCAAAATTTGATAGGCACAAGGGCCACCATAAAGCATGTTTGGACCACTCTCCAAGTCAGGGAGGATGGCGCACATTTGTGTGCTGGCCATTCTGACTCCAAGAGTGGTCTAAACATACTTTATGGTGACTCTTGTGCTGGCCAAACTTTGCTGGCTTAGTTTATGCCGGCCTAACTCAGTTTAGGATTGCACCCTAAGTGACACATCCCAGTTTGTTTCAAACCAGGAATTAAGTTGTAAATTCCCTCCCCTTTTTCACAAAAGAGAGCAAGGAGCACACAAACTACAATTAAATAGCAATGCTCAACAGAAGTTTAGTCACAATTTTGCATGATGTCTGAACTCAGCCACTTATGTTTAGAATTAAACATCTCTTTGCTTCAAGTTTATAGATGCATTTAATGCCATACCTTCTGATTTGGAGGTGGAACATATATAACCTTGTCTAACCGCCCAGGACGCAACAAAGCATCATCCAACATGTCCGGTCTATTTGTTGCAGCAACTACAACAACATCTTTGTTAAACAGCTCCTGGAGTTCCAGCTAGAAGGGGATATAAATGAAATGATTAAACAATTATCATGCATTTTATATCCCACTTGCATCTGTACAGGGCCTTCAAAGAGTTGTAAACCACAATGAGTATCTGACATGCAAAGGATGCCATGGCAGTAAAAAGCACAGCATAAGCCACAACTGATTCAGCAGAGGACAGCATTAGTTGCTCCTCTAGAAAAGTAAACAGATACACTACCTCTTTATCACTGTCAGTTTCTTCTTGATGATCACTTTCTAGTTCTGCTTTATTTCCTCTTCTCTCAGTTATCTTAAATCCAACACCATCCAATTCATTGAGAAGGACAGAAAGGACTCTCTCATGCACACCATGACTGGTTCTACCGACTGAGCGGGATCCAAGGATAGAATCAATCTCATCAAGGAATACTATTGCTGGAGTATTTGCTCTTGCTTGGCGAAATACCTTGAAAAAATCAGAGAAAAATCAAATGTCCATGCATGAACTTTAACTTTATTTTTTCTCTGTAAACCGCTGTGTGAACCTTGTCTTGAAAAGTGGTATATAAATACTGTTTGATTGCCTGATGTTGTCATTCAAAGAATTGATCCGATTAATAAAAAGAGTTCTACACTGCAATCTTATTCTGGGATAAAGAGTGCAATCCTAAGGGAGTGCTCTGCTGGTGCAGTGGCTGCTGCACTGCCAGAGTGTCACAAACTTGCCATAAGGCATATTCATGACAATTCGAGAGTTAGCAGCATTGGCAGGGAGGCCTGCGCCATCCCACCGACGCTGCAGGGCCACCGATTTGTGCAGGGGCGAGGGTGGTGGGGAGGGGGTATTTCGGGGTGGGTAAAGGGCATGTGGATCCTGCCTGGGTGGGGTGCAGGATCAGCAGAGGCCTCCACCACCAAAGTCCCTTTCTGGCCCAGGCAGCCCTACATGAGCCCTTTGGACTTCTGCCAGCTAAACAGCTAGAGGAGACCTGAGTAGCCCCACAGAGTTGTTGTTCGGAGTAAGGGGAAAATATCCCCTTACCCCGTGGAGATCACCAGCTCTGGATACAGCACAGGCCATCCTTAGGACAGGGCTGCCAGCTTCATTGAACACAATAGGGCTCACGTTTGCATAATCATGCATTGGATTATGCTGCATGTCAATTTGCATACAAATTCTCAAAACAAAAACAGTGTGCTTTTTGGTTCAGATGAGGCATGTCTGTGTCACAGCATGCACCAAATCAGAGCAGTCATCCCCCGCAAGTGGGACTGAAGAGGGAATACCCTCTTTTATGATGGCACTTACACGTTTTTATAAGGCTCTGCATTAAAAATGACTTGTTAAAAAACATAACAAAAATGCTGCCCTCGAGCTTATATACCTCTTTATAGGTATCTTTATCCTTTGTAGTATCTTTATACTTTCTAGTTGATCAAACTTTTTTAAGACATCAGTTAACTGAACCAATCAATTGACCAAACATTGTAGCCTTAGAAATCTGTGCTTAAGTGAAACCTTTTGGCCAAATTTAGTCCTGCACTGTTGCTGAAATCAAAATACATGTATTTTTAAAACTCAGTAAAGACTAACCCCATGTCTGACACACAAAAAGGTAAAAAAAATTCCCCTTGAAACATTTCAATAAAATATAGCATGACAGTTTAACCTAGTATTGCTTGACTAAAGTTATGATTAATGTAGACCAGTGGTTCTCAAACTTTTTACCACCAGGACCCTCTTTTTAGAATGGTACCCAGGGATGGTACGCCTGGGAATGGTATGCCTGGGACCCAGCAGAAATGATGTCATGGCTGGAAGTGCCATCATTGTGATGCCTGAGCCGGCTGCTTTCCTGAGAATGCAGCTATCAGTTTATTTCTCAGTCATTTTCCAATAGCAAAATAAATCAGAAAGAAAGAACTATTTACAACCTTGACACAAGCAAAACAACCACACAGCCCTCCCCCTTTCCAGCATCCCATCTTCCCATATTTTCAATATGGCTGCACTAGGTTCTTTGTGACCACCGAAATTGGCTTGCGACCCACTGGTGGGTCCTGACCCACAGTTTGGGAACCACTGAATTAGGCTATGTGGTTGAATTGAATAGTAAAGTGAATTGGAAAGGAAAAAGCCTATTTACAATCTTGACATAAGCAAAAAACTGCACAGCTCTCTGCCTTTCCAGCATCCCATCTTCCCATATTTTCAATATGGCTGCTCTAGGTGCTTTGTGACCCACCGGATATTAGCTCGCGACCCACTGGTAGGTCCCAACCCACAGTTCAGAAACCACTGATATAAGACAGTTTTACATATAAAGTTATGAGTTGCATATATTTAAGATAGATCTTAAAATGAAACTTAGGTGTTTATATAGGTAAAGGTCAGTAATATTTCCAAAGAATGAAAACCAAACCTGAGACAGCATCTTCTCTGAATCACCCACGTAAGGCGAGAAAAGGTCGGCACCACTCACAGACAGAAAAGAACAGTGGCAGCTCGTGGCAGCTGCTTTTACAAGGGTAGTTTTGGCACAGCCTGATGGTCCATATAAAAGGATTCCCTTTGGGCGGGCCAGTCCCATCCTAACGAATGCCTCCGGGAATTTTATAGGCCATTCAATGCTCTGCAAAGACACAAAGAAGCAAACACTTCCATTGATTTCGTACGCTACTAGATCGCATAGGCGACTGATGGCTAACCATTTGGGCTCGGCGTGTCAAAACTTTGGAAAATGCTTAACTTGAGTCTGCTGGTGTGTCAACCCCTCCCAAACAGGAGAGAAAATTCTTTATAGTCATTTATTTAAAGAAATACAGTCCAATCATGTGGCCAATCCTCCCCTTCCTTTATGTATTACTAAAGAAACTTAAAGTAATTACAAAAATGAAAAATGAGTTAAATAAACTCAGTCTTCATCAGGTGTTGGTAAACACTGGTGTGTCACCCCAAACGTTGTGGTGTGTCACCTTTGACACGCATGTCATAGGTTCACCATCACTGACATAGGCCAGGCAACATAGCATAGGCCATCCTCCATATTTCAGAGGAATTTGTACAAGGCATGTTTTAGATGTCCTCTCACCAGGATGTTGAGCAGGCATTCTTCAAATATTTTTTTTAAACCAGGGGCCTCCAAACTATGGCCTGCAGGCTGGATCTGGTGTCTGGGAAAAGCTGCATCATGAGCAGCATGGATTGTTCCGTCTCATAGCTGCTCCATTTTCCAGCTGATCAGCGGGCAGGGATGCTCTAGGCATTTGCTTCTAGGCATTTTCTTTCCCTGCACACAGTAGCCCATGGTTTGGAGACAGCTGTTCTTAACAAACACAAGAAGACTAATATAAAGGCAAATCCAAGGGGAACAAACTTGGACTGGGGAGCACTGGGTTCAGCTTTCTGCTTGTGCATGGAATTTACTGGGGCAAGCCAATGTCCTATCTCGCAAGTACAAAACAGCCCCATCAACTCTGAGCACCATGGAGAAAGAAAGAGATAAAAATATGGTATATGAAGGAGAGTTTGGCGCGTTAGGGTGGACACGTTGAGTGACCTTTAGGTTCTTCCAAATAAAGATGCGGAGACTTGTTCTAAATATAACTTTGTATTTAGAACGTATTTACATAGAACAGCTTCATAGAAATCATACTCAGCTCTCTCTCTCTCTCTCCACACATCTAACTCCAAAGACAGCTCCTCACACACTAACACAGACTAACTGATACACAGTCCAGTTAAAGCCCGTACATAATCGCAATATTTACCTGTACATATCACATGATCAGGTTCCCGCCTAAAAGCTCAGTTGCTAACCCATTTCAACTTGCAAATTTACACCAGTGCTCTAAATCATATCCCAACAGTATATAACTAATTAGACAAAATATTGCACATTTGGAGATCTTCTTCACCGCCACTGAATTGTATGAAATCTTTTGTCTTTGCTGGAGGGAAGGTGGAGTACCACAGGACATGAAGGAAGCAAACATCGTCACACTGTATAAGAACAAAGGCGATGGGGTGACTGCAGTAATTACTGCGGCATCTCTTTTCTCAGCATTGTAGGGAAGCTGCTTGCCCATGTCGTACTGAAGAGGCTCCAGGTGCTTGCAGAGAGTTTATCCAGAATCACAGTGTGGCTTTCGAGCCAACAGATCCACCACTGATACAGTATTTTCCCCTCAGACAGTTGCAGGAGACATGCAGGGAACAACGACAGCCACTTTTTGTAGCCTTCATAGATCTTACGAAGGCTTTTGACTTGGTTAGCAGGGACAACCTTTTTAAAATTCTCCCCAAGATTGGATGTCCACCCTGGCTCTTCAACACCATCAGGTCCTTTCACGAGGAAATGAAGGGCAATGTAGTTTTTGATGGCTCAACATCAGATTCCTTTGACATTCGAAGTGGCGTGAAGCAGGGTTGCGTCCTCGCACCAACTTTATTCGGGATCTATTTTGCTGTCATGCTGAAGCATGCTTTTGGAACTGCAACAGAGGGCATTTATCTTTGGACCAGATCAGATGGAAAGCTCTATAACCTCTCTAGATTGAGAACAAAGTCTAAAGTCCAGTTGAAATGCTTGCAAGACTTCCTCTGCTGTTATTGCTCACTCTCCCGAAGACCTTCAAAAACTCATGAATTGTTTTAGCAAGTCCTGCCAAGATTTTGGACTAACAATCAGCCTGAAGAAAACACAAGTCATAGGTCAGGACGTGGACTCACCTCCACTGTATTACAATCTCTGCACAAGAACTGGAGGTTGTCCATGACTTTGTGTAACTTGGCTCAACGATCTCCGACACTCTTTGTCTAGATACTGAGCTGAATAAATGCACTGGTAAAGCAGCTACTACGTTTTCCAGACTTACAAAGAGAGTATCGCTTAATAAGAAGCTGACGGATAATACCAAGATCCAGGTCAATAGAGCTTGTGTCCTGAGCACACTCTTGTACTGCAGCGAGTCTTGGACCCTTTGCGCACGGCTGGAGAGGAAGTTTAACGCGTTTCATATGCGCTGTCTCAGACGTATTCTTGGCATCACCTGGCATGACAAAGTCCCAAATAGCGTAGTCCTGGAACGAGCTGGAATTTTTAGCATGTATACACTACTGAAACAGTGACGTCTACGCTGGCTTGGGCATGTCGTGAGAATGGCTGATGGTCGGAATTCCAAAAGATCTCCTATATGGAGAACTAGTGCAGGGAAAGCACCCTAGAGGGAGACCACAGCTGCGATACAAGGATATCTGCAAGAGAGATCTGAAAGCCTTAGGAATGGACCTTAACAGATGGGAAACGTTGACTTCTGAGTGTTCAGCTTGGAGGCAGGCGGTTTAGCATGGCCTCTCCCAATTTGAAGAGACACTTGCTCAACAGGCTGAGGCAAAGAGGCGGCCCCGAAACCAGTGAAATCAGGGGGCTGGACAGGGGACAGACTGTATTTGCCCTCAGTGTGGAAGGGATTGTCACTCTCGAATTGGCTCTTTTAGCCATACCAGACGCTGTTCCAGGACCTCTATTCAGAGCACGTTACCATAGTCTTTCGAGATTGAAGGGTGCCAGTTAGTTAGGAACTGAACTTCTTAGGCACCTGCAATGTTCCCTACCTGTTTTAACTTTAATTTTACATCTTCCAGGCCACCGATCTGATCCCAGGTGATAGGCTTGAAGTCTGTCAGACCAACTCCACTTCGAAAAGAGGACGGCTGAATCTTTTTCCAAGCTTCATAGAAGTCTGACATGGTAATCATGTTTACTGAATCCTGATGAAATACACAGGGACACATTTATTATACCGATGAAGAATGAGAAGCCAGGTCTCAGTTACAAAGGGTTAAAGCTAAAATCAACCCAAGAGAAACACTAAAGGAAGAGGGAAAGGGATAAACTGGGGAAGAATATATAGACTTTTCCCCACTCTGTATCCTCGGAAAACCGTATATGGAAACCATGTGGAAAGGGGAACCCTATGAATAAAATGCTCTCTTTCCCCTGCACCCATTACCCTCTGTTTTCTTCTTTAACAATCAGGCATGTTTCTTGCTTTTACAGATGCTATAAGAGCAAAGAGGCAGGCAGGCAGCACGCTAGGGGAACATAATCAGAACATAAGCAGGAAGCAGGACAGTTCCTGCTTCCTTTAATGTTCTGACTGTGTCCCCATAGCATGCAGGCTGCCTGCGCACTTGAAAAAGAAAATCGAAGGTAATGGGCGTGGGGAGTGCTGGGGGCCACAGAGAATCATGGATAGCTGAAACCAGACACCGGATCTGCAGATCCGCCTGTGCTATTATTTCACATGCATGTAGTTCAGTTAGTTACAGTACAGAACGGGGACTAGGGTTGAGCCAGAGGTTTCATGGAAAAGGAGGGAATGAAAGAAAATAAGAAAACTGGCATCACAGCTGCATTCTGGGAGGTGGTTCCAGACAGAAGTGGCAACCATGGAGAAAGGATAGCGCCGTAGTTTAAGGGAACAGGAGACCTTTGGATGGCTGAGGGCAGCAGCGTTGAACAAGCAAAGGCTATGGGCAGGGATTTGTAAGGAGGTGAGTGGAGAGATGTGGGGCCAGGCATGATCATGGAAAGTTTGGATGGGCAAGATGCAGGATCCAGGACTGGGCAGGACCCCCAGTGTAAGTCACTCTGTCAACGGACTATCAGTTAATAAAATCTGGGTCCCCAAGCTTTACATATGGATTCTACAGAGATGGCACATACCACTGCACAATATACCACTGCACAATGGTTGCGCTGGCCATAAGCCACAAAGTTGTGCTTTTGTCCTGGCACAGCAGTTCACACCCCTCTTACACACTTATTTGCCACTGCAAAGGCACAGGATAAAGTCACTGAACATTTGACTCCAAGTAAGAACAAGCCCTGACAAGACTCAGGAACGGCATCTGAAATGGGCTCTTACTGAGCAGACACGGAACACAGCCTGCATTGCAGCTTCCCTGCAGAGTGCAGTGAGATCGGCTCCAACGTAGCCAGTTGCTATTTCCGCAAGCTCAAGCAAGTTAACATCAGGCGACACAGGCATGTTAGCCGTAATCAGCTGCAGAATTGACCTCCTCTGTTTAAGGGTGGGCGTCCCAATGATAACCTAAAAAACAAAACAAAAACCCAGACAACTTGTGAAGCCCTAGGCAAGGCATGGAAAAATTTAAATCAGGTCTCACTGCAATTCAGCCGTGGAAACTGTTTTGGGAGGCAGGACTAAACACTTCAGGTGCACCAAAAACTAGTACATTTTTTAAACATGTTCATTATGCTTTTCTGCCATCAGAATGGACTTGGGGCATACTTTCAGATCAGAAGAAGTAGCTTCCAAGCAGGTGTGAATTTTGGGAGCTCCCAAGACTACAGCTAGAAATTCAAGCTATCTGAATAACTGCCCCGTGTAGTAAGCCACCAGGCTGCGGTTTCTTTCTAGATACTAAGGGTTTCCCAGTCAGTGGAGGGCTGTTCCACCAAATTCCCTGCTGGGCCTCCCCAAGGGCCCCAATGTCCACACTAGGCTAACTAGTTTCCCCTCCAGAGCAGCCTCAGAGATAGGCAAGAGGGAGGGGGTTCAGTCACCCACTGGGCCGCCTTTCCTCCAGCACCTATTCAGCTCCTGCCTCCAGCTTTATACTGAGGCCAGCCAATCAGTGGGTAGGCTTTAATTCATCAGCCACACCCATCTGCACCTGTGCTAACCTCTCTTCAGAGCCAGAGCCCTTAACAGCCTGCAGCTGTGCTCCCAAGGCTTGCATAGACCTTGGAGTTTAACCCTGTAATCCCTGGCTAATCTGGAACAAGGGGCCATTGCTGATACCATTCTCTATCTCCTCGGGGTATCTCCTGCCTTTTCCAATACAAGGGCTCCACCAACCCAGACTGGCCATTGGTTCTCTTCAACAGAAAGGGTGGTAAGCAGTGGTGTCATTCTATAATGAACTAACGGAACGGTGGGCGGGACTTACCGCGTGATTGGCTGCGCGGTTCTGACGCGTCGCCACCGTTCCGAGCCCCGTGCGGGCACCCTTGGCTTCGGAGGGGGTGCCCGCTTGCCTGGGTGGCGCGCTGGGTGCTGCGGAGAGCCGCGGAGGGGCGCGCCACCCGGAAGAAGCCCTCCGCGTCGGAACAGCAGGCGGCGACGCGTCGCGGGGCCCCTGTCAATCAAGGGGTAAGTCCCGCCTGCGTTCCGGTAGTTCATTATAGAATGACACCACTGGTGGTAAGGTAGTCTATGCAGGTTGAGATCTTTCTTGCCTGGTGTCTTTTTGGGGGGGCTACAACTTCTAGGTATGACTCCTTTTTCTTTACTTGATCAGCCATTTATGGCTCAGTTCTGACAATGAGTTTCAGTTTCTCTACTGAAAATTTACTACATTCATCTTGAAATCAGTTTCACATATATCGTAAAGGGAAAATCTAGTAAACACAGAGAATGGGAAACAAAAACAGCGGATGAAAAGATCTATTTCATTCAATTGGCACAATTCCCGTGAATATGTTAACTCTTATCAAGAATGATAATGCAACTAAAAACAAGCTTCAGTTCAGGAATATTCCATAAAATAGTGCAGTTCTGATAAGAGGGAACCAAACAAATTTTGAGGAAGCCGTGGTAGAAAGGTTTGTTTACTCACTACATGTGTATCTCATTCTTCCTTCAAGAGGCCCAGGACAATATATGTGGCTCTTCTCCCCCAATCCCTGAACAGATGTCCCAAAATGTCTAGTGAATTGTTTCTTTTCATCCCACCACCACAAAGTGATGCGTCAAGCAACAATCAGCAGCAACAAGCAGAAACAAGTTAATATTACCTCACGGTCAATTCTGCCTGGCCTCCTCAGTGCAGCGTCTAAGGCATCAGGCCTGCTGGTTGCTGCTACTATCACCATTTCATTTTCTCTGTCAGGGCCATCCATGAGAGTGAGTAACTGAGCCACCAGACGATTTTCAGGAGCGTTACTTGAACTTCCCCGCTTAGGGCACAATGAATCAATCTCGTCAATAAAGAGAACCGTTGGTCCTTCGGCAGACATTTCTCTTGCTTGTTCAAAGGCTCGTCGCAAGTTCTCCTCACTCTCACCAGGCCTTGAACCGTATACAATGGGGCCATTGATGGAGAACAAGCAAGCACCAACTTCCTTGGTGACTGCTTTGACCAAAAGGGTCTTACCCACTCCTGGAGGCCCCACCAAAAGCACCCCTCTGGGGACAGAAACACCTAGCTTCTGAAAGGTTTTTGGAAAGCGTAAAGGCAAGCTAATCATCTCCTTCAAGCACCTGCTGACATCATCCATTCCAGCCACCATAACACTTCTATCGTCCTCCATCAAATGGTTATACCAGTCCAGCGAGACCACCTCTTTAATGGCAATGTTGGTTTTGGGAGTCACCAAGCCAGCTTCTTCTGCGGTGGGCTCCACAGACAATATTTCAACACAAGCTACTGGGTTGCCCAGAACTGGGGCAAACCTAACAACATGATGAAGAGAAATGCAGACATTTCGTAGCAGCTCCTTGATCACTTCCTGCAGAGTAGCATCTGCCATGGACTTTTTCAGAGCATAGTTTTTAAGGACCGCTTTGACAGTCACTTTTCTTAGCTTGGGACAGGCCAGGAGCTTCAATTGGTCAGTGCTCACGGTGAGATTCCGTAGCTGGCTCTCCTTGACACCCCGAGTTGTGCATTTGAGATCGAGCTGCAAGTAGCCATCAGCCAAGTCATGCCTAGGCCAGGCAGTGCACAGGCAGCTACCGGCAGGTAGGCTGATCCTAACTGGGGAGCCCAATGTGGCACCCAAGGAAGAGAATATGGCAGGCCCCATTCTACACCTTTGGGTGCCTTCATCTCCTGGGTCCTGGAGGAGCAGCTTCAATAGAGCCATCTTCAGAACTGGTCATGGAGGCACATCAATTCCATGAATGTTTCCCTGGAAAGTTTAAACAAAAGAGAAAGAATTTTAAGAGTGCTCATTGCATAACAAGAAAAAATATCCATGCACCCAAAATGAAATCACATGTCTAATAGAGAGTTTGGAGGGGAGTATTCCTAAACAGTTCCGCTGTTAACTGAAGACATCATAATGTGGTCACAGATCACAAGACCACAGGAAGTAGATCCCAACTTCCAATCCTCAGCCCTGATTTCAAACTTCAATTTAGCCCCATATCCATTGTACCACTGTCATTCTAAATACAGGTAAAAACTTCTCATCCACAGTTTTCCCATCTACTGATTTGACTCAGCACAGAAGAGAAGGCAGAAGAAGAGAAACACATGCTGTTAATTGTTTACAAAAGCTTTTCTTACCAAGGCAAGGCAGCTGCATGCATAAGATCTGCAGCCAATCTCATTAGCTCTGAGATAAGACCTCTTTTCTCAAGTGTGATTAATCACTTCCGTTTTGCATTTTTTGCCCTGCTCCAGGGAGAAGGGAAGAGGTCTTATATCAGCTAATGGCTGCAGCCCATTGCCATAGTAAGAGAAGCTTTTTTAAAAGGCTGAATGCTAATTAATAGCATGATTTCATTATCAGTGAGATAAAAAGGCTCCTTACATAATTCACCATAGAGGTCAATTCATACATACAAATACAACTACACCTCCATCTCCTTAACTTTTCTTTATTGCCAAAGAATTGTAGCTTCGACTGCCGCTGATGTTATATGGAGGCTCCTCCTAGAACTCTAAGACTACCTAACATATGATATTTTATTTGTCGGTCTTTTTTTGGACTAAATATCATACAAGTGTGTATCTGTTTATACTGTCACCAAGTGAAGATCATTTTCACTATTTTATCTGCTGAACAGGGGTAGGGAAGCTGTGATTGGGAGTAGCTTTTCAACAAGTGTAGACTCAGCAAAAAAGACACTTGCATCTTCAGATACATAACAATGTACACTGGGCTTTTCCTACACCAGTTCATGTCCTTGAGTGGGACATGATGTGCAATATGCCAGAATTATTTACTCTGAATCTGGGCTCTGCCTTAAAACCCGTATGTACTACATTACACAGCCAAGCTCTTGAACATACAGGCATGCCCTAGCATCCACTGATTCAGTATCCACGGTTTCAGTTATCCATGGATACTGGGACACCTATTAAAAAATAGGGAAACATTAAACAAAACTCTTTTTTTTTTACCTTGTTGCAGCAAAACCACTGATGCTCCCTATCTTTAAAAAGGCATCCACAGTTTCAGGCATTCACAGGGAGGTCTGGAACAGAACCCCAGTCGATACCAGGGCATTCCTGTATTATGAGAAGCATGCCCCTGGGTGTCGTCCCGCCCCGCCCCGCATCATTAACAGGAAGATCCCCTGGGGGAGCAAACAAATCCCAAGTCCCTGGGGGAAGGGGCACTACACGGTTACAGGTCAGAAGACAAAATTTCCAGGCAACCTTAGGCTTTAAAAATATCTTGTTAGAAATTTAAGTATTGCTCATCCCAGCCAATAGATCCGTTGAGGGGAAAGAAAAGAAAAGAAAAGCAAGGCTTAACTTCCAAAACAAACCTGTTCCCTCTCCCTCCACTCCAAAGGTAAAAGACTCAGGGTCTGAAATAAAACCAGATACAAATTGCAGCAAACACTACAAACCACGCAATTACTGTGATCGACGATTCCGACGTTTGCTTCTAATGCTATTTAACAATGACTCCCTTCCCTCTCACGCCCTCGCTCCATATAAGCCCCGCTCAACATTTATTCCAGTACCGTCCATGCATCAGTCGTTTGACGAGCATTTGAAACCAACGTTCCTTCTTCCAGGCAAGAGCAGAACGTGCTCTTTCTCCCAAAGAATTCCTGGTCTGCAGAGCAATGCACCGATTGGCTAGCGGCCCCGCCAATCAATCGCGAAGGGGCGTGCACAGACCCCGACAGAGTCGCTTTTCCTCCGCCGTCCAATCGGAAGCGGAAGCTGGGTGAAGGCGGCACCCTAGTTAGTCGCTCCATCGGAGGAGATGGGACGGAGAAAGAGAAAGGTGGCTTTCGATTGGATCTCATTTTGGGATGGGCGGAGCGTAGTTGCAAAGTGGAAGTGTGAGTGGTCCATAGTTGATGACCGGAGGGTAACAGGCTCAGCAAAACCACTGTTGATCTCAATTCCTCCTCTTTCTCTCTGCATGGGTACCAAAATGCCGCCTTCTGGGAAGGGAAAGTCTTTGATCATGGTGCTTCTTGGGGGCAACAGTCAATGGCGAAGGAATGTTAATGAGAACGTCTTAATTCAGTTGCCAAGGAGCAGACTAAAGCCACGTGTCTGGTTGTAGGCAGCCTTCAGTGGTTTGCCTCTCCTCTTGTTCACCTACCTCCTTTGAAGGGAGCACATGCGCATCCATAGCTTGCAGAAGGCTCTGAGTTCAATTCTCAGCATCCCAGGCTAGTCAGGAGTAAACCATACTGGGCAAGATGGGCTAATGGTCTCATCTGGTATAAGGTTTGTACTTGCTCTCTCTTAAGGCTGCTGGAGGGTTCCCTACCCCCCCCCCCAACCTTGAAGTTTGCTTTCCACAACAAACCCTGAAAGTAGTAATCCAGAACCGTGCTGCTGCACATGTGCTGAGTGCCACATGCTTCAAGATTGTACACATCAAGGTTTAGGAGTTAAGCACTTCTAAAGGCAGTGATAGTCTTGAACTTTAGGTAGACTGGAATCCCAGAATTTATATTGAGAAATTAAGCCCTTTGATCACTGCACTTGTAGTGTTCTCTCCTTCATAATCCCTCTCCCCCTCACCATACCTTTGAACGCTTTCTTATAGGGCATAAAGTGACATCCATCACCTGCAGTCCAGAGTGGTACAGTCCTCCATACCCCCTCTGCACTCCACCACCTCATTCTGCTCCATGTGAACCTCTTCTAGTGCTGCTCAGGTTTTCAGACTGATATTCACAGGTATATTGCCTAGAAACATGGAAGTTCCATTAGCTATATCATGGCTAATAGCTGTTGGTAGAGGCACAACCACTTCGTTGATATTAAGCAGGTCTAGGTTTTCTCAGAAGCTAGGATGGGGTGATGCCCACGGGCCACTTAGGTGGGCATTTTCACAAGCTCTGTGATGGAAGGAAAGATATCATATAAAAATAACAGACAAATCCAAGCAGGGTTTTTTTTAAAAAATAATTTTTTTTTAAACAAAAAGCCGCCTAAACTAGTACACCATAGTACAAAATTAAATGAAAATATTTTTATAGATAATCTAAATATCCACTAGATGGCACCTGAACATCAACTATGAATGCCTTTCATCTTGGGGAGGTGGGAGTTAAAAGGGAGCATTTGCTGCTTCTCACTAAAATGAGAACATCTCAAATCAAACTTTATGATACAGTCAGTGCTAAAATCATATGCAGGATCTCTACCTTTGTGCTTTTTCACATGAATTTTTTTTTGTCATCCAGAATGCTAGTTTTCTTCATTGCCTTGTTTACTTGAATATGAGCACATGAAGCTGTGCACCTTATACTGAGTCAGACTGTTATTCCATAGGCTGGCCCCAGGATCAGTGCAATGATAGTGCTCTAAGTACCACCAGGGGGTGGGTGGGCAAGGGGCAATCGTGGAGAGTCCAGTGCAGGGTGCCCAGCAACTTTGTGCCAACACTATCTTATACCTGCTACCTGAGATTTAAAAACAAAACAAAACTGGAGGAGGTTATAGGCTACATTTTCTAGATACAAAACTTCTCAAGATGAACCCACTAGAATCTGTCATTTCAAAACTTTTTTTTTTTTAAAAAAAGTTGTGATTTACGGTATCATTACAGGCAAATACATGCAAGAAACACCAGACTTTGAGTTGTTTTCTTTCTCTTAAAAAACACAACTTTGGAAAAAAAAGAATTTGGAGTGGCAGCAGTGATGGTGGTCAGAGGGCTGCTTAACCCTTTCCCAGCCTGCAATTTCTACCCTCCAGAATCCAGATCATTCACTCCATTGAGTGGTTTCCCCAGTGCCTGTGGGGTTCAAAACGCTTGTTGAATTTTGGACTGTCATGCGACTTTGCAAGGCACATGAACCTAGCCAGAAAAAGAGGGTGGCAGCCCTAGCAATCACTGTTTTGTGCAATTCATTACACCAAGTGCCAAACACATGGTTTCCATAAGCACTACTGTAAAAGCAGAGGGGGTGGTCCTATTTACTTAAACTCCAGGGCTGAGTATGCATGGTTAGCATCACAGTAATCAGGACAATGTGAAAAATTCAGCACTGGATTGTCTGATAGTTTGTTTGCGTATGTGTTGTGCAAAGAGGAGAGTGGGGAAAAAGTGTTCCTTGCTCTGTAGAAAATGTCATCTTTAGGTGGGCAATTAATACACTGATTTTTGGGGAATTGGGGCTTTAGGGGTAGACTTCAATGATGCATAATAAAACAAAGAAAGAAAGAAATATTGGAAGCTAGGAGAGTAGGTTTTGCATCCTTGGATATTAGAATATTAGCAAAATGCTGTCAACATGATGGGTAAAATGTGTGTGACTGTGTTGGGAAAGAGTCTGTATATTGCAATGTGTCTCAGCATGACCTGTGCAGAGAAGCACATTGCATCCTCCATCCTTTGGAACTCCAAGGGACAGACACTCCCCAGTGAGTGATTGGGGCATGTTTTGCCTTTAGCAATACAGGGTCTCCAATGCAGCATCTTTCTTATCCTTCATACCAGTGGATAGCAATAACTAACCAAGGCTGAGGGCACAATCCTAAGCAACTTTCCAGCACTGGCACAGCTGTGCCAATGGGGCATGTTCTGCATTCCGTAGTAGTCATGGAGGCCTCCTCAAGCTAAGAGAATGTTTGTTTCCTTACATAGGAGCTGCATTGCCCTGGAAAGTGGGTTAGGATTACGCCCTGAATGTCCTTATAATGAGGTGGCAATGTGATGACTGGGTCCTAAGGCAGTAGAATGTATTGTACCACTTCAGACTGCAGGTAGACCACATTTTTGAATGTTCTCCTAGTTGTTGTTTTTGTAAACCAGCAACTCCCTGCAGAAGAAAACTAGCCCAGCTGGGAAACTTGCACTTTTCTCCTTGATGTGCAAGGGTTATTTTTTCTTCTTCTTACTTGCAGGGATTTTTTTTTAAATAATAATAATAATAATAATAATAATAATAATAATAATAATAATAATAATAATAATAGGGGAGCAGTGTTAGAACAGAACAAGCAACATTTGAAAATGTAAGCTACTGATCCAGGCCCTGCTCTAGAATCTTGGTGGCATGAAGTCTTTAAAAATGTAATCTGGATAAACTGTAATTTGAAGTAGGACAAGTTCGTGTTGTGTATTTGTGTAAATAGCAGCAGAGTTGGGGGCTTGGAGACCCATTCCAGCGCTTGCCTTAGCGCTCCGAAGCGAAGGATTGAAGCAATCGCCACATTTCCATAACAAAGTCTCTTTATTGTAGCGAAAGTGAGAAAGGTACAAAGGTTCAGTTTGCCGGCTAGGAAAGCCGGTGAAGTCTTTGCCGCTCGCAGGCGGCGTTTAAGTGCAGCTTTTACATCTTAAGCACACACAGTGAATAACTCCTTCTAACACCAGAACAAAGGGATGCAGCCAGAGTGTATCTGGTAGGTGGATACCTGAAGACCCCTTGTGCCCCATCTTACCCAATGGGGTGACCCTTAGAACACTATGATCTCATGGGAATGAGCAGTGTTTGCAGCCAGGGCTTCCCGTGTGAAACTGCCTGCCTATGTTACACTATCAGAAAGGGAGTACAACTACTGTCCAAGCTAGTTGCCCTAACAAGCTGGGAAGCTGCCTGCTGAAGGACACACAGGTGTACTATCTGATCCTGAGACGGAGAGACGGAATGCCAGTTTCAACCAGTTCTGGACTGTGAGATGTGAAACTGCAACACCCCCCC
>JAJKFI010000020.1:220873-249240 GCA_029204185.1 Lerista edwardsae
GACACACAGGTGTACTATCTGATCCTGAGACGGAGAGACGGAATGCCGGTTTCAACCAGTTCTGGACTGTGAGATGTGAAACTGCAACAGTTCGCAGCTCATTGAAAAACACAACATCCCCTGCTGTCATTTGCATTGTCCTGTGCTTATTGCAGTTCATTTCAAGCCTCCAACTCATCTGCTAAGAATGTGGGCTTCTCTTTTGTTCCACTAGAATTAAAGGGGTGGCATGAAGAATGGGGTTTTTTTTGGGAGGGGGCTTATACCAACAGGGAAGCAATATCTCTTGTTCCTGGGGGTTATTTGGCATAACCCTGTATTGGGTTTTTCATGCTGCATTGGGTATTCCTGTTGCCACCTTTACTTTGAGTTCAGAAATAAATCTGGCCAGTTCCCAATCTGGCTGAATCCAATAATAAAGGCTTCCTATCAGGCGTATATTGTAATATAGAGTGGAAGAGAACTTTAGTGTTTTATTTAATCTTATCGCTCTTCTCTGTCTGGAAGTAATCAATTTTAATTGCATTGGCTATGATCCTGAGACTGTCCAAAAGCTGAGCCAGGATCTTTAACGCAACCTGAATCAAGAGACATGGAATATCGCCCATAAAACTTGTATTTATGACATAACCATGAATAGGCATATATGATAGAATTGCCTCTTTGTGGCATCCATTAGACTCCATGGTTCTTATTCCGTGGATGTCTACGTAATACTGCCTTTTAAGGGTGTTTCTAGGCTGATTTGTTTTTAAAAAGTGCAATAGCAGTTAACTCACAGTCAGAAATGTAATGGCTCTAGAATGGCTCCATTGGTGAGAATAATAAAAGAATAATTAAAAAAATAAAAGTAATAATTAAAACAATAGAAGGAAAAATAAATAAATCCTGAGAAGACAAAAAGGGTTTTGCCTAGTGCAGAAACAACATCAAGATAGATACTATGCAGGCCTTCCTATAGAGAGCATTCCACAAATGCAGCACCACCGCTGAAGAAGTCCTTTCTACTTGCCACCTGCCTAACTTTAGATGACAGGGACTTCTGGAGTAGGGCTTATGAAGATGCAGACAGATTGATGCAGGAGCAGGTCCCCCCTCTGGTACAAGTTCTCAAACCTTGTATCATAACTATAAGTCAGCACAAGCCCTTTGAATTGTGTTGAGAAATGGACTGGGAATCCATGGAGTTCTTTCTGTACCAGTGACACATATTCCCAGTAGCTGGTTGAAACTAGTAGCATAGTGGCTCTGTTTTGAACTAATTGAACTAGTTATTAGTCTTCAAAGGCTAGGACATCTCTGTCTAGGAGAGGACAAAATAGCTAGAGGAGGGAATGTACTGCCTCAACATGCTGTATAAGTGGCCCTTCCCACTTGCCGTCATAGCCATTCCGAGAAGCAATGGTGCTGGCCAAACCAAAACGGCATCTTCTGTGCATTGCTGTCGCTGCCCAGAATGGCTCCGATGGTGAGTAGGAGGGGCCACTTACTTACATGGCATGTTGCAATTCCTGCAGTACTTTGCCTCCCCTAGCTACGCTAGAGTCCATAACTGGCACACCAGTCTCAGTTGTGAAAGTTACTCAATGGGCTTCTAGAGACAAGGCTGGCTCCAGGATTACCCCAAACTATGAACACAATCATTTAGGAAGGAATGCAGGGCACAATCTTAACCTGGAGCTAGGTCGGCACAGTTAGGCCAGCAAAGTTTGGCTGGCACAAGGGACACTGTAAAGTATGCTTGGAGTAGAAGTCAGAGAGTCAGCGAGGCCAGCACACAGACGTGCACCATCTTCCCTGACTCTGAGAGTGGTCCAAACATGCTTTATAGTAACCCTTGTGCCGGCCAAACTTTGCGTGCCAAACTGTGCTGGCATAACTCCAGGTTAGGATTGCGCCCGTTGTCTCATCCAGAACAGGCTGGATATGAGTCATCATCACAATTAAGAGCTTCTTGCTGTTCCTCAGGACTGCCAACGAATACATTCTAGTTGGTTAATCATCTCTTGTTAACCCAGTTAATTGCATTTTTGACAAGGAAGGAACTATGAGATAATTTACAACAAGCAAAATCCAGCTCATTGTTAGAAGGTCATTAGGGAAGGTCATTTGAAATCTTCTCATCCGTTTCCTATTACAGAGTGACCCATCAGAACAAACATTGCTCATCTAGTAAATAGGAATAGCTTTGCTGGAACCTCATGTGTTCTGCTGGTGAGTGAAAGCTCCCCTGTAAAGGAAAAGTGGTTGATGCCATCTGGGATTTCAGAGATGGGACCTGTGATGTCCTAAGACTCCCAACAGTGTGAAAAATGGGAAAAATAGAGTAGGGTGGCAGGACCCAGCAATAAAGGGGTGGGAGAGCCAAGCAGCAGCCCACAAGTAATCAGTTTGAGAGTAACCTTTGCTGCCCATACGCCTAAGAGCAAAAAGCTGGAGAAATAGTCATTTTGGGCAAACTGGCAAACCCTCCTCTATTAGGAGCCTCGTTAATATGGTCTCCTGAACTATTCATAATAAACAAGTGTGCCCTTAACTCTCCCCCAGAGATTCATATTTGCAGTCACCAATTAATATCAGCTCCAGTCCTGCTCCTGGCAAATTTGTGTTGCATGCCGTGCTTGATGCCCCTGGCAACAGCTGATGGTGACTTCTACCTTCTGCACTGATAAATCTGAGAAATAATAGGGGCAGGACTGTGTATACCCTTCCCAAGAGAGGAGGGATTCTGTGGCCTTTATATGGTATACATTATGTACGTATGTGTGCGTGCGCATGAGTGGTCTTGATTTTTCTGCAAAGTTGTGTGTGTGTGTGTGTGTGTGTGTGTGTGTGTTCATTTTGGAATCTGTCCTAAAAAAAATCCCAATTTTTTGTGGTTTACTTTAGGCAATTCAGTCAAGTACATACAGCAATATCAGTCTTTGTATGGCCTTAGCTGTGCAAAAATGGAACCTACCTAAATTGCTGCCAGATGGAAATATTCGCATTATGACCTCATTCTGTTGGCACAGGAGAAACCTTCATTCCTTGTGCATTCAGTAAAAGTCACATTAGTATATTGCCGTTATTAAGTCTTAATGATAGGGGAGTTTTAGAAAAAAATTATTAAAGTGATTCAGATTTGCCCTGTCCTCCTTGTTGGCATGGATTTTGCTGCTTTACACCTTGATCCTATTAATGCACACTCAAAACTAAATTCCATTGCACTTATGGGGACTTCCAAGTAGGTTCCAATTGCAGCATTAGCGTACTTATAAAATAAATCCCGTGCGCCTAATATGAAAGGTTGATTCCTGCCTTCATCAGTTTCATGATCAATAAGGAAGTATGAAAAGTAGGGCCAGCCCATCCAGGCCAGAAGTTGACTGAGGTCTGGTGAAGGATTGGCAGGGATGGCCGCCTTTATCCGCTGCTGCTACTGCAGCTTGAATGTGGAAAGGAAGAGGGGAACAGAGAGGGAGAGGCAGGAGGAGAACGATGGGTCAAAGCAGCGTTTCTCAACCAGTCATAATTGTACCATTGGTGGTACTTGAGGTAGTGCCTGGTGGTACGTATGGTACCCTGGCAGCAAGGCCATAAATGCAAGGCAATAGGAGGCTCAGCTCAGTGGGCAGAGCTCCGGCGTGCATTTTTTGCTCATTCCCATCCACCCATCCACCTCTTACCTACCTTTGTCGCATCGCATCTGGACTCCCAATCTGGAAGAAACTGGAAGAAATAATGACATCATTGCGTACTTCCAATAGGTGGACCATGAGAAATGGTTCTGTGGGGATCAAACATTGAGAAATGCTGGGTTAGAGCATCAAGTCCAGAACCATTTTTGCCTCACTTCAGTGCTAGTTCTCACTGGGGGGGGGGAGAGAGTGAGAGAGTGTAATTGGCTTACTGTCTACATGCATCCTGAAGTGGTACAGCCCTAGAGGACTGTGCTTTCTGCACATTTGGATCTACAGTAAGGGAAATCTTCAGTAGCAACTGATGAGGTGTGAGTGACTTATGGTACGTGAAGCTCATTTATCCCATTCTGATGTGCCAATCGTTGCTTCACATGTTTGCACAGCAGACGTGAAAAAAGAATGAGTAGATTTCATCACCACCACTGTATGGATACTGAGACACATGAGACATTACTTTGAATGATCATGCTTGGTTTTTATCCAGTAGATACCAGGTGATATGGGCCCCTAGAGGACTGTGACCATGGCGTTGTGGGTTCTTCCAGTCTCATTCGGGGAGTTGCGGCAATCTTTCAAAGCCAGTGCAAGAGAGGGCTTGGAGCCACTCCAAGAATAATAGTACTTACTAAAACTGAGTTCTTTATAGGTAGGGTTACCAGATATAAACTGGGATAGAGTGCCTATAGCTTTAATCATTGCATAGAAGAGGGAATTTGAGCAGGTGCAGCTTGACATGGAAGAGTTTCAAAAGCTGCACCTGCCCAAATTCCCTCTTCTATACAATGGTTAAAGGAATAGGCACTCTGTCCCAGTTTGAGTCTGGTAACCCTATTTATATAATCCAGTGCAGATTCTTTTTAGTATCCTGCAGCTCCTAAGGCCAGCCCTGCTCAGGTTGCTACAAGGTTGTTGTGAACTTACAAGAGGCAGGGGGAAATGGGGCGTCCAGGGGTGTGTGGCGGCAGGTGTGAGCAGTGGGTGCAATGGGCCCCAGGAGAGGGTCAGGATAGTGATGATGGGTCCCCCACTCTCATACTTTATTTATTGAGTTTTGGCACACAAAAAAGGTTAAGACCCCTGATATAGGATTGCAGGCTGCAATACACGGGTATTCAAACTTTTTAGACCGGGACCCACTTTTTAGAATGGCACTTGTGTCCGGACCCACTGGAAGTGATGTCATTAACCTGGGAGTGATGTCATAGCCAGAGATGACATCATCAGGCAGGAAGTGCTGTCGTTATAACATAATAAAAGGACACTCGTGAAATGCAAATTGGCATTCTTGGACTGCAGCAATTGTACAACCATGAAATATCCCTGACAGAAAGCAAGATTAGAACGAACTATTATATAAAAACAGTTAAATAAAAACAATTTTTTAAAAAAAACCCTCACTTGAAAATTCAAACTGTTAATATTTACAAAAGGAATATAACAAGAGTAAGGTCTGCAGTTTCCAAGATGGCTGCTCCCAGCTTTCTGTGACCCACCTGACATCAGGTCATGACTCACCAAGTGGGTACCGACCCACAGTTTGAATAACACTGCTATAACACTTTCCTGGGAGTAAACTCCTGGGAGTAAATGCAATGGGACTAACTTCTGAGTCAATATGCATAAGATTGTGCTGTTAGATACCTATTTTAGTTTTAGAATCAAGGGTTAACTCTTCTGTCAGTTACAGATGGGGATATAAAGAAATTGATTTGCTGCACATCCTCACCATAACAGTTCCTGGCTGTAATTTTTCCAGGCTATGTTTTTCTTGGGCAACAAGTCATGTGTGTTTGCTGGGCTGTTCACCACAATTTTGTCAGCAGGGGATTGCCACCTTTATTCTCTAAATGTCTCTTGCTGTTTGGGACACTTGAACCTGTGGCTGTTTGGCAATCTCCCTGCTATCTGCCTAATTGCATGTGCAAGCTGTGCCACACATGGTATACTGCAACAAAAGGAGGTGAAACAAAAGAAACACCTTGAGCATGTTTCGTTCCTGGAATACTCTGTGGATTAGCAGATGTGGCACAGAGAATGTCAGCAAAGTGTCAACTGCAGTTGTGTGGAGACCAGCTGCTGTTCCATGATCTACTGCACATCTGCATATTCTCTCACCCGTAACTGTGTACTTGTTGCCTCCCTATCTTGCTTCCATCCACTTTTCTCTTGACAAGTGATGATTGTTCCTTGCGGACGCTTTTCTGGTGGTAAGTGGCAAAATGTGTATATTGTGCGACCTGGCTCTCATTATTGTTTTTGTGTCTGTGCCTTCCAGCGCTAAGATTTTTGGCAGGGATGTTAGTTTGGTTACGTTGAGCGAACTGTGTGTGTGTGTGTGTGTGTGTGTGTGTGTGTGAGAGAGAGAGAGAGAGAGAGAGAGAGAGAGAGAGAGAGAGAGAGAGAAAATATGCATATTCTGGAAATTATGCAATACCCTGGCTTTATTAGTGGTAGGAACACCACCACTCCTCTCTAAAGTTTAGGGTGTCAATTTGGGGGAAGATTGATTACATTCTGCCCTGTCAACGCCTCCTGGTTTTAATAGAATCATAGAATCATGGAAGGAACGTACAAGGTCATCTAGTACAAACCCCTGCTCGTAGCAGGAAATCCTCCTAGAGCATCTCCAGCAGGTGGCTATCAAACCTCTGCTTGACGGTTCCAAGTGAGGGAGAATCTACCACCTCCCTCTGCAATCTATTCCACTGTTGAACCGCCCTTATCGTCAATAAATTCTTCCTGATGTCCAGCTGGAATCTCCTCTCTTGCAGTTTGTACCCATTGGACCCAGTTCTACTGTCTACTGTAGGCATTCTTAGGATGGTGATCCTTTCAGTGGAGCAGGGCTAAGAACAAAGCAGAGGAACCAGTTATTGTTTTGGAGGCAAACCTTAACAGGAGCCAGGCAATGGTTTTTCAGTGGGAGGTGGTATGATAACAGCATTGTTGCCCACAGTGTCTGAATGTTTCCCATTATCCACTCGACTAAAACAGATTTTGCAGGTTTTGGTAGTGTTTCAGTATCCTGCAAAACCTGTTGCTTAGGAGGTAAGAGTGCTGAACTGTAAGAGCAAAGGTGCCTCTGCCTTCCCCTTTTCAACTCATCAGAAGTTGAAAGAGAGACGTGGTGGTGCTGCGGGTTAAACCGCTGACTGGAAGGTTCAGCTTTCTGACTGGAAAGGGCTTTCTGACCAGAAGGTTCAGAGTTCGAGACCACGCAACAGAGTGAGCTCCTGTTGCTTGTTCCAGCTCCTGCCAACCTAGCAGTTCGAAAGCATGTAAAAAATGTGAGTAGATACATAGGTACCACTTTGGTGGGAAGGTAACAGCGTTCCGTGTGCCTTGGCGTATAGTCATGCCGGCCACATGACCATGGAAGCTTGTCCTTGGACAAACACTGGCTCTTCGGCTTAGAAACAGAGATGAGCACTGCCCCCTGCAGTTGGTCACGACTAGACCATTCGGTCATGGGGAAACCTTTACTTTTACTTTAAAATTTGCAGAAGACCCGTAGCCAGGTCCTTCTGCATTGCAAACAATGTGCCTGGCAGTGAATTGCAAGCCAAATGTTCCAGTTGTGGTTATCTTGGGGTCTGTGGCTGTCTGTGCTAATATTTCTTCTGCGGAGAAGTTGTACCACATCCCAGCAAGGCAGTGAAATATTAGCAGGTGAAAAGTGAGCGTGGGGCAGGGGCAGGACTCTTCCCTATCTAGCCACTTCTTGGTTTAGATATGACTATTGTATGGCATCGTTATGTCTGTTATAATACAGGACGCATAATTAAAAGAAAAAAATGAAGGTATTGACTACATTTGATTCCGAATTACATAAAACATAGGGCACAATCCTAACCAGTTTTCCAGCACAGTCATAGCTGAGCCAATGGGGCATGTGCTGCATTCTGCAACTGGGGGGTGGGGGCAATCATGGAGGCCTCCTTAAGGAAAGGAAAGGGAAGGGAATGTTTGTTCCCTTACTTGGAGCTGAAAACCCCCCTAATGCATTATTATTACTCCTGCTGGTTTTTCATGTCGAATTCAGGTGCCTTGTATGAAGTTCCCAGGCTCCTGTCCAAACATTGTCTAGCCCTGGATCTGCTTGGCTTCAGCATGTGGCTATATCATGTTCCTTCAGGGCCGGCCCATTCCCGAGGCCTCAGGCAGCAGATTGGTGGAGGGTGGCCACCTGTGCCTGCCCACTCACCCTGCTACTTCTCCTCCTCCTCTTGCTTCCTGGATTGGAAAAGGAAGTGGGGGGCGCAGCAGAATCCCTCCCTCCTGCCCCTGCGTCCACTTGGCTTGAAATGGGCCCTCCTGGAAGCAGTTAGCGGTGTTGCCACTGCCAGGTGCCTCACCACTGCTGCTCCTCCTGGTGAGTGGGGGGGGGGCCCACGGGGATGTGGGGGCTTGCCAAAATGCTTTGCATTGGACCCCACAGCTCCTAACACCGGCGCCGGAAGAGGTGCACCGTTGCATTACCCCCAACCCCCAGCTGGCATTTCAGACCACGTGCGACTGCTCTTCAGCCATCGCATGTACTTTTGGTTATGAGTAGATAATATAAAATCTATGATTAGATATAAAAATGTCATCATAACAAATGATGGGCCGTGCAACCTCCTTACATTGGTAGTAGGCTGCTTCACAATGCCAGGTGCAAGGGAGTGGCAACAGGATGCACTGGCATCTAGTTGTCTTGTGTGGGCCACTGTGAGATACAGGAAGCTGGACTAGATGGCCCTATGGCCTGATCAAGCAGGGCTCTTCTTATGTTCTTAGATGCTCCTAGAATATACTGTTTGTTTTGTAGTTTAATCTAAAAAAAGAAAGAAATCCAAGTCTCGCAGGTCTTTGAACCTTGCTGGACCTCCCTTCCTCTCTTGGCTTTCTTTCCTGAAATCTCTTGGCTGCCCCTCTGTTGAGCTCTAAAATAGGAGTTCTGCATGATACCTGTGGCTAGAGAGTCAATTCAAGTTAATTACTCTGCTTCCAGTCCCCCCCTTGGTTACGCTTACAGCTGTTGCTCCTTCTCACCTTTAATTAACTTGGGAGGGCGCCCATATCTTAGCACTGGATTGTGTCCTCTAGTGTGGTTTGATGACTTGTCTGTGAGTTATTATTGTAATGGGGTTTTGTTTGTTGCCTTTGTAAATGGAAATATGGGGGAAGAAACCCCATTTTAACAAAATACATTGAGAGCTGCAAGGGCATTTTGTTGTTTCTTCTGGGAAAGCGGTAGCTCATTTCAAGAGCAAATGCACGCGAGCAGATATATATTTAAGAACGGCAAAAACACAAGGAGGGGAATTGGAAAAGGGTTTTTTCATTTTTTTGCAGAGGGTTTGAAGAGCACTGGCTGCTGCTTGTTGGTGAAACAGAAGAGGAAAATACGAGGGAGTGATAAATAGAACATTGTGTTACTGTGCCACAGTCCAAATGCTGCTGTCACAGTAGTAGCCATCCCAGGTGTTTGTGGAAAAATTTCATTGGGGTATAGAATAAACAACAATTATACTATTTGGTGGTCTGACTTTAATTGTGGAAATGGAAAGAAAACCCAAAAAAGGAAGTAGTGGAACCAGTCACGAATGTTTCCTCAGCACCAAACAGTTTTGAAGTTCTGTGTAGATTGGTAGTGTCATTTGAGGAAGTAGGAGCAGCCTTTTTTAATCTAAGGGCCAGTATGTGTAAACTGTGCTTTGTAAATGTAGGTGTACATCTCACGTAAATACACATATATTGGGACACAAATGTCCAATACCAGGACGTATTTGACCAGGACACAGAGTGTAATCGTAATCTGGAGTTAGGCCGGCACAGTTAGGCCAGCAAAGTTTGGCCAGCACAAGGGCCACTGTACAGTATGTTTGGACCACTCTCAGAGTCCAAGAGGCAGATGTGTGCCATCCTCCCTGACTCCCTGAATGGTCCAAATGTGCTTTATGGTGGCCCTTGTGCTGGCCAAACTATGCAGGCCTACCTTTTCCAGCCTAACTCCAGGTTAGGATTGCGCCCTCAGTTATACTTTCAGTTTTAATCCAGCGACATTTAGGAGTAATGTTCTATTCTGAGAGGGAAGGGTGGCTTTAACAAACATTTTCTTTACTCTCTGTACTTAGGATAGAGTTTCTAAGACTGGGAGGTGTTTTAAAAAAGAAAAAAGATGCGGTCTGTTTGGGATGGTATCAGAGAGCTTGTGACCCAGAATGACCGTGATTGCTTAGGTAAGCTCAGGTATTTACAGGAATTGATGTGTTAATTTTTTTTTTCAATTAAACAAATACACCTTGTATTAAAAGACTGACATGATTTGTAAGTGATTATTGGCCATATACCAGCAACTTCCTACTGGGGATAGCATCTCATCACATAAATAAAAACCTGTGTTGATGTGAACTTGGCTGCATGTATATGATCTGTATTAAGTACACTAGCAGCTAGAAAACTCTGGACCAAATCTGGCGTGCTGATGTGTGTCTTCTTCCCCTCTGCCAGTTCCCAAAAGGGATATGAATGAGTAGGATTTGTAACAATGGAACTTATTCATGTGCCATTTCATCCATGGTATGCTCAGTGACCCATTGCTGGAGCTCTGGATGCAAGAGAGTTTTTATTTCGTCCAAACTTAATTTACAATTTTGTGAAAGTTGAAGCAGGAGGGATAAATGAAAATGGTGAAAAATCGTGCCTAATGATTGTAACTCAAAGAGAAAAAAAATATACACAAGAAAGGAAAACTGAAATACTGCTGATCTGCAATGTGCATTTTAGGCACCACCGAAAGTGTGCTAGCATTTATGTTTATTCCCAAATGGAAAGAACTTGTCAGTGATCCTTATAATGGGCAAGGACTCTTTGAAATGTACATATTTTCTTATTACTGTAACTCTCTGAAATTGTGTTTTCTTCAGGGCGATTACTGGAACCCTGTGAAAAATAACCAGACTCAATAATGCTCTGTAAAAAGAAGAAATTGTTAGGTATGTAATCTGTTCACTGTGTTTCTGTACAGCTCCAGCATATCCAAGTGAGTTTGGGGACTAAAGCGACACTCTAGGCCATCACTCTCATCTCCTCCATGCTCCCTCTTCTGCTCCACTTCCTTTTCAAATCCAGAGAGTGGAAGGAAGGGGAGCAGCACCAGAAGCAGTAGCTGTGATGCTGATAATTCAAAGGGCTTCCTGCGCTGGCCCAGTCCTCAGTCAGATTGGGCCATTAGTCATGACAAAACTGAGTTTATGACACAAAACTGTTTCCCCCCCCCCACTGCTTTGGGTTTTGTTTCTTTCATGTATAGTACAGTTTCCACTGCATTATCTTGTGACATGCATGACGAATGGAAATTGAAACTTGAGGGTTGTTTTTTTTTTTACAATAGAGATTGCTTTCAGTAGCTATGGCAGCAATCATCTACAGAAAGGGCCAAGTAGTTAGGATTCAACTTTGTGCTGGTCATTATCAAATCCAAGACGTTATCATTATCAAAGGCAAGTCTAATTGCATTTGATGGCAATCAGTGAAGGAGGCTTTGCTGCTGCTTTCGGTAGAAGTCATCGTACTCTTAAGAAACTCGTGTATATGTTTTTCTGCTTAGCATTTGTTTATCACTTTGAGAAGTGGGCTGCCCTCATCTTCCTCCTACTTCCTCTTAGTGAGCAAGAAGAGGACTGGAGAACCCACTGAAGTGGCATGGTGGGCAGTGAGAACGGGGGTGGGCAGTAATGGCATCTAAATGATTTAGCAACAGGTACTCACTTTTGATTGGCACTTGTGTCGGGGCCCGCCCACCGGAAGTGAGGTCATAGCCGGAACCCAGGAACCACCCCCAGGAACCGCCGCGCCTCCTCGGTAGGCTGCGCGGCGGCCCGGGAGAAGGCCCGGCAGTCCCGGGCCTTCCCCGGGGCCACCATGTGGGCTACCGATTCCCCCCCCAGGAACCGCTGCGCTTCCTCAGGAGGGAGCCCCAGGCAGCCTACCTGCTGCTGCCGTTGGTCTCCCTTGCTCCGCTGCCTGCCTGCCTGCCTGCCTGCCTGGCTCTGAGAATGTGCAGGCAACTCAAACGTGCAGGCAATTCAAATGTTACAGGGGGCGGAGCAGAGCACCGATGGAGTCGACGAGTGGGCGGGTGAATGGGCGAGGCCAGCCCTAATCCTAGGAACAGGTACACACGTACCCCCGCGTACCCACTACATGACATGTCTGGGGGAGGGGCTGTAGCAGGCAGACATGGGAAGCAAAGCATCCTTTGTCAGTTTGCCACTCCCGCCAACATGCTGCTTGATGCTCACCTTTTGGATGGCACCTTGGGTGGGCTGGCCCTGCATTCAGTGGTGTTCCTATATGGGGGGGGTCACCAAAATGCTAAGTTTTGCAGGATCCTGGGCTCCTGTGTAATGTGGCCCCTCTCTCTTGCCATCAGAGCCGTTCACAGTTTAGAGAGCAAAGCTTTTAGCCAGCTTTCTAAGCTGCAAATGGCTCTGGAGGGAAGGGTGGCCATTTTATACCACAGTGCAAGCCCCTGCAAAAGTTAGCATTTTCCCCACCTCATAGGAATGCCTGCATTAAGCTGAGAAGTCATTCGGCCTGTGGATTGTCCTTAATGGCTATCTGAGTTGTATTCTTGAGGATTGTATTGGTATTAGGCCCAAACTTGATGTGACGGTAGCAGACCCAGATGTTTTAACTTGGAGTCTGTCCCAGGGCACAATCCCGGGGATTGCGTAGCACCGCTGCAATATGGTCGCATCGGCGCTACATCATTAGTGCTGATGTGAGGGCACCAACTAGCACCCCCGCATCAGCACTATAGCGCTTGGGCCAACGTTATGAGTAGCATCGGGCCGAGAGCACCAATGGGGAACCGCCTGTGCGCCAGCCGAATTTGGCTGGCGCAGGGGAGGCTCTGGGAGGAGGGAGGACAAGGAGGAGGCATTACTGGGTGGGGATGGGCGGCCCGGTGGTCGGGGGTTTGGCTGTCCAAGGCCACATCCCGAGGCTGCGCAGCCCTGATTTGGGCCGCACGGCTTCCTTGGATCTATGCCTACGATTTTGGATCTACGGGCACAGATCCGAGGAAGCCCCTGGTGGAAGGGCACAAATGTGCCCTTGTGCTTGGGAGTCTCCTGCACACTCCAGTGCTGCATTGGATGCAGCACTGCATAGGATTGCGTTGCCAATTACATATGAAGTGTGTGTGCATGCATGTATCAATTGATAGAGCAAAAAAGGGCCTGGGGTGAGAGGAGCTGAGCCCTGAGTGCACTCCTCTGCTTACCGCCTGCCAGACTTTCTCCCCAAGCTTTTTTCTCCCAACCAGTCTCATTTTGGTATCATAGCCCAGCTGATGAGGAAAGTGCCTGAGAAAAGCAAAGATTGAAAGGAGAAGAGCTACTGATAGGGAGGATTAAGCCACTCCTCCACCCACATGCCCCCCTGCTTTGGGAATTGGGTCCCTCTTGCTTTATACATATTATGACCAGTAGCGAAGCTATGGGGCAGTAGCGTGGTATTACAGGCTCTGCCACATGCGGTGTAACTGGTCCCTCCCAGTCACTGTCAGAGCCATTCTGGGCAGCTGTGGTAAGTGCAGCATTGCCGTCACTGTCCAGAATGGCTGTGACGGTGAGCAGGAGGGTTCGCTGGTGCATTGCAGCACATATAATACTTAACACACCAACGCCCCATAGCTATGCTATTGCACATGACCAATGGGAAATCTATCTTCATTCCTGTCTGTCTGTACCTTTTTTAAAACCCAAATTTCTTTTAAATGTGGCAACAATATGGCAACTTTGTTTATGGTTTAACATAGTGCTCCTGTGCCCTGGATTGCTTCCTTATGCTTTCATCCATTTTAATTTTTTCAGAGGAGAGGCGGAGGGTGAAAGCCAATAATCGGGAATATAACAGCCGCTTTCATTACGCAGTGAGTACTTCATTTTCTGATGGTGAAATCCTGCGCCATTACGCTTTATTTTCATAGGGTTGGGTGGTCTGCCCTTGGAAGTGCCACTCGAAGGTGGTATTGGAGCAAACACAGTTTTTAGATTTATTCTTAACATTTCTGTGGTGTCAAATGAACTCTTGCATGTGAAAGCTAGTCTTGCATCTTAACCAGCTAGTTCTACACTGCAAAAACAACCAAGAGGGTAGGTGGGCTTTGTTCTTATCAATCAATCAATCAATCAATCAATCAATCAATCAATCAATCGGTACTTATATACCACTTTTCAATACGAAGTTCACAAAGCAGTTTACAGGCAAATAGTAATAATAATAAAGTTAAATGGCTCCCTGTCCCAAAGGGCTCACAATCTAAAAAAAGGCAGACCACCAGCAACAGCCATTTAATTAGAAAGACTGCGCAGGGGTGAAGAGGGACGATTACTCTCCCCCTGCTAAATATAAGAGGAACACCACTTCAAAAAGTGCCTCTTGCCCAGTTAGAAAGATTATACTTATAATTATTATTTTCTCATTTTGGAAATGTGGACATTGTCATTCAACAGA
Source organism: Lerista edwardsae (assembly GCA_029204185.1). Classification (NCBI taxonomy): domain Eukaryota; kingdom Metazoa; phylum Chordata; class Lepidosauria; order Squamata; family Scincidae; genus Lerista; species Lerista edwardsae. Next base: position 235,066 of record JAJKFI010000020.1, read on the forward strand.
GACCGAGCATCTCTCTCCCTCTGCCTGGGCCACTGTTACAAGCATTCTCAGCAAAATGCCTAGCAGAAAGGGGTCCTGGGACATATAGTTTCCCAGGGTACCTGGCATACTTACTAAGGACTCAAATGGGGGAAGGGGGAGGGGGAGAGAGAGAGAGAGAGAGAGAGAGAGAGAGAGAGAGAGAGAGAGAGGGAGAGCTTGTTTCTTGGGGGAAGGAGTTCCACAATTTAGTTGCTGCTACCAAAAAGGGTGCTCCCATCAGCTGTACTTCACTGAGAGGCAGAATGTGAAGCAGGTCCTCAGGTGTAGAATGAAGTGTATAGGCAGATATAGCTGGGAGAAGGTATCAAGTATCCTAAGTGTTGTAGTGCTTCAAAGACAACAACTAGCCAGTAGTGTAGCTGTAGGGGGATGGTCCAGAATGGCTCTGATGGTGAGTGGTGACTGCTTACAAGTCACGTTGCAGTGCCTGCAATATTACTGTGTCACTCCCCATAGCTATGCTACTGCAACTAGCACCTTGAGGGCACAATCCTAACCTGGTGTTAGGTTGGCACAGAGCAGCCAGCAAAGTTTGGCCTGCATAAGGGCCACTATAAAGCATGTTTGGACCACTCTCGGAGTCAGGGAGGATGGCGCACGTCTGTGTGCTGGCCTCTCTGACTCTGAGAGTGCTCCAAACATATTTTATGGTGTCCCTTGTGCCGGCCAAACTTTGCTGGCCTAACTCCAGGTTAGGATTGCTCCTTGAATTAGACCCAGAAATGTAGTGGAAACCTGTGCAGCTGGTAAAGGATGGGAGAAACGCAGTTAGATAAGGTCCCAAAAGGACCCAGCCTCCTAATTTTGTACTACCTGAAGCTTCTGGTTCAGTCTTCAAGGGCAGACCCATGAAGAGTGTGTTAACAATAACCTGAACATGATGTGAGGTTGGCATGAAGAACCATGGCCAGATGGTTCTTTCTTAAAAAATGGGTGCCAGTGGTGTGCCAGCCAAAGCTGGGCAAATGTGCTTCTGGCCACAGCCAGCACCTGGTTCTTCAGGATCAGGCCACTCCCAGACTGTGAATCCAGTTCTTCTAGGGTGTGCTAGGTTGTGCTAGCAAATCCAGACTAGGTTGTGCTCCCAGGTTTGAAGCAGCTGACCTACCGCCCAAGAGAACTCTGCCTTGCCTGCACTGAGCTTCCATTTATTAACACACATACAGTGGCGTCTCTACAGGGAGGGCAGAGCTCATGTCAATCCCTCCTCTCCCTTGCTGCTGTGGCCAGTAAGCAACGCCAAGATGTTGCTTTTCCCTGTGAGGATTGGCTAAAACGGTGCAGGAAAAGAGTGATTTCCACTGCAAGGTAAGGCTCCTTGCAAAACTTAGAGCTCTGCCCTCCCTGTAGAGACGCCACTGCGCACATCCAGTCCTCCATCACAGGCAAGCACCGGTTCAGAATATCTGCTGTCCCAGATGTGTTTCTCAAAACAGTACGTTATGCGGATGTTAGAAGAGCAGCACAGGAAGGAAAAAAAAATAGAGCTTGTTTTTCAGAAGATATATTCTTAGGAAACTATCCATCAACCTGAGTGGAGGTTTGGCAAATCTAATGTTCACAATACTTCAGGGAAAAACCACCAACTGTTCCTCATGGGTGGTATATTCTGCCATCAATTTTCAAGTTGAGAAATATGGTTTTACTGAAAGAGGAAGATTATGACACTGTGTTTGCAGCGTGCTTCTTTTGAGAATTCTGAAGACTGTATGTAGTAGTCCCCAAGTTTCTTACTTGTTTTTCTCTTAAAAAGTCATGCAACAAGAAGGGGCGCCTCCTGTTTAATAACAGAATTTAACTTGTGCATGCAAAACGTACAGTTTTGCAATCCAAAGAAATGTATCCATCCATTAGAAGCAAAGAGACTTGGGCACACTTTACTGTGAGCAAACACCTTTGAACACAATTGGGACTTACTTATCAGTAGACATGCCTAGGCTTGTGCTGCTAAACTTATTGGGAAGCTTAACTTTCTGGAAGGTGCTGTAGCCTTGTGTAGTGGTTCTCAGACTTTTTAGAGGCTGCTGCCTGATTTATAAATGTCAAGGAGTGTGGTATGGCTATAATGGTTATTTGGCAGCAGTGCTTCCCAGCCCCCCCAGGTAGGGGAGCAAGCTATTGATGCACATAGCCTAATTTGCCCTGTCAGTTTCACAAACCACCAAAAATTGTGTCATGACCCACTGTTGAGTCCCAGGTCCACACAGGCCCGAACAGAGGCGCGAGTGCGCCCATGGCTGGCGCCGAAACCGCGCCCCCAGGACATCACCCCGCCCCTGTGCATTGCTCTGACACACCTCCCTGCACCCGGAAACGCTCCATTTTGGAGCGTAACGGAGACCAGGGAGGGCGGGCAGGCCGAAGAGCACACAGTTTTCCCTGCGGACTGCGCGCAATGGTGCCCCGCCACCCTGCTGCTGCCCGGTGCCCATGGCTCGCACCACCCCAGGCTACAGGTCAGATACGCATCTGGATCCACAGCTTGGGAACCACTCACCTAGTGGAAGGGCATTTGAAAAATTAATATTCAGTTCCTAGTGGCTGTGATGCGATTCGTCCATTAAGGCTTAATGAAAGATTCTGGCGATCCTTTCTAAGTGTGATGCTATTATTTTATTTCTTCACCCATTCCCTCGTTCGTTAGGATTGATCTTCTGCCTTTTCATTTTAAGAAAAGCACCCACAGTGGTTCACAACACAACTAAGGGCACAATCCTAACCTGGAGTTTGGCCGGCACAAGGGCCACCGTAAAGTATGTTTGGACCACTCTTAGAATAAGAGAGGTCAGCACACAGATGTGCGCGATTCCCCCTGACACTGAGCGTGGTCCAAATGCACTTTACAGTGGCCCTTGTGCCAACCAAACTTTGCTGACCTAACTCCAGGTTAGGATTGCTCCCTAAGGAAAAAGAATTGCACCTGCACCCACCATTTCCTTTAAAGAACTTCACCCAGTTTTTGGAACCCCCTGTTTTTTGAGGTAGGGTTAGGTGGAGGGAAGCCCAAGGCTGTCCAATGAGCTTCCTGGATAAGCCAGTGATTTGAACTGAGGTCTCTTTGGTCTAGCATTCTGAGCAGCGCCCCAAACGGGAGATTCTAAAATTCCTGAAGCAGCATCACTTCATTTGCATTAAGAGACCAGATGTTTGTAAGGGAATGCAAGCACTGTGTTCACGCTGGAGCTGGGAGTTGCCCTGCGCACGTATAACATGCACAGATTTGCTTCGTACTGTTGCCTGAGCCAATGTGGGATCTTTGTGTTTGTTTCTCACAAATCCTGAAGTGAGTCTGCAAAGACCCATTATCTGTGTACTTTGCTGGTCTAGACATTTATTTTAGCCACGGAAGCCTTAGGCTCTTACAAGCACAACTGTTTATCATTTATATGGACCTTTCCATTTGCACAGTGCATCGTTTAGATGGGAAACAGCATCAAGCTAGTCATGTTGAAAAGGAGCTTTTTTCGTTTCTGAAACTAGTGTCTACATGGATTTATTGTGAGTTATGGGGGCCGGCTTGGCCCTTGAATGTGGTTTTTGGATGCTTTTTCCAAGATAAAACACATTATTGATGGCATGTCTATCCCATCTTTTGAGAAGTCTAGAGCAGCTTATGCGATACTTCCAGGCAAAGCAGTCTGAGGCCAGTTCACGTCTCAGCCGCATTTTATGGTTGCCCAAAAATGGAATCCCTGTGAGGTGCTTTACGTCGCCTTTCATGGCAGAGACGTGGGCATTAAGCCCGTGTTGCCCGCATTAAGCCCGAAAGGAGTTGGCCCTTAATTAAGGTATGTTGACTTGGCAAATTCTTTTCAATATTTAATAAATAATAAAAAATTAAGTCCAGCTCATTACGCACTGTGGTGGCGCAGCGAGTTAATCCGCTGTTGCTGGGCTTTCAACCGCAAGGTTGGGAGTTCGAGACTGCGTGACGGAGTGAGCTCCCATTGCTTGTCCCAGCTCCTGCCAACCTAGCAGTTCAAAAGCACCTAAAAAATGCAAGTAGATAAATAGGGACCACTTTGGTGGGAAGGTAACGGCGTTCCGTGTGCTACGGTGTAGAGTCATGCTGGCCACATGATCGGACAAAAAAAAAAAACGCCGGCTCTACAGGCTTTGAAACGGAGATGAGCACCGCCCCCTACAGTCGGTCACGACTAGACCATTCGGTCGTGGGGAAACCTTTACCTTTACCTTTATTTCTCATTGGCACCATACTAATAATATTTTCTCTGAAGGAAGCCCTATAAATTTTGAGTTACCATTGAGATAAGCGTGCTTAGGAGAACAGTTCTTATGTTGCTTTCCAGTTTTGATGGTTGAGCAACAGCAAAGAGTGGGGATAGGCTGCTAGTGTGGGGTAAGTCTTGTCCCACCTCTGGCGGGGCTATGTATCAAGCCTAGCCAAAATACACAGCCTGACTCCTGAATATAGCGCAAGTGTTTTGAAGCTCTGACTAATAACCACTGTTGGAGACAGCATCTAAGTAAATAAAGAAGCCAATATTGCACGGAAATTTGGGGTTGGTATAATTGAGTGCTAAGAACAGTGGCCTGGAGCCGTGAGTGTATTTCATAGGAAATTCCTGTGCGTCTCTTGTCCTTCACTCGCAAATGGGTAAATGTTAGGTCAGCCTGATTGTGGTCTGTGTTTTGGTAGCAATTATAGAAACATACATCCACTTTCTTTTTTATTTTAAAGATTAAAAACAGTACATTTTAACCTCTGCAAACATGTGGGGTGTGTGTGTGTGTGTGTGTGTGTGTGTGATTTTGCAGGACTTTTTTCGTGAATAATTAACACTGGGGGTCTGCCATATAAAATCAGCTACAGCAGTTAACAGGAGCAATGAAAATATGATGGAACAGAGTCCTGGCAGAGAGTGTAATAAAGTCCAGAATCCCTCTTCTTTAAACATGCGGGAATACAGGCTGTTTGCAGCCTTGTAAGACCAGAGAATAATTTTCAGGCATTTCATAGTAAGGGATGGAAATACAATTTACTGTCCAATTTTGTTTGGAGATTTATTTTAAACATGAAACAAAAAATTCTGGCACATGTCAGACTGTGATAATAATTTATTGACACCTGGGCTTGTGCCCGTGTCTGACCTGACGGTTTAGTTCCCTTTGCTAAGAATTCTGGGAAGCTTTTGGCATCCACTTTTACCCTCCCCTCCCTCATATACTAGTCACTCATTCCATTTGCTGAATACTCCGCAGCTTGTTAGCATGTATGACGTATCGTGAGCAGGGGAATCTGGATTCTGTGGAGCAATACTGATGGCCTATTAGGCGTCAATCCTATGCATGTTTACCTGAGAGGAAGCCCCATTGACTATAGTGGGGCATCTGAGTAATCATGTATATAGGCTTGCGCTGTTTGGCTGCAATCCTATGCACACTCGCCCAGGAGTAAGTCCAGTTGAACTCAGTGGGGTTTACTTCTGAGTAGACATGCTTCGAATTGCTTGGTGTATTGTCTACACTTACTGGCAACAGCTCTCTAGGGTTTCAGTCAGGGGTTTCGGTGGTTAATTTTCTAGCTTTCCTGTTTAAGACAGATCTTCTTATTCTCTCATACTAACAAGGCTTCCATCTTCTCTGTTCTTGTCTTTCAGAACAATCGCATCCGAACATCCAAGTACAGCATTCTGACGTTTCTGCCTATCAACTTGTTTGAGCAGTTTAAACGGGCTGCCAATGCCTACTTTTTGTTCCTCCTGATTTTGCAGGTTATATTTAATTTCTTTTTTGTTTTGAAAGCCGATGAAATTGCACAGTTGCCATAAATGTGAATACAATGAATGTGGTTCAACACAATCTCCCAGGTTGTCATTTGAAGACATGGTAAAGATGGCTAGTAGTTTAACAAATTCTCACTCTTTTTGCATACTATAGCCTTTTTGTTGGGGGGGGGGTTCTATTTTCCACCCATTTTAAAACCATACCGATAGTGTTAGAGATTTTGTCCTGCCCCCCCCATTATTCTTAGGAAAGAGGTCCCAAAGACCAACGGGTGTGGTGATTATTTAGCCCTAAACCCATAGAATTATGTGTTGTGGTACAGAATAGGCCTGAATCGGGGCTGCACGACCTGTGGATGAGGCCTTGGATACGACCTAATGGCTGCATCCCAAACCCACCCCTTCCCCCGGCCTGCCTGCCTGCTGACCCACCTACCCCCCGCCCAATTCTGCCCACCCCCCACCCTTTTCCACCTTCCTTCCTACCCAGAGTTTGCACTCTGCGCCAGCCGAGTTTGGCTGGTGTTCCCAGGCTTGCATCACAGCTACCACCAGTGTGGGAACATTAGCGCAGACATGTGGGGGTGCTGCTCTGCGCCCCTGCATTGGCGCTAATGACGTAGTGCTGATGCAACAACATCATGCTGTGCAATCCCTGGGATTGTGCTCTGAGAGGGGTAGTTCAACACCTTCTCTCTACAAACATTTTCCCCCCATAGATAACTTTTTTTTCTGCAGGTTTGGATAGACTACATAGAAAGCCTTTCTAATGGCACTGCTTCTTGGGAAAACCCTATAGAAACATATTGATTGGGTGCCGATGCTATTATTTAGGCATTGGGTTAAGACATTTTTATTTACCAAGCGTTTCAGTTGTTTCTGCTGTGCAACTAGTTTTATGGGTTGTTTATCTGTTGATTTTTGCAGCTGCTTATATCTGTTTTATTCATGTTAATTGGTTATTTAAAATGTTGTTCTTGCGTCTGAATTTAAATTTTTGGCTATGACTTTGGAGACCTTTGAGCAGAAAAATATCAGTAAAGTAATGCTACAAGGTTTTCCTTTCCTCAATTTTTTTTTTTTAAAACCCCTCTTTTTCTTTCAGTTGATCCCGGAGATATCCTCTTTATCTTGGTTTACCACTATTGTTCCTTTGGTGCTGGTTTTAACCGTAACAGCTGTCAAAGATGCCACAGATGACTATGTAAGTCTTCACTTGGATTTGCTGGCGCACTGTCTGTTTATGAAATACAATGGCTGTCTAACAAATATATAAATTAGTTCCTTCATTGTACATAAATGAGGCAACATTATTTGCAGTGGTGTTTTAGGTTGCAATATTATGCAGGGTTCCCCCTCCCCCCTTTTAAAAGAGTAAGATCTCAATAATTCTCAAATGTTCTGCTTTAGTACATGTGGTCATTGTGATATGGCACTAGGTAACTTGTCACAATCTCAGTTGTGACCCCAATGCAGATGCCAGAATCCTTGAAAACAAGTATCTGTCGTCATTGTCGTCTGTTGTCGTCCCTTCTCCCCTGCGGTTGTCTGGACACAACAGAGCACTGGACCAGAGTTCTGGTTCTCGTTTCTCTTTTCATTTATTTCTTCCTTTTATTGGTTCGTTCAAACTTGTTTCCAGTTGTTTTGTGTTTGCAACAAGCTCCTCAGAGCCCCAGAGACAATTCCCAAAGGAATTCAAGTTCCTAAGTCTCTCAGTGAATTGCACAACTTCTGAGAACTCCCAGGGAAATCTCCTCCTAGACAAATGCAGAACAACTCCTGCCCCGGTCCAACAAACAAAGCCACAGACCACTGCTCGTGTTGGCAGGGTTCAAGTGCAAACTCTTTGAAGCAAGGCCAAACACGATTCAGGATGTGTGGCGTTTGAGACTTGATGAATATGCCATGACACAGGGAACTGTTTCCTTGTAGACAGAACAGTCATGCCATTGTAATGAGGGTGGAGAGGTGCTGGAGGTAAATGGAAAACTAAGTGGAGCCCACATTATCTGTTCTATTCTAGTCACCTCTCATGCAATTTCTTTGGCAGTCTTCCTTCAGTATGTTTTACCAAAAAGATTCTAGTGGCGGAAAACCGAATGGCGGAATTTAATGTGCTGTGTCTATGCTTTACCCCTTGCAGTTTCGTCATCAGAACGATGACCAGGTGAACAATCGGCAAGCTAAAGTGCTCCTTGATGGCGAGTAAGAAACCCATGTTCATAATTCCTCAGTGTATATGACCAAACGCCTCTTGCCAATAACAAGTCACAGGAAACAGGCATTTTCAAAGAAATTAAAACATTGAACATTGTTCTAGGTTGTCTGTTCCCCTTTTTTCTACAAATCTGGACCAAGTATCTCCAATATAGTGCATAATGTTAATTAATTAATTCTTTTAATTAATAATAATAAAAACATGGAATAAAATCTGTCCATAGCAGTTTACAACAGAACGTAAAAAATAGAAAATAAACAAATAGCTAACAGCCCAATCCTAAGATGCTGAGCCCCGTAGGAGCAGTGGTACCAAAACGGATACAGCTGCATCCTGTGGGCACTGCGGCAGATGCGCAAGGAGGCTCCTTGGGTACAAATGCCCCCTTCCCCTAGGTAAGGGTGGTGGCCTGGCAATGGGCCTCTTGAAATCTGCAATTTTGCTGGCACAGACTTGAGCACCTCCGTGTCAGGCCATGGGGCCCAACATGGAGGTTAAAATTCGGCAGCGGAGGCCACTACCAGCATGGCAGTACAAGCCCACTCTGCCCCTCCCTCTGCCCAGTTCCATCCTCCTCCTGCCCCAAAAGAGCTCACCATTGGTGGCGATTTACTGCTGGTGGGCTCTGCACTTCTGGTGCTGGTGCTGGGGCCTGGCACCAGCGGTAAGCACTTACTTCTGGTGGCATAAGTGCCTTACAGCACTTTTGCAACACTGGTGCATGGGACTGCCCTCCCTCTGTCCTGTTCTGCCTTCCCCCCACCCAGAAAAGCCCCTGTGCTGGCCAAACTCAGCCAGCGCAGGGGCAGCTTACCTGCCTGCATTGGCCAAGCGCCACTTGTGCTGACACAAACAGACCTTATGGCAGTTCACTCCCTCGGTCCATCATGGGCCTTGGATTGCACTGCCAATCAGGTTTATAACTCCAGGAATTTTGGTGTGAAGGTAAATTATATTGTAATATTCAGAGGACAGGAGATAAATGACTTCTTGGTGCATACACCCATTAAAGATTAAAGTAATCATACCTGGGGCTAAAATGAAGCTTCTAAAATTACTTCTGTTGCACAGGAGAGAGCAACACAAATTGAAATAAATGACATTTAAATGTGCTTACGTTTGCTCAGCTCATGCCCTTGCATATTCAAGTGGCACTTTTTCTAAATGTTCAAAGTGTTTCACATGCTTATCTGTAATTGGACCACTGAGTGTGCGATCCTAACCTGGAATTAAGCTGGCACAGTGAGGCCAACAAAGTTGGCCAGCACAAGGGCCACAGTAAAGTGCTTTTGGACCATTCTTGGAGTCAGAGAAGATGGCGCACATCTGTGTGCTGGCCTCTCTGACTCTGAGAGTAGTCCAAACATATTTTTTGGTGGCTCTTGTGCCGGCCAAACATTGCTGGCCTAACTCCAGGTTAGGATTGTATTCTATGTCTAGTTACAACATTTCCCAACAGCCTCTGTGTCTTGGTTCTAGACTGGTAAAATAAAGTTGCCCTTTGTCAGGGAAAGGAATGGAGGAGGGAGGATGAAAAACATGGAAATCACAAGTTGAGACAGAGAGAACTGCAGCTTGGAAAGCACCAGTGGCGACTCTGAAAGCTTGGGTGGAAGATCATTTATTTGTAAGGTTAAAGGTTTCCCCACGACCGAATGGTCTAGTCGTGACCGACTGTAGGGGGCGGTGCTCATCTCCGTTTCAAAGCCTGTGAGCCGGCGTTTTTGTCCGATCATGGTGGCCAGCATGATTCTACGCCGTAGCGCACGGAACGCCGTTACCTTCCCACCAAAGTGGTCCCTATTTATCTACTTGCATTTTAGGTGCTTTCGAACTGCTAGGTTGGCAGGAGCTGGGACAAGCAACGGGAGCTCACTCCGTCACGCAGTCTCGAACTCCCAACCTTGCGGTTGAAAGCCCAGCGACAGCGGATTAACTCGCTGCGCCACCACGTCCCTCATTTATTTGTAGATACCAATAATTATTCTGAGAGTCTTGTACAAACTGACTGTGCTGCTGCAAATGCCCTGAAACAGAAGGATGTGATGTTCTGCTGAATCTGTGTAGTTCTTCTGCTGAAGTTGCAACAACAGAAGCCTGGTTAGACTTGGTTTTATATCCTTGTTTGTTAACAAACTATGGTTTGTACAAACCGCTATTTCCATTATTTGGACAAAATGGGGAACTGTGGTTTGTTAGACATGGTATATGGAAACTTCTAATTGCATGCAAAGAAGGCAGAAAAGGGAAGGCAGAATGTGTGGGCCTGAGGCTTGTGCTTGCTTATGGATAGTTTGTTGCTACAACTGAAGCAGGTCATAATTGAAGTTCACATGCGCTCAGTCATCATTCAGTGACTAAAATGTTAAATGATGACTTGTGTGCATGAAACAGATGAAAAGCCACAGACAAAACTTTCATTCATGACATGGGACATTGCCAAACGTTTCTTTCAATGAAGGCAGATTTCCAAGTTCAGTTGAATGCACAGAGATACATTATTAAGTGATGAGACTATGAGTGATATACATGCATATGTGAATCAGCTTATAGGATATGAACAACAAATGTGTTGGTAAAGGGCTAACACAACCACCGCCAAAGATTCCCTTTCAGAACTCTGCTCAAGAACGTCTTGGCATCAATGCTTCAGTAAATGTCATGTTGTTTTTATTAATGACATATGTAAGTCACACATGCAGCGCTAATGAAAAGCAGTCTGTTCGTCAAGTTGTGTACTGTCATACTCACAATTATATCTTATGCCTCATACAAGTGAAATTTGAATAAATAGGATCCATGCTGGGAAGATCTTTATGGACAAGCTGTATTCTTATGCATTACCTTTTTTCTTTTGCAGCAGAAGATTGTTCTATAAGTATATTTCCTAGTAGGCATGATAATTGGTAATATGCTGAACATTTTCATTAGCAACAGTCAGCGTTAAATAAATAATAAACACCAAGTTGCTGGACCCATTGCCCTTATATAGTAAGCTATGAGAATTGTTTTCTATTTAGCATAGTAGTTCCCTGTCTCAGGTTTCTGTAGGTACCCAGGTGTAAATGCCTGCGCATGTATAAGGCACTTGACCACATGTCTTCTTATGAGGGCGCAATCCAAAGCACCTGGCAGACTAGTACAACTCCCTTATGCTGGCCGACACATGTCGCAAATTTGCCGTAAAGCACATTTGCTCCATGTTTTGGACAGTTAGGCCAGTCCACAGATGTTTTGGGAAGAGGACGTGGAGAGGACTGTTCCCAGTTTTGAATTTGAGGGTGATATTTCTTTAAACTGAGCTCTCAACTTTTATTCTAGATTGTTTTAAATAGAATGTTTAGCAGTTAAAAAAAAAAAAACCCAGTCATTTTCTGAGATTATGTTTGTTTGAGATAGGATTTAAGATTGTAAATATAGTATTAACATACTGCAGCTGTAATAGGCACAGGCATTAAAAAAAAGTCTGTAAATACCGCTGTGCTGACCCACTGTATGGCATTGTGTAATATCAGATATTGTTGAGCAAGCTGTTGATGACCCATGGGGGAATGCATAATTAGCCGTTTCAAACATCATTAGTGTATGGGCCAATTCACATTTTTTACTTATATTCCTTATATGTTTTGGGTCTACATTGAGGAATGCTGTGTGGATGAGGCAAATGTGTTTTGGGTATCTTATGGGCACATTCATTGGAATACAGGCAGCCCAATCCTGAGCCTGGGCCGTCCAACTCGCTTGTGCGCTGCCCAAGCAACCGTCGTCGCAAACATGCCATAAGACATGTCATGGTGGCCACCAGATGGGCGGTGCTGGTGTGGCGGTTCCTTGGTGCTGGGCTTCCCTGCTGGCGGCATTGGGAGCAGTGCACAGGAAGCTCCCCTTTGAGCGGCAGGAAGGTGTTTTCTGGGCAGGAAGAAGGCAGCAAGGGGTGAAACTAGGCAGAAGGACGGAGGGCCGGAAGCCAAATTTGTTCAAGAGGGGGGTGGGGATGGCAGTAGAAGATGCTGACCTGGGGTATCTTTGGTTCTGCGTCCACTCAGTGGATGCAGCTCCTAGTAGATTCATTGGAACCACTGGAGCGCTACACAAGAATGTTCCCTTACTGCAAGGAGATTTCCAGCTGTTGCTCTGGCCCCACAGGATACAGCCATGGCTATTTAGGTTCCGCTGTACTGCACAGTGCCAGGGCAGCATAGGATTCGGCCCTAAGATTTGCTGATGGTTCCTGTCTATTGTAAACCTAGTTGCAATCTGGATTTGTTGCTAGGTAATGGGCAGAAGGTTATTCTGGAGCAAGAAAACCTAGCTCCCGGAAGTCCACCCCAATGTAATGTATGGAAAGCTCTTGAACTGCATATCAAGCAATAGGGTAGCCATGAGAAAGCTTGTAGGATGAGGTGATGTTGAGGACAGTGACACATACTGAAAATCAAGTAATCTTGTCCTAAACGGTGCTCGAAAATTGGTGCTGGTTGCACCACAGTTAGAGCACAATCCTAACCTGGAATTAGGCTGGCACAGTTAGGTGTTGGCCGGCACAAGGGCCTCCGTAAAGCACATTTGAACCACTCTCGGAGTCAGGGAGGATGACGCGCATCTGTGTGCTGGCCTCTCTCTCCAGCAGTGGTCCAAACACACAAGGTGTCCCTTGTGCTGGCCTAATTCCAGGTCAGGATTGCACTCTAAATCAGGATATGTTTTCAAGAATTTAGGACTTCTAAAACACCATTACAGACAACACTGCTCCCTACAGGAGGGAACAGCCTGACCAGCTTTGGTACCAATACACACTTCTTTGTCGGAAGTGGAGGGCCACCCCCCCCAAATTGGGAAACCTAAGTACACCGCTGCTACTATATGCGGATGATGCGGTCCTGCTATCCCGCACCCATATAGGCTTAAAGAGACTAATTCATCAATGCCTGTTGTATTTCGCCAAAAATAATTTACATCTTAACTTTGGCAAATCTAAGATCATAGTATTTGCCAAAGTGTGGAAGCCCATGAAGTGGGTGTTTGGGAACTTCGAAATAGAACAGGTTACATCCTTTCGGTATTTGGGTCTTCTTTTCTCCTACAATCTGTCGTGGGTACAACAACGTAACGCTCTCCGCATGGCCGCATCTTTATCTGCCCAGGCCATCGGTCATTTCTTTATTAATAAAGGGGGTGCTTTTATTCCAGCTGCCCTCCAGATTTTTTCAGCAAAAACAATAGCCCAGATCATGTTTGGCATTCCACTCTGGATTCAGGCCTTCAATCATTCAATTGAACAGGTTCAAGCCTTTTTTTTTAAGGAAAATCTTCGGTCTCCCAAAATGCACAGCGTATGCGGTCTTATGCCTAGAGTCAGGTCAGTATATGCTGGAGACCTTGGCATGGGTGCGTGCCACCAAATTTTGGCTAAAAATTTACTATTCTAATGAAAAGAATAGTTTAATTCTTTACCTTTTGGCCGATTCCTATTTTAGAGCTTCCCATTGGATATCTAAGATCATTAAAGAGGGCTTTGAACCCGATCTAATTGGGTCAGTTCCCCAGGATGAGGCCTACAGAATGATTAAAAAGAGGCTTCTTGAAACACATAAAGCATATCTTTTGAGTGAAGCCAATAAGTATTGTTCGCCTCTCCACTATCATATTGATGTCCAACCGGGTCAGATTCCTACTTACCTGTACATCCTGGAAGATGCTAGGGACTGCAGAGCAATGTCATTGGTTAGATGTAACGTGGTCCCGTCGGAAGTTTTGTGGGGTCACTTTAAAGGGACTGTGTATTCTGAAAGACTCTGCCCATGTGCCCAAGGAGTATTTGAAACCCTTGAACACCTACTTTTTCAATGTCCTCGCCACGCCAGGAGCAGAGGGCATTATTTAATCCCTCTGTTGGACATGAATCCCCAGTACGCTGTTACGTGGAACGTCCAACTGCTTTTTGCAATGCAGGATGTTGACTTTATCAAGCAATTGGCTCGTTTTTTAGCTTCTATTATCCAGGTAAACCTGTTGCGTACTTGATGGTTCTTTTGTTTCCATGTTTGGTGGAGGATTATGAGTATCTTGTGTATATAGCTATGGTTGGTTTATAATGCCAATAAAGGTTTTCATTCATTCAATCAATCAATCAATCAATCAATCAATCAATCAATCAATCAATCA
>JAJKFI010000020.1:261695-298075 GCA_029204185.1 Lerista edwardsae
AAACAAACAAACAAACAAACAAACAAACAAACAAACAAACAAACAAATAATAAACATCATATATAATCATTTAAATAGAGATCAAAATATGTAACATGACTTATCTGTGGCCTCCAAGAAATCTCAGGGCACAATTCTAACCTGGAGTTAGGCTGTCACAAGTCTCTTGTGTGGGCCCAGAAACGCCATCCTCCCTGACTCCCAGAGTGGTCCTAATATAATGCCCTTGCATCATTTGCATTTACGGTGCATTTGTGACATTCCTGGATTGCTCTAGGAATTAGGATTGCATTCCAGATTAGGATTGTGCCCTCAGTCTTTGAGATACCACAGTAATGGGCCTCCAAAAGCCTACTGCCTTAAAAATAAAAAGAGGTGAAGAATTTTTCTCTGTCAGCATTCCAAAACTTGGGTAAATCTAAGGTTGCAGTATGTATTTCAGTTTAGTTTTGTTGTAATTTAAGTTTGATACTTAACATTTTACAGAAATTAAAATGTTTTCCAGAGGGGATCTAAAAATACAAGACAGCTAGCCAACTTAATCAGTTACAATTCCAATTGTAGTTGATGAAAAAATTACAACATATGCATGTGTTTTTTTCCTTTTTTCATATTTAATACTGGTTGGGATTTCTTTTTTGTTCCATCTTCAGATTTTGACTGTTGTGGTAGTCTGGTTTTTGCCACTTCTGACAAGTTTACATATTTTGCATGACTGTTAAGCCTTATGGTGGCACAGCAGTTAGTAACAGGAGTCCTTGTAGGAAACATCAAGTATCTTGTGGTCACCCTGACAGCACATCATGCAGCCCAAAAGCAGAAATATAAAACATGAATGGTTAGCAAGCAGTGGGGCAAAGGGCCATATCCACTTTGCATGACTTGCAAACTTCCAGTAGAAGTGCTGTGATACAATTCATAATTCCAAATATCTATGTGCATCTCTTGATTTGAAATGTTTTACAAAAAATCCCTAAGGGTAAATGTTTTTTTGTTTTCTTGAGTAGAGTAGAACAACAAACCCATTTTTGACTGCCTACACATGGAAAGAAAAGCATATAAGAAGTTCAAATAGCTGCAAGCGGGCAGAGTAACATAGACAAATGGCTTACATTATTAGTACGTTGACTTGTCCAGTAAATTGGACATGGTCCTGGGTTTGGCTGTGGATTTGCTGAATGAGTAACTCACAGCCCAATCTAACTATCTCCACCCCCTGCCAATACTGCTGCTCCAATGGAGTGTGTGCTACATCCTTGGGGGGGGGGGCGCCAGTTTAAAAGATTTCCTCAGGGTAAGAGCCTCTGCTTTCCAAATAGACCTCCTTGATCTTGCCCTAGCTGTTTTTGCTGGTACAGGATGGCAAGTGTAATCCTAAATTGTGCTGGAATATCTATGATATTCTACTCAGGACAACTGATCAATCAAGTCTAAGGAAAAAAAACAAATGTTCCCTTATTCCGTAGAGGCATCTGGAAACTGAAACATCCTCATGAGATACAACGAGCACCACTGCATCGTGGGGAGTTAGGACTGGGCCGCTAATATAATATGAGTTACATACCATCTCCCATGCAGACTTAGACCATGTAACCTACCCAAAATTTTCAGCTTGCCTCCTGCTGAACCTGATGAGTTTTCTTGGCTAAGATTCTATAATAAAAGTTGCCAAAGCAGCACTTGAATTCTGCTGCTGATGACATTACTTCTATGAGAAGTTCTGGAGATATCTGTTTTCCTCTCACACCCCCTTAACCAAACCCCTGCTTAATAGTAGTACCCTTCATTTTACTTAGGAAGGCCTCGGTGGAAGAAAGAGAAACCAAAAGATAGTTGCATAAAGCACTACCCTGATGATTTAACTTGGGTTTTCACAACTTGTGATCCACCAAACAAAACTCAGCCAGAGGACCTAAACTCAAATTTAGAGGACCAGCAGGGCTCAATAAAATCTCTTGTTTTCAATGCCTGTGTGGGACTTCAAAGTCATGCAAGTTATCAAGCCTTCATCAGACCACAACACAGGGAACCATTATGTGTACAGGACCAACCACACAGTTCTGTTCCAACAAATGTTGCCTACTTTGTAGGGAGAACATTCTGTTGAAAGAAGCCACATCCTCATCTCTACGGTCCACATAATTCCTTCTTACTCAAATTCCCAATGGATGGGTTTGGACCAGTCAAGTACAAGGTTTTCAGTAGTTTGAGGTCGGATGTCTTTGGAGACACTAGATCAATTTTATATTTACACGCAGTCAGAGTTATTTCTCTGCAGTGTGGTCCCACAACACTTTGGGAACATGCGTACAGACAACCACATGAATGTGGCCAACAGGATGGTGCTCTTCCACACAGATGTTGCCTGGTTTGGAGAGAAAATGTTTTGTGTGGGAAGAAGCAACATCATGGTTCCTTCATAACTTCCAGGAATGGTATGAGATTTGCGCCACAGGAGAGCTGTTCTTTGACGCATCTCTTCAGTGGAATTTTCTCCCTGTCATTGCTTCTGCGGAGAACTGTCTGAGCTCTTTTGTGTGGTCCGTGGCCTACTCCAGCTGATACACCCCACTAGTGGGGAGGAACACATGGAGGCTCACTATGACAAGTTTGTGAAGCACTTCGTGGAGAAGGTTGATCAGATTTATCATGTCTTGGACACCACATCAGCAGTATCTAGTGATGCCCCTGGAGCACCTGTCTATCCTACCATTTGGGATTCTTTTCAGTTTGTAGAAACCAGTTTGTGGACAAGATTCTCTAGACTGTGAGGCCAGCCGCTTGCCTGCTTGACCCTTGTCCAGAATGGCTGATTAGATCTGCCCTGGGAGGATTAGCCAAGTAGACAGCGACGGTGGTGAATTCACCACCCCTGAGGGAGGGGGTGTTGCCGTTGACCTTGAAGCAGGCGGTGACTATTGAAATAGTTCTTACATGAAAAACACGAATGCCAAATACAATGCTAGTTTTTAATAGCTTTCGCTGCTATGGACACTTGACTTTTATCACATGAGGGGATTTACATTTAGCGTTTTCTCACGAATTTTGTCACATTTTAAAAAATTCAATTCAGCCTTGAAACATATACCTGTCTATGAAGTGGTCTAATATAGTGGTTTCTCAATGTTTGCTCCCTGCTGTACCACTTTCCGTAGTCTGCCTATTGGAAGTACCACCAGAAAGAACTGGCGCTTATGTTATCATCAGTTACTTCAAGATTGAGAGGCCAGATGCGATGTGACAAACACCAGTAAGAGGCTCAGGGCAGATGGGAGGGCTTTTTCGAGCTTGCGAAAAGTGCACGCTAGAGCTCTCTCTGCTGAGCCAAGCCTCCTCCTGCCTCTTGTTGCGTTGCGTTACTAGTCTGGAGGACCTGCATGTACCTCTGGACACCACCTCGAGTACCACTGGTTGAGAAATGCTGGTCTAATATTAAGGGTGCAATCCTAAACTGGAGTTAGGCCAGCACAAGTCCCTTGTGCCAGCCCAGGTGTGTCGCAAATGCATCGTAAAGTGCGTTTGCACCACTCTCGGAGTCAGGAGATTGGCACATGAACATGTGCCATCCTCTGTAACTCCGAGAGTGGAGCAAATGTGTTTTACGGTGCATTTGCGACACTCCTGGGCCAGCACAAGGGACTTGTGCCAGCCTAACTCCAGGCTAGGATTGCATCCTAAAGCAATTCTCCAAATCACGTTCTTATTAATAAAGAAGCTTATTTATGTCATGGTGTTGAATTAACATGAATTGCAAGCTATTTCATGCATTTATGTAGGCCCTAAATTCTGCGTATTTTTGTCGATGTACTGTATGCCTCTATCACAGTAAATAACGTAGCCAACATTTAGTCTGAGCTAGTTCAAGTAAAAACTATAAACTCCCAACTGTCTTCGGAAAGTTTACTTCTGACTAGTTGAAGCTAGAAGCTTCTAAGATCCTAGTTCCAAAACGGAAAAACTAGAACGTATTGGAAGAAAACACCCAATAGTTTCTAGTTTCAACTAGTTAGAACTAGGATCTCAGAACAGCTGGGAGTTTCTAGTTTTTACTTGTTGGAACTAGTGATAATTAAGTTTGGGTTTTTATTGCAATATATCCACTAGTCAGACAGATCTTTTCTCCCAATACAGGAAAGAAATACAGCCTAAATAAGTGCTCCTTAATAAATGTGGACCGTAAGGAAATATGCAAACCAAACAGGATATGCAAAGCATTAACTAGTGTACTTCATTTCCATTTTATAGGAGCTGCTGACTGTGAAGCTCCTAATGACAAGCTCGATAAATTTGAGGGTATTCTTTCCTGGAATGATTGTCAACATTACCTTAACATTGACAGAATTTTGCTACGTGGTTGTGTATTGAGAAATACGGAATGGTGCTTTGGAATGGTTATTTTTGCAGGTACCGTGGAACTTTTATTATGATCCATTAAAATCATTTATAAGCTGACTTTCCAGTAAAACAATTGTCCTTGGTGTCGTAAAACAAACCATAACAGCTATACTGCCCCTGCAATAAGAAATAGCAGGAAAGTTCAAAAAGACTTGTGCCTCAGAGCACAATCCAAACCTCAAGCTGGCATAGGCAGGGTGACACACTTGCCCCATATCCAGCCCAGGGATGGGATGGGCTGCCATGCAGCCCAGGGAAAGGGAAAAAAATTTCCCTTCTCCTGGGTAAAGGGCCATGCAGCGGCCCAGACAGAGCTACTTGGAGCTGCGCTGCTGAAATTGCGGGTGCAACTCTTGAGTGATTGGATTGGGGCTGACTGGGCCAGGGACGGGGGTTAGGATTAGGCCCAAATGCTGGATCCTGTCTCCACATCCCTCCCTGGTCAGTCTGCCTGTGGGCCCACTGTTTCCTTGCTTCCCCACCCCGTTCCACCACACCAGTTCTCCCCACCTCCTTCGCCATCCAAGCTTGGCCACACCTATCTTTGAGCCACCGGGCCCGGGTCCTGACATGCGGAGGCAAATGCACACCCTGTGCACTGGCTTTTCTTCTCTTGGTGCAAACATGATTTATGGCATATTTGCAACATGACGGGGCCTGCCCAAGGGACTTTGGCCAGCCTACCTCAAAGGTAGGATTGTTCCTTCAGTAAACAGAACTGTGAAACCAAATGGTGGACAGCAGTAGCTTTCCTATTAATCACTTTCATGGGCAAATAATCTAAAACAAGAAAGTAATGGGGAGTATTCTGTTGAGCAAACATGCTGGCTTAAAAAAAATATTATTGCTATTTTTATAGGCCCTGACACTAAATTAATGCAGAATAGTGGCAAACCACAACTTAAACGAACCAGCATTGATCGGCTGATGAATACCTTAATATTGTGGGTAAGTACATTGCTGCACTGAATTCATAAAAATTTGGGAGGTGTCAGATTAGCATTTTAAATATATCTCATAAGGGGGAAGTATATTTACAATCATTTGTTTCTTATTGCCCTTTCATTGATATAGGATTTGCATGCGCACGTGCCGGTCCTTGCTCATTCCAAATCAAAGTGCAGCTCTGACGGATCAGGCCAAAGGCCCATCTAGTCTAGCATCTTGTTTCCTACAGTGGCTCACCAGCTGCCTCTGGAAAGCCCATGAGCAGGAGAGAAAGACATTTCTTCTCTCCTGCCGTGGCTCCTTTGTAGTTGGCATTCGGAGGTAGAATTCCATTGCTTGGTGATGCAGGATGAAGCAGATGAAACAGAAAAATAAAATGAAGTACTGTATAACAAACATTCAGCACACACCATAATGCACTGCACTGTCCCACTCCAATCTGCCAACTGATGACATGGCTGATTTCCAAAGCAAAGCAATGTCCTTTTGGTCACCCAAGAAATCATAGACTTTTGCAATCGTGCATCTGAATATAGAGGCGTCAATGGGAGAAAAGCAAACCCTGTCCCTGTTGGAAAAAAGTTCCACTTGCATTTTCAACATTATTTGTAGACTTTCCAGACAACTCCCTTCATACCATTAATATTATTTGTTCAATGAAATTACTTAGAAAAATACAAGTAAAACCCACATTTATTAGAATACTTGCAGTAAGTACTCATCATGGTTTTTGTTAACCACTAAAACAATAGAAAGGTTTTTATCATTGCCAGCTCTTCACATATTTGCTTAATATAGGATTACACAGATCTTGGGCCAAATTCGGAAATCTGTGCTGTGGACTAGGGTCTAGTGTGAGCCAGTGCCTCTCATAGGTGGCAGAAGGGAATAACGTTACTCCAGAGGGAATTTAAGGAGACAGTTTGTCTTAGGAGTGTCTCCCAAAACATTCTGGCATTTGCACGGAATATGTAATGCCAATCCCAGTTAAGGCCAGTGTAGAAAGGAAGGATGGGGATGAATCTGAATACAGAGTTCTGTGATTTTAATTCTGCCTTTGATCACTGTGCAAAGAACTGGGAGGGAGCCTTCTTGCATGGTCTCCAGAACATTTTGGGAATTTTTGATCTGTATATACATTTGCACAGAGCCAATTCCCTTTAGAGAAAAAGGGGAAAACAGTCTCATTGAATAGGGATAGTAACCATGAAGTACAGCTGGCATGGATACAGGACAGGACCTTCTCAGTGGTAGTTGCTTCCTTGTGGAATTCCTCCCCAAGAGGCCCAGCTGGCCCCAACACATCCCCATTTTTACATAGGCAATGAAGATTTTTTTTGTCTCATTTAATCTTTCTCTGAATCTTTTTTAGTTCCGTTGTTTATTGATATTGTTTTTGGGTCTGTTCTCTGTTGATTTGTTTTATTTGAGTGCATGTAGGCTTAAAATGTGCATTAAGATTTTAAAATCTTCAAAATAAAAATTAAACACCATTATCTGTAGCCATATGAGGGACCTGGAATTTTTGATAGAATTTTAAGCACTTCCAATTTTTTGGGGGGGGGGGAGGGAGGGGGTAAAACATTTAAAATGGTATAAAATTGTGTAAACTTGTAGCATACCCATTCTCTCTGTCCATGACCTATAAAAGGATGTGTCAGATACCTCTCTATATATTTGTGTGTGTGATCCCTGAGGCACATTTTTGTAGCTTACTATCTCATGCTAGAATATCCCAGTTTAAGAGACAAGTCATTATGATTACCTATGCAGAGGTGTATTTTGAGTGGTGCAGGAGGAATTGGAGCCTTTACCTATGCGGAATTGGAGCCTTTTACGGCTCTGTACAGAAGTTCTAAGTGAGAAGGTCATCATTGGTAAAAGCTTTGAAATGAAATGTGTGAAGAAGCCTAAATTCACTACGTTTATAATTCCCTGCATCAATTTTTTAGGCCTAACTCAGAGCCCAATCCTATCCAAGTGTCCTGTGCTGATGTAGCCACAGTGTAGCTCCAAGGTAAGGGAACAAACATCCCTTACCTTGAGGAGGCCTCCATGACTGTCCCCCACCACAGGATTCAGTGTTCACCCCATTGGCACCGCTACACCGGCACTGAAAAATTGGATAGGTTTTGGCCCTCTGTTTCAAAATTGTGCAGTGTATGATTGTTAGGATAAGCACAATACTGTAAATGTAAAACACATTTGGTTTGGGGAATGAGTCCATAGGCTAGAAACTCCTGAAGCTTGATCCTAGGGGAATCAAAAAGTACTTGAGGGGTGAGGATTTTGGTTCCCCCACTTCCATGCCATATCTAGATGGCACTCCGAGTTTGTGAGAATGGTGTATGAGCTTTATGAGTATATTTCAAAATAGAAGGTTAAGGTATAAATTATATAAATGAAATATTGGCGAATTACCTAAAGTGAACACTAAATTGATGCAGGAAGTTATAAACGTAGTGAATTTAGGCTTCTTTACACATTTCATTTCAAAGCTTTTACCAGTGATCACCTTCTCACTTAGAACTTCGGTACAGAGCCGTACAAGGCTCCAATTCCGCATAGGTGACGTTGTCCCCGCATCACCATACCCCTAGCGCCACCGTCCCACTCCCTACACTGCCCCTGCACCACTCTGCCACAACCCCAGAATTAGCTTTCCAATGGGCAGCAGAATCCTAACCTATGTTGGAGCAGGCAGGCATCCAATGCAGGCTGGGAGGCAGCTAGAACTCACCTCAGGGTAAGGGGATATTTTCTACTTATTCCTAGGTAAGCCCCAGCTTGGATTTGTGCCAGTGAAATTGCTGCCACAAATCCAAGCAGCCTGATCGGGCCTGCCCAGCCTGGGGACGGGGTTAGGATCTGGCCCAACAGGCGGATCCATGCTCCAACCCCCACCCTGCGCTGGCCCACCTACAGCCCTGCCTGCTTTTCACCCTCCCCCAAACTCACATTAATTCCCCTTACCTGTAGCAGGTGGCAACTGGCCCCAAACCCATGCTGGTTACAGCATAGGCCGGCTGGCTTGGCTGTTCCAGCGCGGGTTAGGATTGGGCTGTTAGCCGACTGAGAGTACAGTCAAATCCCCTGTCAGTTTGCAACCTTTGATCTAAAAATAAGCACTGCTCCTAATGTGGGGTAGTGAGTGGGGTCAGGATATGAATCTGATAAGTAGTCATGGCAGAAATAATGCCTAGTATAGACTGCATTGGCAGCGTCTGTTGAATATTGAATGGCTGGCACGGTGACCTGCTCCTCTTTTGCTGTTGACTTTTGTTGTTGACTCCTCTCTTTTGAAGAGTTGACTTGTTCTTCCCTGTGCAGTTCTGATTTCATTAAAGTACTTATTTGCTTAAGCAGGAGTACACCTTATTGTTAACAGGAAGTAGAGAGATAATTTTATATTAATTTATTGCACAGATGCGTTTCCAAATTAGGCATTTTGAACCAAAAAATTTTTTTTCAACTCTAATTTCAGCTCTTTGGACTTTTGTTTTTCATGGGAATAATTCTTGGAATAGGCAATTCAGCTTGGGAGCATCAGGTTGGAATCTATTTCGAAATTTACCAGCATTGGGATGAACCTGTAACGGGCTCTATATACTCAGGATTCCTAACATTTTGGTCATACATCATTATACTCAATTCAGTTGTGCCCATTTCCTTATACTTAAGGTAAGATGCTAGATCAGGGGTATTCAAACTTTTTAGAATGAGACCCACGTTTTAGAATCGCACTCGTGTCAGGACCCACTGGAAGTGATGTCATTAACCTGGAAGTGATGTTGTGGCAGGGAATGATCAAGTAGGAAGTGCTGTCATTGTAATAATAAAAGGACACTCCTGAAATGTAAATTAGCATTCTTGGATAGCAGCAATTGTACAACCATGAAATATCCTGACAGAAAGCAAGATTAGGACAAAATATTATGTAAAACATTGAACTGAAAGCCAAATTTAAAAAACCCTCACTTGAAAACTCGCATAAGGAATATAGCAAGAGTAAGGTCTGCAGTTTCCAAGATCGCTGCTCCTAGCTTTCCGCGACCCACCTGACATCAGGTCGCGACCCATCAAGTGGGTCCCGACCCACAGTTTGAATAACACTGTGCTAAATTGTTCTTTAATATGTTTTCATCTTAAGCATATAATCCTGCTTTCTCTCTGCAGAGGGCATCAAAGAGTGTGTGTGAGAGGTGGGGAACAGGAAGGATGGAGGCAGAGCCGTATTTGGCTTGCAGCATGCCTATGGGCAGGGTGATGTCACTGCGCCCCCTGCGCTCCTGCCCCACCCCTGTGTGTCACTTGGCCACACCTCCCCGCATCTGGAATAGCTCAATTTAGGAATCACACCATTTTTCCATGCTGCTGTGCCCCACCACAGCAAGCACCCGCTGTGCCCGCCTTCCCCCACAGCACCCTCCTTACTCTTCTGGGTGAAAGGGCATTTGCCATGTCTGCTGCCTAGAAAGCCTAGATAGCTGTATTGCTTGGCTGTATATAACTTAGTTCAAGGAATTGAGATTTGCCCTTTACAAACGTTTACAATTCTTTTAATTTGGGTTTTTGTACACAAAAGGGGGGGGGGTGAATTAGGAAGATTGTCATAATAAAAATGAATGTGGGAGTTTTTTACAGGGTTATTTGGAGGTACTCTGATTTGTGAGAAAACACATTTTCATTTTGGTATTAAAGATTTTGCTTGAGATTTTTGACATTTGTCTGCCGTAGCTACTTTTTCCCAGATTTCTGCATAATCAGTTTTAACATTGATTTGCTAACCAGGCTGGTTAATTCTTCATCTGTCATTGGCTCATTGTTGGGAGCAATTGCAAGCTGTTAGTTACAATTGTGATGGGCATATATGTAACATCTAGCACAATTTTACATTTAAGTTAAACTAGTCTACTGTGGTAGAAGAAACTCTGTATAAGTTTTCCTCCCCACCCTCTGCTTGCTCAAATTCTTCAGATGCCAAGCAGTGGATAAGGTTGCTTCCTGCATTGGCATTTGGCAGTAGTAAGCCCCACCACAAATTGCCAATGGTGCTGCGGTAAGAATAGGCTATTGTGAAGCTATTTCCTACTGACTCATCTTCAATTATGAAGATTTTTAAAAACTATTCAAGACTGAATCAAAGGCTATTCTATGCAGAATTTCAGAACAAAATAATCTCTCCTCCTATGTACCCCATTATGATTTCCAAAATCCATTGAAAGTGGCCTTTTAATGCTATGACTGTGTGTCAGCTTTGGACATTGGACAGAAATAATGCAAACTGGGGCATTCACAAAGACAGTGTTGCAATTTTGTAGAACTCTCTCCCACTGCAGACTAGCCGGAGACCAGCAGTCCAATCCAAAACTGCCTGACCGCCTGGGAGTGCAGCAGTAGCCAGGTAGCCATGGGAGGCTCTGTAGGAGAAGGGGACATTTGTCCTCTTTTCCCACAGTAAGGTTGTGATCAGGCAAGCTGTCTACTTGCCTCTGCGCTGACTATTTAGTGCAGAGGTGAGGGCCTTCATGTCGGGCCGCACAGTCCTACACAGAGGTCGGAAACTGGCGTTGAGAGTCACAGCCGGTCCCACCACCGCTCTGCCCCTTCCCTCCAGCCCTGCCCCAAAAGGACATGATGCCTTCAAGCGGTGCACTCACTGCTCACCAGCTCACGTTGCTGCCTTTGGATGGTGCAGGATGGGCATTAGCCAGCTGGTAGCCAAGCGCCAGCGGTAATGGCTTACTGCTGGTGCTAGAGGTGCCTCATGAGGCCTTTTGCCACACATGCGGGGGCGGTATGCTCGTACCGCCTGCTCTATGCCCAATAGGATTGGGCCCCAACCTGTTTGGGATGGTCATTGGAATTCAGGGATAAGTTTGGAAAGGCTAGGTAAACGCCAGTGAAATAGGTATATTACTCTGCTTGTGTTACTTAATAGCTGCTGCTGCTGCTGCTGCTGCTGCTGCTGCTGCTGCTGCTATTATTATTATTATTATTATTATTATTATTATTATTATTATTATTATTATTATACCATATCTCAGCTGCTTGACTGACCTTTTTTATCTGCAACATTCATCACATTTTAAAATGTGTTTTCTGTCCATGTTCTTTCAAAGTGTGGAAGTCATTCGGCTTGGACACAGCTGCTTCGTCAACTGGGATCGCAAAATGTATTATGACAAAGAAGATTGCCCTGCTGAGGTTCGGACGACAACTCTCAGTGAAGAGCTGGGACAAATAGAGTACATTTTTTCAGACAAAACTGGGACACTCACTCAAAACATAATGACTTTTAATAAGTGCTCAATTAATGGGATAGTTTATGGTAAGACCACTGTGATTAATTTGACCAGTTTCTGTTCTTTCAAAATGTCCACCTCATTCAAGGTCTTTTGGGATTCTCTTTATTCACGTTATGATTTTAAGTCTGAAAGATGAACAGCACTTCTGGGAAAATGGAAGCAAGTGAGCAAGCAAGCACCACAATTGGTCCCACTTAAATGTTTCTGGATGTATGCATGCTCTCTTCTGAGCAAAAGCATTGGGCAAGCCTCTCTTTGTCGCAATCCTGAGAATTCTAAGAGGGGGAGAATCGAGAGAGGTGGAATGCCAACTGGAGAGTTATTATTATTATTATTATTATTATTATTATTATTTATTTATTTATTTATTTATTTATTTATTTATTTATTTATTTGATTTGTACCCCACCTTTCCGCCACAAAAGGCCCTCAAGGCGGCATTTACAAGGTTAAAAACACAGTAAAAAACAATTAAAAACAGTATTAAAAGACAATAAAAACAATATTAATTGGGAGGGAGGAAACAGGAAACAAAAATGGCTTTCTGCATGTAATGCAGGAACTGTAACTTACAAGTGTGCTAAATTAAGTGAATAGGGCACTGAATACAAGTGGGCCCCTGTATCCATGAATTCCGTATTCACCATTTCCATTATTTAGATATTGGGGGGGGGACCTTCTTTATTCTTACTTTGGGTAATTAAAAACTCTTTTTGCTCGGGAGGGTTTTTTTTTTGCAGGGGAGGACCCTATACTTAGCATAGGTTCCCTCTTATCCCTGGTTTCAGGTATCCATGGGGGGGGTGTTCCCCAAGAATCTATCCCCCACAGGTACCAGGGCATGCTTGTATTTATCTAGCACTATGGACATGGCAATTTACACAGTGACATAAGCCCTAAAGAAAGGTCCTTCCCCCAGGCTTGTACAATCTACATTTCAGTGGTGGAGAGAACAACAGGGAAAGGAAGAGGCAAAGGATAAGAAAGATGTGCAAAGTAATAAAATATAACATTTTATATAAATTTGTTATATTATTAATAGAAATCATCAGAAATGCTGAAGTAAAGTAGAACAGTCGTCTTGTGGGTGCAGTTTGGGCATGGATGCTGTTGTATTCATGTAGGTGTTAATGATAAATGGCTTTCCACTAGAGGCTTGCCAGGGCTTTTCAGCGCCCCAAGCATGCCATCTGATGTCACATGTTGTGATGTCATGATGTCACAAAGTGAAGGGAGTGCACAGGCTCCTGCAGCGGCCACTGCCCCCCCCCCCAAAGGTGTGTTCCCTTCACTCTCTGACTTGGGAAGCAAAGGGAACACTCGGGCTCCTGCAAGGGCAATGGGGGTGATGCAGCCGGCGTGTTTCCCTCGCTCTCTGACTCGGGAAGCAAAGCGAACGTGTGAGCGCCTGCTGGGGCCACCAGGATACAAGGGCGAGTGGGCTGCTTTTTCCTGCCCGCTGCACCCCACTGTAACTGGCGTCTGTTGTGTCCGCATCCTCACGGCACCCTTTATATGCCTCTTCTTTCCACATGAAAACTCTACCAGAGAGAAGTTTTCAAGCCTTCCTTCTGACATGGTAGTTATTTCACCTGAAGTGCACATTTACAGCACCATCCTATCTGGTGCTTAGTGCTGACGCAACATCGTTGTGTCAGCGCTAAGGCCTTAGTGCCAATGTGGGGGCGCCTAGCAGCCCCCCACATCAGCGTTAAGTCTACAGGGCTGACGCTGCTGGCAGCACCAGCACCGTAGCGCCAGCGCAGCGCCTCCCTTGCGTTGGCCGAAGCCGGACGGCGCAAGGGAGGTGCACTAACAGTGCGCCCCAGGGATTGGAGGGAGGGAGGCGTGGGGGGCAGGACATAGGTAGGCCTCAGATTCAGCTGTAAGGACGAATCCTAGGCCCGTTCCAGAGGCCACACGCCCCCCCTCGGATCTGCACCTGCTCTTTAGTGGGTGCAGATCTGAGGAGCGCATAGGTGAGGCTGGAGCCTCCCCTATGATAATATGTCCCTTTGCCGCGAGGAGGCTCCAGCTTCCCCAACCCAGCACTGGATATGGCACTGGCCGGCTGGCCTTGCCATTCTGGCGCTGGGTTGGATTGCGCCCTTAATGTGGGAGAACTTTCAAATTAATGACTCTCCAATTGGCGGGTTGCCTCATCTCAGTTAAGAGTGCAATTGTAACCTGGAGCAAAGTTTGGCCAGCACCAGGGCCACTGGAAAGCACGTTTGGACCATTCTCGGAGTCAGGGAGGATGGCTCATGTGTATGTGCTGGCCTCATTGACTCTGAGAGTGGTCCAAACATACATTACGGCATTCTTTGTGCTGGCCAAACTTTGCTGGCCTAATTGTGCCGGCCGAACTCCAGGTTAGGATTGCTCCCTGAATGTGTTCAGCTCCCATTGTGTTAATACACATAGAAACATTTTTATAGGAATATGTCCAAAGTCTGGTATAAGTTTGATATTTCAAAAGTCTCCTTTTGCCACTGGATTTCAGGTTGCAGAGAAAATACGCTCACCTTGTGTGAGGATTTTTTTTCACATTTCTGATGGATCACAATATGTGAGAGGATGAGGTTTGCTAGGTTCACTTTTGAAGTAATCTTTTAGACTCTCTAAAAAGGAAAGCTGGTTTGTTAAATTTTGAATTTAAATGGACTGTCTTACGACTTTTGCAAATTTAATTATTAATTTTGCAGGTGATGATGTCCTTGATAACCTTGAACGGAGACTAATTAGAAAGGTAAAGTGGTGACCAGGTGACAATGTGAAATAGGCAATGGGCCTCCTCAAGTCTGCACCATCTGCAGGTTTATGACACCTGGAGCCAGCGCTGAGCAGCAGCGCCAGCAATACATGCCCATTGGATTGGGCTCTAAATCTCCCTCCCCTAACCCCTTCCAATAGCTCTACCATTACTGGAACAGCTGGCACAATCCTAAGGAAAGGTTGCACCAGCGGAGTGAGCATTCCTCTGGTGCGCACTGTTACAAATGTGCCATAAAGCACATTGAGACAATGCACCATTTGGGCCTGCCAGTGGGAAGGCCAAACCCTTCTGTTGAGTAGCATTTCCCTCCTTCCAACTGTGATTCTTTTCTTGCCAAAATGTTTGCCACCACTGCTGCAGAGATAAATGGCTTGTTTTGTATACAAGTCTTGCTGAGAGGGTCTGTAGCTGTTTTGGAAGGCAAAGGACCCCGTTTCAAGCCTACATATCGCATTTTAAAAGCTTCCAGAGCCTTCTGGAAAGATCCCAAGATCCTGGAGACCCATTAAAGTCAGAGAAACCTAGGATGGATGGTGAATGTTTCAATCCGCCATATTTGGTGACTGATGGGGGTTACTTCCCACCAATGTTGCTGTAGTGATACTGGCATAGGAATAACTGTGCCAGCTGCTTGACACATGATTATTTCTGACGTATGTTTCTACAGTGCAGGGACGTAGCTCTGTATTGCTTAGGCAACATATGAATAGCTTTAATTGTGGTGGCTGGTTGTCTGAATGCTTGGATGCATCACATATCTGATAAGGCTGGAACTAGACACCAGTCACATCCCTTGCCCACATGCTGCCCCCCCCCCAGACTGCCACTCCCCTATTCACCTCACATCCCCTTCGCCTTCCAAAAGTGTTCTAATGCTTTCAGATGGCTTTTGAACAATACTTTGGGTTTTCTGACAAAAAAATGGAAGTATTTTTAAATGGCCTCTGGAGGTGGCCCCTTGAGGGCTCAGGGATGTCGTGCAGCCTGCACCCTGGGAGCATTTGCCCCAACCCCTAGGCTAATGGTGGGACTGCCACTGCTAGCCACAGCCTAGTTTAGTGTGTGAAATCTGCTTTAAACTGTTCTATAGTAGGCCCTGATCCCATCCTTGCATCTAATTTGTGTCCAAGGAAACAGTCATTTTAATGTCAGGCAACCATGACTTTTTTCAGTCTTTGTTGGGGGCTTTGGGGTCACAAACTTAACCTGGAGTTAAGCTGGCACAGTTAGGCCAACAAAGTTCGGTTGGTAAAAGGGACACCATGAAGTGCATTTGGACCACTCTCGGAGGATGGTGCACGTCTCTAAGAGTGGTGCAGAAATACTTCATGGCGTCCCTTGGGCTGGCCTTATTGTGCAGGCCTAACTCTAGGTTAGGATTGCGCTCTGGCAGCGCAATCCTATTGTACCCTTTGCATCAATGCTACGTCATAATGTCAATGCAAGGGGCGGAGCGCCGATGTGGGGGCGCCGCTTGGCACCCCCGCATCGGCACTTGGGCAACAGAACCGGCACTACAGGCAGCGCCAGTCCTGTTGTGCCCGCGCTGAGCCTCTTTTGCGTCTTTTGCCAGCTGCGCGAGGGAGGCTGCGCCTGGAGGCGGCAGTGGGATTGACAGCAGGAGGGAGATTGGGCGGGGAGAAGGCGGGGAGAGGGCGGGCTTTGGAGACAGCCATACAGCTGCATCCTAAGCCCGTTCGGGAGGCCGCGCGGCCCTGATTCGGGCCACATGGTCTCCTAGGATCTGCACCTGCTATTTAGCAGGTGCAGATCGGAGGAGCCCATAAGGGAGGCTGGAGCCTCCCCTACAGTAAGGGAGCACATGTTCTCTTGCTGCGGGGAGGCTCCAGCCTCTCCTAAGCAGTGTAGGATGTGGCACTTTCCTGTTGGTCTCGCCAGTCTGGCACCGCTTAGGATTGCGCCCTGGGTCATTGTTAGGGGCTTTAGGTCTTTGTTGGGTCTTTGTTAGCTTTGTTGGCTCTTCACTAAAACAAACTAGTCAATTGTGAGCGCAATCCTAACAGGCTGGCACAGTTAGGCTGGCACAAGGGACACCATAAAGTATGTTTGGACCACTCTCGGAGTCAGAGAGACCAGGACACAGACATGAGCCCTCCACCCTGACTCTGACAGTGGTCCGAATGCACTTTATGGTGTCCCTTGTGCTGGCCAAACTTTACTGGCCTAACTGTGCCAGCCTAACTCCAGGTTAGGATTGCGCTCTCAATCTGCCCAAAGTTAATGAATGCCTGAATCCATGCTTAAAAAACAAACACCACATAAGCAACAGATCATATCCTTGAGAAAAGTGCAAAAATCTAGATTCTTTAAGATAAGCTATCATGTTCTGTTGTGATTTTTCTCTGTTGTCACTGAGTTTTTCTCTCTCTCTCTTTCTTGCTTTCATACACAGAATACATTGTCAGTAGCCTTCTCGTTTAACCCTTTAGCAAACAGAAAATTTCATTTTTATGACTACAGATTGGCGCAATCAATTAAATCAGGCGATCCGGAAGTACATGAGTTCTGTAGGCTCCTGTCTCTCTGCCATACTGTCATGCCTGAACCGGAAAGTACAGGTAACCTAATGAAAAATGTGGGGATATTTCAGACCTTGAATTCTGTTTGGTGGACCCTCAGTCTTAAATGCTTTCTCCTCTGTTCATTCCCCCATTCTTTTCACTGTTGATAGGTTGCATTTAGTTCAGGTCAGTTTTATTCCCTGGAAGGAGAAGTGGGCATTCTGCACAAGTGGGTATGCCCCTCCTTCACAAAGCAGGACTGGATGGAAGCTCAAGGACTCCTCCTGGGGGGGGGATCCCATCTCCAGTTCTGGCTTTCCCTTTGATGATGTGATGTGATTATCCTGGAAGTGACATCATCAAGATGGAAGTGCCATCACTGTGACGTCATCAAATGACATTCCTGAAATGCAAACTGGCATTCTCGGATTATAGCAATCTCACAACCAGGAAACATCCCTGACAGAAAGCAAGATTATTATTAACAAACTATTATGTTAAAACATGAAACTAAAAACCAAATTACCAAAAAAAAAAAAAAAGCCAACCTCACTTGAAAATTAAAACTGTTTTTTTGAGTAAATAATTTTTTTATTTCTTTTAGTTATGGGACAGGGAAAAGGTTACACATAGGTATAGGGGAGACAGAGGTTTACACAATAGGTAAATAGTGGAGGGTTACAACCATTGATTATATATTATAATCATCTACAATAACTTTCTTCTACATCTATCAATCACCATACTACAACCTCATAGATTCCTTATGATCTACAATTCAATTACAGTATAATTTCAATGGCATATGTACATAATCTCATATATTCAATTGCTTACTTAAATTTTTTCCCCGATCTTGCAGTTTCAGTTAAGTCAGTTTAATCCAGTCATAAAATAATTCCCAATAACGTCATATCTCATCTTGATATTTATATTTTTAGAAATACCTCTATTCCTGTCCCTTCCTAATTATCTTTCATCCTGTCTTTGCTAAATAACAAAGGAGTTTCTCCTCTTAAAGCATATACATACACCAGAAAATAATAATTGCAGAATAAATGAGGGAAAACTACGGCCTAAAGTATAATAATCTACAATGTCCTACAAATTTCTACAACTATTTAACATCCTTATGCATTTCTATATTCTAATAGTTCAGTCAAAATATAATCTCAATAGGGTGTATACATCATTTCAGCCCTTCTGGATCTCTTATAGCCGCCTCTTAAATCGTAAAAAGAAAATTACGCTTCTTCATTTATCTTACAGTCAATTAATTCTTAGTTGACACTGATGATTAATTTTCCATTATATTTTTTTCCCATCTACATTCCTCCTGCACAACATTCTTATCTCTGTAGCAAGGGTCTGCTAACAGAGGTCAACTTACAGTTCTTAACCATCTTCAATGCATCTGGTGATGTTCTCTCTCTCCGAGGCTGTTAGCACTTTGCCAGCACTCCAGTTATGATGCCAGCTTCTTTTCCCTCTCTGTGTCCAGACTGCCAGGTTCCCCACTGGGTTCCCCACTGGATTCGCTATGCCAGAGGGGTCTGGCATAGCGTCTGATGCCCCCAAAACCTTCTCCTAGGAATTTGGGAGGGGGGTTCCCATCTGGGAGTCCCCAAAAAGAGATAAAAGTTGGCAACAGTCCTAGCGCTTAGGAAACTGCTGCCATTTCGTAGCCCGACAGGCCACGCCCTCCCAAACTGTTAATAGTCACAAGAGGAATATAGCAAGAGTAAGGTCTGCAGCTTCTAAGAAGGTGGCTCCCAGCTTTCCGTGACCCACCTGCCATCAGGTTATAAGTTTGACTCACAGTTTGAGAAACACTGTTGTAGTATATTCAGAAATGCCACCATTTTTCATGACAAAACCTTATGTAATATTATGGTCTGAATATTCAGGGAGATGCCATAGTTCAATGTTAGAGTGCATGCTTTGCAGGCAGCTGGTTCCAATGTCAAACAGCATCTGCAGGTAGGGCAGAAAAAATACTAATGTGTGAATCTGTTTCTAGTCTGCATAGCTAAGATCAATGGTTTGACTCAGTAAACTTCCTGTGTATATGGCTGATACCTTCATGATGGCAGCGCTTGTGTTTGGTTATTGTGATTCAAATTAAAGGACACCTTGTTTTAACCAGATCACAAAGCATAGTCTTGCTGCTGCTGTGGCAGATCTGAAGAGAAAAAAATGGCCCATACTCTAGAGATTAACTTGGATGCAACACATCTTGGCTAGCACTTCCACATATCTGTTTTGAGACATGATCTCATAATGTGCAATTGTCTTGCCTCAGTTTGTATGGATTCAGATTTTTCTACTTCCAACAGTGCAAAATCTTCAATTTATGGTGAAAAGCCTGATTTGAGGCTGATTGAAGTTGATGAATATATTTGGCTAGAAAAAGTCAGACTCTCTGTTCAAAAGCACTGAACAATAATAAATGAACTGTGTTGGCTAGTATGCAGTTAGTGCTGATGCTCTGAAAGTACTTATTTTAGAAAAATGTCTCTCAGGAATCAAGATTTTTACTATGGACTTTTGTCCAAACTTTTATGCAAATTCTGTTATTACATTATTACCAGGCCAGGCCCATCCCGGTTTGCCCACCAGTCCTCCCTCCCTCAGCCTTTCCCCCACCCTGATCTATCTTCATTTTGCCCATCTCCTGCCACCCCACTGGTGCTTGCTTACTGGCGCTGGTCCGGGAAACAGTATGGGAGGTTGCGCACATTCTTGCGCCACCCTTAAGTGGCGCAAACATGCCTTACAGCATGTTTGCAACTTTCCTGGGTCAGTGCAAGGGACTTGTGCCCACCCAGAGACCGCTTGGCATTCGCTTTGATTGTCACAATTCAAATGTATGAATGTAACGTGATGATGTCACACCATGTTGAACCTGTGATGCACTGATGTCAGGAAGCCAATTCATGGATGATGGGTTGTTTCTGAGTTTAATGGACGTTGGCAACATGGTTCTAAAGGCCGGTGCCAGCTTAACGTTCCCTGGCTTCTTGTGTTTTAACTTCCTTTCCTTGCTGGGCAGGCTTAGGATATCGCGGTCACTGTAGCAGTATTAGTGTGCAATATGCACAGCATCCGGATAGGATTGGCAGTTAGTGATATTCCCTTACTGAAATGGCTCACTCCTGTAATTTAAAAAAAAATGAAAAGCAGTATAAAAATATTCTTAATAATAATGTATACTTAATTGCTTTAAGTTAGTCCTGTTGTTAGTTCTGTCCAGGCAGGAGCCTGGCTCTGATTATAATGTTACCAAGACCCCTTTGACTGGGTTATTTGTGAAGGGCCATAATTCCTTTTGAACAGGAGCAGCAGTGACTGGAAGGGTACAACCCAAATCTGAGAGATATCTCTCCTTTAGTGGGAGATACTAACATAGCCTTTCCAGTAGTTATTGAAGGGTGGACAAATAAAAAAAATGGAATTTGCAGCAAACTTTAGGTGTCCCCCAAAGCAGAAACACTGGAGAATGTTCAAGGGAAGCCAAATAGGTTTATAAGATGTATACTGTTTCTTGGAGGTGGTGGTGGGGTGGATCTGCCCTTACTAGGAAAGGAAGGCAGTGCCCCTTTATTATGCCCACCTACACTGCTTGGATGCCATCTTCCAGTAGCCCACTGAGGCCTGAAGGAGGGATAATCCAACTGTGCACTAATAAAAGAGCATGTCTGGCTTGGCTTCTCCCTCTGTTCTAGAAGAGGGAGAATGCAGATGCTCGTGTGGTCGCCTGCAGGGTGATTTCGATTCACCCCAGGAGAACTATAAATTATAAGCCTGTCCTGGATAGAAACGAATTTAAATTACATTTGGCATGTATTGGGGTTAATTAAACCCTGGCAAGAGAAGCAGGTTCCAGGCTTGAATTAATCCCTACTTCTGAGTCTGTCACACAAGCATGCTTTAGAAGGGCATTTTATGTTACTATGACTAAACTTTGATACAGAGGAAATTACTCATTTTTATCTGTTTATTGGCTAGATCTCATACAAAATCTCCTGACCTTTCCACAGAGGCAGTTTTCAGCCATAAAAGGATATCTTTTTATGTGTATTTACTGAATCGGGTAGCATCTGAACTCTCTGTTTCCAAAACCCTTCTCTGTGTCATGGAACAACATATACTACTAAGCAGGCACATAAGGGATCTGGACTAATTTTATGCATGCACTGTGTACATCAGTCTTAGCTTCCAGAGGAGTAAATAGGGTGGAGCCTGAGGGGCACCTGCCCTGGGTTGATATGCCAAAGGGGGGGGGGACGTAAAATCATCAGCATCTCCCTTCCAGGAGAACTGTAAGCGGTGCTAGGCATTCATTTCCAGATTC
Source organism: Lerista edwardsae (assembly GCA_029204185.1). Lineage (NCBI taxonomy): Eukaryota > Metazoa > Chordata > Lepidosauria > Squamata > Scincidae > Lerista > Lerista edwardsae. The sequence continues at coordinate 282,999 of JAJKFI010000020.1, forward strand.
TCCCTGAAGGAGGAGATGCTTGTGGGAGAACCTAGAAGTGACATCACTATGTCACGTGACTTAGTGCCATCACTACCCTGGGTGCCAGAGCTTCTAGTTAGACCCCTACAAGTATCTCTCTGTGCTTTGCATCAAAAAATGAATCAAATGTTCTTCTCCAGTTCATTGTAATGTAGCTTGTTTGGGGAAAAGAAGTTCCCAATGGGTTGTGTCTTTGAAATTGACAGAGCCTTCAAAAGAGCCACAAACTCTTGTGCTACAAAGACCCACTGAAATTACAGCATGTTAGCCTTATCCGTCTCAGTTAAGTTGTTCAAGATATTCCTATTATCACAGTCTTATCCCACCCTTCTTCCAAGACATTCAGGACATGTACAGGGTTCTCCCCCACCCCCATTTTATTTTTGCAACAACCTAATGAGATAGGCTTGACTGATTGCTGGTGATCAGACAAGAGTCACCAAGTGAGCTTCATGGACGCTCATGGATTTGGACGCTTATCTCTCTGGTCAGTTTAATCTTATATCTGCTGTACCCTTCAGGCTCTGTTATAGCCACAAAGGATGTCTCTTTCCTCCCCACATAACACAGGATGAAGTGGTACAGTTCAGGATCAACTGAGCCCATGGTTCTCCTGTTTCCATACCACTCACCCAGTTTACCTGGAATCCACTGGAGATGCAACAGGCTTTACTTGGGACTTCATTTGTAGCTAGAGCTGTAATTGTTTGCCACAATGAGTAATTTTGTTTCTTCAACTGCTTCTTCATTGTTGTAGGTGAAGTGATCTACCAAGCACAATCACCGGATGAAGGTGCTCTTGTAAGTGCTGCTAAGAATTTTGGATTTATCTTTAAGACTCGGACCCCAAATACAATCACAGTAGAAGAGATGGGAACACTTGTGACTTACCGACTCTTGGCTATTTTGGACTTCAACAATGACAGGAAAAGAATGTCTGTGATAGGTACAGAATTCTGCATTCGCTCTCGCTCTCTGTGTTTTATGTTGACATATTGAAAACATGTCGATAGAGTAAAAGGATTGGTTGCAATTGGAATTTGGTTATTTGTTTACAATAAAGCCTATACCCAGATTCCACCTTCAGGCACAAGGCAATTGGTGGCAATCCTCAGAAAATACTAAAACATTGTACAACAGCATAGAATGCAATTAACGTATACATATGCACATACACACATGCACCCAAAACAGCAAAACTAGACAAATAATCACATGATCAATCCCTGAAAGTGTTGACTAAAAAAGTCATCTGAAAAATCTTCTATCTATTGATTATTTGAGTGGGCGCAGATCCAAGGAGGCCTTTACGGCTCTAGAGGGGTCATAGGATATGGCGGCAAAGTCTGCTGCCATCTTTGCTCCCACTCAGGCCTGGTCCTCCCTATGGCCTGCCTTCTCCCTTCTGGCTTTGATCCTGCCCTCGCTGCTGCCTGGTGGTGCGATTTACTGCCTGGTGCTCCCGCGGTGTTTCTTCTTTGCACTGAGGTCCAAGTGCTACGTTGGTAAGGCCAGTGGTAAAACGCTTTTCGGCATTTTTACGACAGCCAGCACCAGTTGTATGTGTGTACCACCAGCACTAGAGCCCTTAGGATTGACCTCTAAAAGAGGGCAAGTAAAATATCAAATGGATGAATCTGTTTTACCCACTAATTCTTAGTGAGAATTAAAGGAAGAACTATGTTTGCTGTCTTTATAGCAATACATCTGCGGGCACAATCCTAACCTGGAGTTAATCTCGCACAGTTATGCCTGCAAAGTTTAGCCTGCACAAGGGACACAAACAAAGTAGTCAACTGTGAGCGCAATCCTAACAGTTAGGCTGGCACAGTTAGGCCAGCAAAGTTTGGCTGGCACAAAGAACACCATGAAGTATGTTTGGACCACTCTTGGAGAGAGGCCAGCACACAGACGTGCGCCATCCTCCCTGAGAATGGTTCAAACGTGCTTTACGCTGCCCCTTTTGTCTGCCAAACTTTACTGGCCTAACTGTGCTGGCTAGCTCCAGGTTAGGATGTAACATTTCAGCACTCTGAAATGTTTCAAAATTGTGGAACAAAACTATTCTTCTCCATTAAAGAAAAATAAATTAAATACCCTCACAACTGAAAAAAAAAATAGTTTGGATGATTTTAAGGCCATATAATTATACAGGGGACATGTCATGCTGAAAAATCTTCCTTTCAGATTGGTGGTTGATTTGTGCTTAAAGATCAAATATAAAAATAGAATATAATGTAATACTGAGCCAGGCAGTGACTCCTCTGTGTAAACCAACTACTGATGTGTTTATCCTGACAATGGGGAAGCATCTTTCGCTTTGGCCCTGTTCAATGTGTACTCCACCCTGGTTAATCTGAGCAATTTTCCTGTGTTCTGGCCTCCTAACATTGACAGAGTATAGTAACAATAGTAAATATACACCACACAAGAGTATAAAACAGTGTCATATGAATACAACATTGCGTGAATCCATAAAATGTTTTTGCTCATGAGTCTGACAGCGCAATCCTAGAGGGGGCGGAGTGCTGACGCAACGTTGTTGTGTTGGCGCTCCACCATTAGCGCTGACGCGGGAGCACCTAGCAGCACCCCCGCATTGGTGCTAAAGCAACAGGACCAGTGCTGCTGGCAGCACTGGTCCTGTTGTGCCCGCGCAGCGCTTCCCTCGCATTAGCTGAAGCCGGCCGGCACGAGGGATTCTCTGTCCCGTATCGGGATGGGGATTGGTGGGAGAGGGGAGGCGGGAAGTGGGACCTGGGCGGGACCCAGCCCCGATTCGGGCCACGCGGTCTCCTTGGATCTGTGTCCCTCTTTAGTGGGCGCAGATCCGAGGAGCACATAGGGGAGGCTGGAGCCTCCCCTACGGTAAGGGAGTGCATGCTCCCTTGCTGTGGGGAGGTTCCAGCCTCTCCTAAACAGTGTCGGATATCGCGGTGGCCCGTTGGCCTCGCCAGTCCAGCGCTGTTTAGGATTGCACCCTGAGTCCCATATTGCACTCCAATTGCACTCTGAGTCTCCCGCACTCCAGTATGTGATGCCTTTCTATAAGAATATAATATTTTTGTTATGCTAGGTCAGGATAATCAAATCTCAACTATTTGATTTGACTCTATCTACCTCCTGTCACATGGCTCTATAGGAGTCTTTACGGCAGTAGCAGCAATGGCTGCATGAAGTCAGTGTTGTCCACTCTAACTACATGCAGCTGTCCAGTTTCAGATATAGATTGTCTTTATCAGCCCTACCTGAAGATGCCAGGGATTGAACTTTGGATCAGCAATGTAGCTTATGAAAGTATAGCCCAGTCTCAAGGGCAAAATGATGCCCTGGAAGTGACAACACAACAGGAAATATTACTTCTGGAAATGATGTCATACCTGGGCTTCTTTAAAAGATGAAAAATGGAGGGAAACCCGCCTCTTCCCCCCAACAACATGCCCCTCCTGCTGCCCCAACCCAGTCACCTCCCTAGTCACCAGTGGCATATCAAGGTCATTTGAATCCGGAGCCCATAAATTTTTACACCTTCCATCTGACTCAGTCAGTCAGTCAGTCCCAGCCGAATCCTAACCTGCATTGGTGCAGGCAAGCTGATTGGCCTGCACTGCATCCAACACAGATTGGGAGGCCACTGGAGCTCACCTCGGGGTAAATGGCCTGGATCAGGACCAACCAGTCGGGGACAGGGCTTAGGATCCAGCCCAAGTACTGGATTTATGCTCCAACCCCCTCACTGGGCCAGGCTGCCCAGTGAACTGCCCTTCTTTCTGGTCTCCCCTCCCCCATCCTTTTCCAATCTCTGCAGGGTCCACAGGAACCCTCCACAGCCTCAATCTTCGCCCCCACAAGCACTTACAGTGGCCTCAACATCTGAGTAGGACTCTAAGGACAGCTGATCTAGGCCAATCTTGAATCCTGCCCCAGAGTTACCTCTCCATGGTCCTGACCATTTGTTTTCTGGCCTGCATTTTTCCATTCCACACCTAGAACAAGAGACAAACAGCATAATCAATGCTGTAAACATTGATAAATATGTAAACATTTTTATCATTAAAAACCAGAAAAGTACTGCAAACAACAATTTAAACAACATAAATAAGAATCATAAAGTGGCTGAACCATCTTCATGAATTAGTGCAATTGGGAGTACTGCAAGAGCTTTCTTGTCTAAAGCAGTCTTTGCCAGTTTACAGCCTAAGAATCCATCATAAATCAATGGATAGAATAGATTTGAGAATTTATAATTATGTACGTGCCAGTTCACCAAGTTAGTCAGTTTAGGGACCCAGCTTTGGCACTGTTTTGATGTTCAGTCTGGTTATCATTTATATTTTATACTCTTATCCCAACTGAGGGCCCAAACAAGCAGGCAGTATGCTTGTTCTGCCCGTGTCACTGTTGTGCAAGGCGACATAAAGTACCTCCAACTCTGGCAGTACCATGGAAACGCTGACCACATGCACTCCGGAGGGCCCACTGGTTGCTGGTGAGCTGTGAGTTCACCGCTCATCAGCAGTGGTGCCATTCGGGGCAGAGTAGGAGGGCCCCGTGGTGGGAGGGAGGGGTGGTGTGGGGGTGGGACTGGCAGCAACTTTTGCCACTGGTTCCTGACCTCCAAGTAAGGCCACTCGGCCTTACATATGCTGGTTAAATAGCTGGTGCAGAAGTGAGGAGACCCATCGCCCACCCTACGCCTTACCAGAGGGAAAGGGGATGAACATCACCTTTTACTGCGGAGCCTTCTGCTACTACCTGGCTGCCGTGGGATGCAGCGGTAGCCGCCTGGCTACCGCTGCACTCCCAGGCAGTTGGGTAGCTCTGGATTGGGCTGCCACCATAAACTTTTTTACACAATTCACTTAATTGTAATCTGTTACGACTGAAATTCTCCTAGTCCTTTCCTTGATCCTTAGACCTGCAGAATTCACTGGAATAATATTTTAATGCAAAAAGTTCTTGCAGTCATTATTTTCATATTTGACTATTTTTTTCTTTTTAAAAAGTGTTTTCTCATTAAGTCATAATCTTTTATCTTATTTTGGAAAAATGTTTAATCAAGTTCATGTTTTAACAATGGGTGGATGCCACCAGTGAGAGGGCTGTGCCCTTTTTGGCAACCAGCTGGGCATCAGACAACACTATCATGCACTCTCATGTAAAACAAGAATTCAGAGGGCAATAAGGAAAAAAGTGTACCATATCCTCCACAGTTTTTACTTTATCTGTCATTACGTTATCTGCCCTGGGTGGCAAATGAAAATTCCCATTTTAAGAAGGCAAATTAAGAGTAAGTGATTGTGACTTCTAAATAAGAAAGAACTTTCTTATGTTACACTAATAATATCTATGCTGTTTCTCATCCCCCCCCCCCCACACTGTATCTGCCTACCTCTCTAGGAATAATTTTCAGGTTTTTGCTGCTATTTCTTGTTCTCTTTTAATTTCCAGTTCAAAACCCTGATGGACAGATAAAACTTTACTCCAAGGGAGCAGATACTATTTTGTTTGAAAGGCTTCATCCATCCAGTCAAGAGCTAATGACTTTAACAACAGACCATCTTGCGGTGCGTATTTTAACCTTCTAGCCTCTGCCCCAGGAAATCAATTTAGTTTGAAGCAAGCATTAAGGATTACTTCACCATGGTTCATCCAACCAGCAGATCACATGATAACATTGATCTTTTGAGGCAAGAGGAGCATACTATTGAATGCTTCTCAGCATCCCCAGATCTATATCCTGAACATAAAATCTAACACATCAAGGAGTGAGCGAGGTTAGAATCCTTCTACCTAATAGGCTACTTTTCTTTTTGCAGGATTTTCTTGTATGGGAAAATTGCAGTTCCTCACCTACAGTTTAAAACAGTATAGTCAAAAAATAGTTTCCCCACATGCCAGCTGTTTGTGTCGACCTTGTACACAAGCTTCAAAGATTACTGGAACATAAATTATTTCCTAAATAATTACTGCATTTTAAGGACTCTTCAAAACACCTTTTACTCATTTTTAACCTAATGTGAACTTTCAAGAAAAACCAGATAAAGTTCTCATTTCCTTTTTAGAAAAAAATTTAGGATTTGTGTTCTTTGTAAGTGTTCACATCTAACACAAACCATTCCATAACTTTATAACCAAAATACGCTTTTGACATTTCGTATACAGTATGATGGTTTAGTAATATTGGTTACAAACATAACTATTATGTTTGTCTCCATAATAGAACTTCCTTGGCTTTCTTTTAATCTTTTCCAGAAGTTTCTTATTTTTATTTTCTGTAATGAAAGGAAGGCCAGAATCGCAAGAATTTGAACTTTGCGGTTAAAATGTAGAGACCTTGAATTTTATAACACAGCCAGTAAAGTTAAGGGAATTACATTTACATATGAAACTAGCACAGCAATTCCAGACATCTCATATTTTCATAGACAGCTAAACTAAGTCTGTGGCATTTTTCTCAGCATTTTTCAAGGTTATTAAAACTTGCTTTATTCCTATTTATTTGTTCGTTTATCATATTTTTTTCCTAGAATAAGAAACACTCCACTTTTTGTTTATGGCTGAAAATGCTGCAGTTAGCGAAGTATTATAAACCATTCATGTTTCTTGCTGGGCTCAGCAAGGTCAAAATTAAATGTGTTTGCAATTTTCACTATAAAAGTCAGATTCGGTGGGTTTTAAAAGATATTCACACTGTTTATATCTAAATTAGACAAAGTATATTTTGGATAATAAAACAGAATGGCAAGTGATTTGCAGCCTATCAGATGGCTCCAACAGGCAGCCCAATCCTATACTGACCTCCACTGTAAGACACATTGCACCAGCGCAGTAGCCCATCCTGATGGAAAGGCCTGCTCTAGTCCCCCCCCCCCCAATTTGGAGGCCAGCTCCCACTGGAGTAGGTAGGCCCTTCACTAGACAGCAGGAGTGTCAGGAGAGGGTGGAATGGAGCACTGACAGCACAATCCTAAAAGGTGCACAGCGTTGATGCAACAGTGTTGCGACGGCGCGGCACACTTAGCACCGACACGGGGGTGCCAAGAGGCACCCCCACATTGGCTCTAAAGCAATGGGACCGGTGCTGCAGGCATTGCGCCTGCGCTGTACCTTCCTCGCGTCGGCTGAAGCCAGCCAGCTCAAGGGAGGTACCATGTTTGGACAGGGGAGGGAGTGGGCGGGGTGTGGGCGGTTCTGGGAGGGATGTGGGCGGGACATGGGTGGGATGTGGGCGTGTCGGCCCGGTAGGGAGGCAGGCCTTGGAATCGGCCATAAGCCATCCCAAGTGTGGCCATCCCGCGGCCCCGCAGGCCCAAATCGGGTCCGCACGGCCTCCTCAGACCTGCACCTGCTGTTTAGCAGGCGGAGATCTGAGGAGCCCACAGGAGAGGCTTGCTGTGGGGAGGCTCCAGCCTGCTTCTACCTTGTGTAGGATACAGCGCAGGCCCACCGGCCTGCCTGCCTGTTCCGGCGCAAGGTAGGACTGCATTCTGAGATATATTTCTGGTTGAGGGAAGGTGGGGATGAGGGCATATCAGGACTGGGAGGGGGCAGGGATAATAGAAGAGGCCTCCATCTTATTTTATCCAAAATTCATATTTTGTATGCATGGATTTGGGTTTACTTTACTTTTTGCTTCTATTAGGTTTATTGTTAGTTGCCAAATTCCAATAGTCAGAATAACACTAAGGGTCAAAGCAAGCTGTGCTTCGAAATGCATGAGATAGCCAGATTTTTTGGGGAGTGGTGGTGGTAGGTTTCTTGATAAATATTGCAGTGGAAGACCTCATGACACATGGCACAACCATGGTGGGGATAGGGGAACTTCAGTGCTTTGCCCCTGCATGGTTTGGTCCCATTTGCGCTCCCCTGCACATTTTTATTGGAAAAATCTTCAACTGGAAGGCAGTGGAAACTATTTGCCCACTAAAAATAGTGTGTGGAGGCCCAATTATTAATGGTGGTGGGGCAGAGTATTAAGAGAGAACACCCTGCCTCCCAATGCAGTTTCGCCATGTTTTGCACCCATCCGTGTTGTTTATCAAGAAGCCTAATGCCCCATCTGTCCATGATAAGCATTTTTTTGCATGTCTACTTTGACCCTAAGAGAATGAGCTATGCTAAAAGTCCTCCTGGCATGTCTCAATTGAGCAATGCCTGAAAGAATGATGTGAGGAAGCGACTGAACTAGGGTGCACCATTAAGAATAGGATTCTTTCTCTCCTTCTCTTCTCTTCTCCAATCTAGGTAGACATAAATCTACCTGCCAAATTTTGCAACAAAACAAAATGTTTGCTCCCCAGTTCATGAATGACACCAGCTTTTGTCAGTACGCACAAAGCTGTTTCCAGGAATTCCCTGCAACCAACTAGCACTTTCCCTTTTTGTTCATCAATCAAGCTGATGAGATTTTGGCTTTTTTCAATTTGCTGTTTGCATTTGGGGGTCAAGTGCCAAACAAAGCATTGGGAGTCAAATCATAAACCACAGCATTTTTGTGTGTGCATTCCTTCGCATAAAACCAGCATAAGATCTTCAAGTTGTGTTCTAAAACAATAAAATGTAGCTGTGGGAAGAAAAATTATCCTCAGTTTCATGTCTAAGTAAATTAAAGCAGTATAGTTTAGAACAGATTCTAACGTGAGAAGTTTAGGATTGCTTGGTGTCCCTGCAATTTAAAAAGGAAAGCAAAGGTGAAATAAATTGCTGTTTTGTTTAGTAACCGTTTGTATTTTTATTCTGCTCACACAATAGCAGTTTGCTGGAGATGGCCTTCGAACGCTAGTCGTGGCATACAAAAATTTGGACAAAGAATACTTTCAGGAGTGGTTTGAGCTTTATCAGAAAGCAAATGCTGCAAATGCTGATTGCAGGGATGAAAAGATTGCTTTGGCCTATGAAGAGATTGAACGAGACTTGCAGGTATTTTGCAAGGCGGAGTAAAGTTGGGAGCCAGCCAGCATTGGCTTGAGGGCCCATGCTCATCAGAGGATCACTCTGCTGGGCTGAGCTCTGAACCCCCCAGATTTGATCGAGACAGAAGTGCCAAACCTTTGGACATTAGCGCATTCTCCCCCATGCCAAGTTTCCGGCTGAAATCTGAAAGGCAGTTTTGGGGGTGGGGAGGAGCATGATGGGGTAGGGAGATCCTATCCCCTCCTGTAAGCAGCCTTCCAGCTCTGTTTCTCTCCTTGGACATGGACTAGCAAAATCGCAGATGGAGACCCAGTGTGCGATTGGAGGCTTCCAGAGGGGTAAGGGGATTTAAATCTCCTTTCCCAGCTGAAGCTTCCTAGTTCCCCACCCCCCTGCTGGATACAGCATACCCATTTCTGGCACAGCTGCACAAGTGGGTTGGCGGTGGTAAAATAAGATGGGGCTCCAAGTTATTGGCATTCTCATTCTGCTGAGTTATTTCAAATTATACAAGGAATCTCACTCTTATTGCTCAGGCACTTGCTTGTTGACAATTGTGTGCGTATCAATGGCACAGCCCATTTTCTGTTATGCTTCCTTACGAAGTTATTAGGTGCCACTGCTATAGAAGACAAGTTGCAAGATGGAGTTACAGAAACCATTGCTAACTTATTACGAGCCAATATTAAGATTTGGATCCTAACTGGAGACAAGCAAGGTAAATTTCATGTTTATGGGTAAGTTGCATCTCTGGGAAGGGATAATGGAAGACCCTCCAACCAGTTGATTGTAACAGAGAAACAGGGCAAAGAGTCTGAACAAGGGGATCTATTCCTCTCTGGGTGTATGTGCCCTACAGCAGTGGTCTTCAATTGTTTTTGTGCCATGACCCCAATAAATAAATATATAAAGTATGAGATTAGGGACCCACTGTCGATCCTAACCCCCTCCTAAGACCGTTGCTGCCCACTCCCAATTCCTGTTATGCCCTCCCAGCACTGTTCACTGTAGCCAAATATTCTTGTTAGAGAGACCAGAAAAAGTTACCATGAAGCCTGGCACTAATGAAAACTACTTTAGCATATCCAGCGCTGCGTTGGAGAGGCTGGAGCCTCCCCTCCGGTAAGGGCGTGAACGTACCCTTGCCATGGGGAGGCTCCAGCCTCTCCGATGCGCTCCTTGGCTCTGCGCCTGATAAACAGGCCAAATCCTTATGGCCGAATCCAGGGCCCACCCTCATCCCAGGCCAGAGACCCCTGCCGGAGACCTCTGCCCGGTGGTGTCATCTACAAACAAGAAATGGGAACGCTGGGCGGGACTTGGGCGGGACTTCCGCGTGATTGGCTGCCTGCCCGTCCCCTTCCGCGGCTGCCCTGGCCTCGGGGGGGGGGTGCCTACTCACCGGGGGAGGTGGGTGGGGGCATGCCGGAGCCTGGGCAAGCAGCGGTGGGGCGCGCAAACCGGGGGCAGCCCCCCCGAGGCCAGGGCAGCCGCGGAACGAAACAGGCGGGCTGCCAATCACACAGAAGTCCCCCCCAAGTCCCACCCAGAGCTCCCGTTCCTTGTTTGTAGATGACACCACTGCCTCTGCACTATAGCATCTACATGGTTGGAGCTATATCTGAGAGAAAAACCTTTCAATAGGACACTATGGGATGATGCAGCATTGCTCTGAGGGGGGATTGTGGGTAGAAAATGGCAGCCACCAGCTGGCAACTGATAGGAAGAGCATAACTTCTGGTGGTGCAAAAGAGGTAGCAGCAAAATGAGATTAGGGAAAGGATTGGATTTTGCCCACTCCCTTAAACTTTGTGCCAAAGATTATCAGCCAAGAACCATCAGCTCAGCCATAGTGCAAAACTGCCACATTGGTCTCTAGGCTTGGGAGGGGGATAAAGAGGAATGATGCAGCCATCACTGAAATACTGTTCACAAATGAAATTCCAAAGACTATTTCTCATGTCTCCTGTGCCCATTCTCTCATGTGTGTAGTGTGTATGGACGCAATCCTAGCCAACTTTCCAGCACCAGGTTAGGAGCAATGCAGTTCTGAGGTAAGGGAACAAGCATTCCTTTACCTTGAGGAGGCCTCTATGACTACTACTCAGCTGCAGGATGCAGCACATGCCCCATTGGCACAGCTGTGCCAGTGCTGGAAAGTTGCTTAGGATTGCGCCCTGTGTCTGTGTAGCGTGGGATCATGTGCAGGGTGGCTCCTTTCTGCACTGCTTGGGTCATGTGTCCCTGGTCTATATGGAAATACCAAGTGCTCAGACTCTGGCATCACAGCGGTATCTGGGAGGGCAAAACTGGCATGAAGACAGGAGCATAGCTAGAGCCATTCCTGGCAGATAGAGCACAACAGAGGCTACGTTGGCTCCCAGTGGCTCCAAAGGGGAGGTGCAGGGGCTGCTTGCAAAACTTAATCCTGTGATCCCCCTCCAGGCATGTTGCTGCATGAAGACAAGGGATAGGATAGGCTCCTCCCATACGAACCAGAGCTTCTTGCAAGTGTTGGAGAGGGGGGGGAGGGCTCTGCAAGAGCACATGTTGCCGAGTTTTGTTTCTATAACATTTGGCAAATGCGTTTGCTGTTGAGAACCATAGCATAAATGTGTATTTGAGAAATTTGCCATTTACTTTGGGAACTGACATAAGATATTTTTTAATTAAACCACTCTTTATTTTTAGAAACAGCTATGAATATTGGTTACTCCTGTCGTATTCTCACGGATTTCATGGATGAGATTTTCATAGTGGCTGGTCAAACAGAAATGGAAGTTGGCAAAGAACTTAGGTACAAATATTTCAAGCTATTTCAGGGCGCAATCTTAACCTGGAGTTAGGCTGGCACAGTTAGGCCAGCAAAGTTTTTCTGGCACAAGGGACACCATAAAGTATATTTGGACCACTCTCGGAGTCAGGGAGGAAGGTGCACATCTGTGTGCTGGCCTCTCTGACTCCAAGAGTGGTCCAAACCACTCCTACTTGCTGTGTGGTGATGAAGCAGCACCAACATGGCATCCACTGTATCCTATGGCAAATGTTGGCATCTGGAGGTTTTCTTGGGCGAAGGGAACTTTTATTCCCTTCCTCTAAGGTAAGGCTGACGCAAGCCTGCGTTGACCAGTAAAGGCAGATCAGGCCTGAGAACAGGGTTAGGATTTGGTGGCTGTAGCTGCCGCCAAACTGGCAGGCCTGATCCACCTTCTACCCCATGCCTACCTGTTCTTCCCACCCCCCTCTGTTCTACCCCCTTCCTGCCTGTGTAGTCTTTTCTGTTGGTGGTGGGTGTTCCATATTTGTCATCATGTAGACTCAGCTTCTCACTGCTTGTGGTGATGGCCAGGCCATGTTGGCTGGCAATGTCACATTTGTGATATCCCTAAAGCCACCAGAATGCACTTTCTAGCAGCGTAAATGGCCTTTAGGATTGTACCATTCATCACTGTGTTCTCCAACACTATCTGAAGACATTTAATGAGTAAGTCGCATAGCCGCCTGTTTGAAATGGTAGAATGCAGGGATGGGCACTCGACTCAGGTTGACTCAAGTAGTGCAAAAGCGCTGTTTTTTGACAACTTGTGTTGAATCAAGTGGTGGACATCAGTGATCCAGATTTGATTTGCACCTTGGGGCCACTAACATGAAAAAAGAGTTGGGACTTGAACTCCTGTCTCAAGTCCCTAGGTACGTGTGTATATGTTTTTGCTTACTTTTTTTGCCACTTCCGCATTGTGCCAAAGCACCTTGTGGGCAATCTGAAAGCCAATATTCAGAAGAGAATGGCAGCAGATGTGATGGGAGTAGGTTGGTTCTAGTAGGTGGGGGGGATGGGGGTTGAGGGGAGGAGGAGGATTTAAGCCATTGAATCACAGTTTGACTAGTTCTCAAAATGACACTAACTCGTGACTTGAAACTCTTGAAATTTTGCTCATATAGAGTTGCAAAATTTTGCTCATATAGAGTTGAATGACTTGCGAGTCGAGAGGTTGTTGACTTGCAACTTGACCCACAAGTCGGACTGAGTGACTCGAGCACATTCCTGGTAATGTGAAGTGTTAGATTGTTAGAGCTACTGACAGAGAGGAGTGCAGCCTGCCACTTGAAATGGCCCCTTTCCCTATCAGCAAATCTGCCCACATGGCAGATTGAGGTGCCTATTCACAAAGTCATATTTTTTAGAAATTTTGCACTAGATAGCCCAAAAGGGGTATGTGAACAGGAGAGAAACTAGTGCAGCCAACCAGAGCTTTGCTTTTCTCTTTTTGTTACCATAGTTCCTGTGGCTTGAAGAGACAAGCCATTTTTTGAAACTGAACTAAAAGATGGTATCTTCCAAGGTGAGAACCACTGTTGCAAACCAAAATAACTATAATCAGGCATAGGTCTGACTGTGTTTAAGATTCTTTCCCACAACTGAGGGCGCAATCCTAACCTGGAGTTAGGCCGGCACAGTTAGGCCAGCAAAGTTTGGCTGGCACAAGGGCCACCGTAAAGCACATTTGGACCATTCTTGGAGTCATCCTCCCTGACTCTGAAAGTGGTCCAAATGTGCTTTACGGTGGCCCTTATGCCAGCTAAACTTTGCTGGCCTAACTATGCCGGCCGAACTCCAGGTTAGGATTGCGCTCTAAATTTTTGGGGCCTATGATTCTTACACCCTGGATCTCTCAGTTACGGGTGTCAAAGTTACAGATGCTGTGTTGGTGCATTTATGCAGGCACAATGTGCCTCCTTCAATGCAGTTTTCACACAGGGGTGGGTTCAGCAAGAACAGGCTGATTCAAATTCCAAGTGCTTCGACTTACCTATAGACCCCTGGAACCTGACTGACGCATAGGTAGGGTATTTAATGTGTATGTTTTATTTCGATTTTTCAGGAAAGCAAAAGACCATATCTTTGGATGCAGCAGCGATTCTTCTAGTGGCAGTACCTCTCGTGAAAATCATGACGTATCAATGGAAGATAGAGAGGGAACAGTCACCGGTGATTATGCATTAGTAATAAATGGACATAGCCTTGTGAGTGAGTTCTTGGATTTTTACTTCCTACCCACCTCACTACTAATAGTCATGTGCCCTTGGCGCTCTAACCAGGACAGATTTCTTGCCAAACTCCAGAATTATTTCACAAGAAAGCTAGAAAGAAAGGCTGACTAAAGTGCAAGGACCAATTAGAAATGACAGCTTAATTTTTGGATGGAAATCACGTTCCTAATTCAGGGCAGCTTTACAAAAGAGAAAAAAACCTGTCTTAATTAGAAATTGACCACTGGTACTGCTTAAATACTTGTGTGAGGGGAGTATCACAAATCATTGCCAATTACTCTAAAAAGCAACAAACCCCAGGCAAGAGGCTGCAATGCTGACTATATTCCTGACGTCTGCTATTTGAGAGCACAGACTGACCCGAAAGTCATTACTGCACCAAATTAATGTTATTAAGATACCTCAAGTGGTTTTTCTAAATATCAGCCTTTTAGAGGGAAACCAAAATACTTGGCTTTGCTTAAGAAACCTGGTTCTTGTCATAACAGAAAAATCTTACTTTTATAGCTGTTCTTGTATGTTGGTAAACTTCCAGCACTTGAACGAGTATCAGAAATGCTCTCCTGAATTACTAAGACCATAAAAAGCTCTGCCTGAACTCTGAATGCCGCTTGTTACGAAGGCACAGAATAAACTTGCTATGTTCACTTTGATCTTCACTTTGGTAGGGATCCCCTCTCCCTTTTCGGTTTGTAAAAGAAATGTCACTTCTGGCATTTTTAAAAATAGCAAATTGTACAAAAGAAGTGCCCCTCCCCCAAAGAGGTTCAAAAATGGAAGGGAGAACAGCACAAAGGTTCAAAGACAAAAAAAATCCAAACATATATTTGGACATTTTATAAGATGTATAAGTTTTAGAGCACAATCCTAACCTGGAATTAGGTCAGCACAGTTAGGCCAGCAACGTTTGGCTGGCATAAGGGCCACTGTAAAGTATGTTTGGACCTCTCTTGGAGTCCGAGAGGCCAGCACACAGAGGGCCGCCATCCTCCCTGACGCCAAGAGTGGTCCAAACCAGTAGTGTCAGCCTACCGGTACGCTGGGCGTGCCTTCCGGGTGAGCGGCAGCGCGATCGCTGCGTTCTGTTG
>JAJKFI010000020.1:298475-352551 GCA_029204185.1 Lerista edwardsae
GTAACGGCGAAAGCCCGCCCGGGCGGGCTTTCGCCGTTACGCAACAGAACGCAGCGATCGCGCTGCCGCTCACCCGGAAGGCACGCCCAGCGTACCGGTAGGCTGACACTACTGGTCCAAACGCACTTGACGGTGGTCTTTGTGCTGGCCAAGCTTTGCTGGCCTAACTGTGCCGACCTAATTCCAGGTTGGGATTGCGCCCTCAGTGTTTTCACATGCCTTGCAAGTGGCAGCCAGTCATTAAAGCAGAGGAGGGAATTTCGTTAACGCGATGGTGTCACATCATATGTTTCTTTTCGCTGACTTTGCCAGGCAGATGTGTGCAGGAGATGCAGCTCAACAGAGTTCCCCAAATGAAAGCCTAACAATGTTTCGGAGTGAATTGGGCTTTTGAAATGCAGCTGTTCGACTGGTAATTTTTTTCTGTCCGCAGGCTCACGCTCTCAAGGCCGATTTGGAATATGAGTTCGTGGAAACTGCTTGCATTTGTACAACCGTGATCTGTTGCAGAGTCACTCCCTTGCAGAAAGCGCAGGTGGTGGAGCTGATTAAGAAACATAAGAGAGCCATCACTTTGGCCATAGGAGATGGAGCCAATGATATTAGCATGATCAGAAGTAAGGGCATGTTCTACATGCTGTCTATTTGGAGGAATTATGAAAAAAAATCCAGTTACATATTACAGCTTGCACTTTATATCGGGTTCTGCCCTATTTCTCAACAAAGAGCTCAAAGCAGCTAACAGATAAATAATTATAGTCAGTTCTCTTTATATGCAAACTCACTACAGGCATACCGCAGTATCCACTGGGGTTTTGTTCTGGGGATTCCGCTTTGTAGATAGGGGAACATTGTTGTTATTGCTGCAACAAGAATTAAAAAAAGATGTTTAATGATCCTTTGATTTTTTAATATGCATCCCAGTATCCATGGTATCTGTGGATAACTGAAACTGTGGATACTGAATGGTGATAGCAGGACACTGTATGTACCAATTCACTTATTTGCAAGAGGCAGAATTGCAACTAACCTTGATATCTGCACTTCTTTTCTCATTATCCACTGTGTAGAGACCTTTTGAAGGCTGCAGGTACCTTCAGAATGGCACCTGTGACCAGTGCTTTAAGTATCCGCTGGCCAAGTTTAAAGGGTCCCATGCTGGTCACAGGTGCCATTCTGAAGATCCCTGTGGCCTCTGGAAGGTCTCTGCAGCGTTCTGCTGGCTTCCTGAGGGTCTCTGCTGAATTCTTCTGATGGGAATAAGGTACCCCCTTGCACCTAAGCCCAAATCCCCATCCCTGGCCCACATCGATTCTGGCTGCACATACAGCAGATACAGATCCAAGCAGCCCCATTGGGTGGCTGGCGCCTACCACGGGATAAAGGAACCAATGTGCCCTTGCCCTGTGGAGGCTCCAGCCTACTCCCAGCCTGCGCTGGATACAGCGCTGGCCAGTCGACCTGCCTGTTCCAGCGCAGGTTAGGATTGCACCCTGAGAAACATAGAAGGAACCCAGAACAGTCTTTACATACCTTGTTTTATGCTAACCATTTCTCACAAATATAGGTGCCAAGCAACCTTCATAGGCAGAGTCATAGAACACCCTCTGGACTCCATATCTTCCTATGCTAGAAATGCTGCTGGTTTTCACAGAGCATTCTTTTCTCAGGATTTTAGGATGATGGATTCCAGTCGAAATTGCCACAGAACAATCTTTGTTTCTTTTGGAACAGAATAGTGACTCCCCCCCTCCATTTGAATGCTCCGCCATGTTACAAACACAAGCAAGAGGTTGATTTCAAGTCTTGGACTTTGAACCACACACTGGCAGGGACGAAAGATGTTGGAGAAATGTCAGAGGACTGGAGGCCTCCAAGCATTACAAAAATTACATAGCCTCCGAAGTATCATTTAATTGTACACAGGCAACCCAAATTCAACAGAATTAATGCTCCAACTGGCAACCATTCCTAAGGACGAAGTATAATGAGATATCATGGGGAGTATCTCAGTCAGAGTAATCCCTAGTACAGTGATGGCAACCCTTTTGGGCTTGGTGTGTCAGAAATTCAGAAAATTTGTAACTCAACTCTGCTGGTGTGTCACCCCCACCCCCCACCCCCACACACACCCAGAACAAAAGACAAAAAAATTCTTTACATGTTGGAGCACATTGCTTTGATTATTGAGCTGCTAAGACTTTCATGGCCAGTATATATATAATATTAGAACTGAGATATCCAGATTAGCTATACCAAAGGTTCACTGAACCCACATGGAGTTGATGGGACCACCTTTTTCAGCTGTTGATGGCTTTTTCTAAAATGGATGAACAGGGCAGTTTAGAGGTGCAATCCTAACCAACTTTCCACCTGCTCAGTGTAAAATCTCAGGATGGGATTTTTTTTGGGGGGGGGTAGTTAGGTAGAATTGATCCCTTACTTTTATTTGTTTTTTATTTTTAAAGAAGAACAGCAAAGCACTTGTTTGTGATATTTATACATGCTAAGGATGTAAAATTTGTTTTCTTAAATTTGTATAGCCAGGTAGAAAATGCCATATAAGGTTTGACTTTCAAACTCTGCAAAGGAACAACCCAGATACAGCAAATCATTGTACATTTTCTATTCCTATACATATACTTGCATGAACTACAACAAGAACTTGGTCACAGATCAGACAAAGCAATCTAAAGCCATTCAAGGAATTATCTGATGAAGTGGGGGAGAATACTGGCCAGGCTGTCAAAGGAACTTTACTGGAGTGGGGTTGCCGGCACAGTTAGGCCAGCAAAGTTTGGCCAGCACCAGGACCACCATAAAGCGCATTTGGACCACTCCAAATCCACAGAGGATGGCGCATGTCTGTGTGCTGGTCTCTCTGACTCTGAGGGTGGTCCAAGCGTACTTTACAAACTTTCCCTTGTGCCAGCCAAAGTCTGCTGGCCTAACTGTGCTGGCTTAACACCAGGTTAGGATTGCGCCCTTCGTTTGTCACATGTTTCTCATAACTACTCATGTTGCTTTGTTTGTTTACCTGCAGGTGCCCACATTGGTGTTGGCATCAGTGGCCGAGAAGGAACGCAAGCTGTTTGGAATAGTGATTACTCTTTTGCTCAGTTCAAATACCTTCAGAGGCTCTTGCTCGTTCATGGCAGGTGGTCATATTTCCGAATGTGCAAATTCTTGTGTTATTTTTTCTACAAAAATGTTGCCTTCACTCTCATCCACTTCTGGTTTGCTTTCTTCAGTGGCTTTTCAGCTCAGGTAAGCTCTTGGCATTTAGTTTTATAAGCCAGAAGAAACTTGCTTTCTATGCATTTAAAATGACAGTTTTAAAACTTGCTTGTTACTAGTCAGAGGCTTGAAAGCGAAAGCACTGAAATATGCAATCTAAATACCAACACCTATGAAGTTAAGCAAAACACATGTGATGTTGTTTTTAAAATGCATTAATCTGTCCATAATAATTTTAAAATCAATATTTTTGCACCTTACATTGTGGGCTCCCCCCCCCCCCCCAATTTCACAAAAATAAAAATGAGCATATAAGTTGATGTAATCATGTAATGGCACTTATTACGGATTTAGAAGCAAGTGTGGTTATTGAGGTAGGACACAGCTACATTTGTTTTTAATTTCTTAATGACACATCATTGCTGGTCAAACCGAAAGTGAGTTATGAAATTTGGAAGTCACTTCTGGACTATTCTGCAGACCATTCTGAGGCCAAGAGGGTGGGTCACCAACCCCGCACGAACCTGGAGAGGCCTCTGGGGCCTCCCAATGCTTCCAGAATAGTTCCAATTTGGAGCTGTCTGGCGGCTAGGGGAGGGTCCAGGTCACAACCCATCTGGCACAGGCTCGCAACCCACATTTTGGGAGACCCTACTCTAATTTGTTTTCTATATGCTGCTGTCCTGCTTGTATAATGCTGTTATCATGAAGCAAAAATTTACGCGTCGAAGAGAATGCAATGAATGCCTGGTTGATGATAATGCTGATGATGATGAGAACTTTCACTCACTAGATGTGTTACCTTTGCAGACCATTTATGACCAGTGGTTTATTACTCTGTTCAACATTGTATACACCTCTATGCCTGTGCTAGCCATGGGATTGTTGGATCAGGTACTCATTTGACAACTTCTACATTTAATGTAATTTTTAATTTATTTATTTTTTACACTTATAGGCTACCTTTCTTCCAGCACAGAATTCAAGGCTGTATACAGGGCGGTCATCAGTTGAGGCACTGACTGTTGCATTATATGCATGGCAGGCCCATCTATGCCTGTTTTCACCTCCCCCCCCCCATTTGCTCAAATACCCTCTAACTTTGCATCCTATTAATAGGTTGATGAAATGTGGGGGGGAGGGTAGGCTCCATCCTAGTTAAATATGGATTCGTAGAAACCCTAAGCTAAGAACTTAATTGCAAAGGCTGTTGTCTCATAAGAGTAGCAGAGCACATAGCCCTTTCCCTTATACTCAGGGCCAGTGGGTATTTTGTCTTGATCCCTGCACAACACTGTCTCTGATATGAGGTTGTCATTGATGCTTCCACCCTATGAGGTTCAAAGACAACTTTCAAAATATTCCTGGGAAGTGCAGAAAAACTTTCAGGCAAAAAGGAGACTATTAGTTGGAAGGCTCCACAGATTCTGGGCTGGTCCTAAGCCAACCCCCAAGCCCAACTGGAGGCTTTCTGAAGCCTGCAGAGGCCGCATGTGTCTGCCCATGACCTCTGCGGACTGCAGTATGAAGTGCTTTAAAGCAAACTTTCACTTTTCACCAGAATTCTGTGGGTTCCAGCATTCACAGATTTGAGGAATGATTCACAGTTTCCAGGAATGGAGCCCCAATGGATAATGCGGGCCTACTGTACTTCTCTGTTCTCTTACTGTGGTTTTATTCTGGACGTTTTCTGACAGCTCTGTCTCTATTGCCATGCTGCCTGTATCAGTAGGCAAAGCACAGCTACGAATCAGAAACATTTGATCTGGCAAGCGATTGCAAGTTAATTCCTTCAGCTCATAAGTCCCCTTCTACTGTAAGTGAATGGGAGCCTACATGGCAGGGCATGCCTTAGTGAGGTGATCCTCTTGCGCAGAAGCATCCACCCCTGTGCATTCAGGATCAATGCACTTTCCAGCCCATGGTTGGGCCCATGGTTGTTTATGGTCATTAAAGAGGAAAAAAGGGTTTTGGGCCAGATAGGACCCGAGGTCTTGCCTAACATGAGAAAATCTCCTACTTATCTGTATATGCCCGTCTGTTTTTTAGACCAAGCATAACAAAAATTGCAGTCCCATACATGTAAATTTACAGTATCCCACCAAGTTCACACTTGTTTACCCTCTGTTTACTTGTCACAGAAATGTTTACAGAAATAACTTTATATATTGCAGGATGTGAATGAACAAGACTGTCTTGATTTTCCAAAGCTGTACGCACCTGGGCAACAAAACCTCCTGTTCAACAAGCGCATATTTTTTATCTGCATAGCACATGGAATCTATACTTCCTTTGTTCTGTTCTTCATCCCTTGTGGTTCATTTTATGGTCTTGTTGAACAAGATGGAAAAAATATTGGCGACTACCACTCTTTTGCTGTCACCATTTCAACCTCTTTGATCATAGTCGTCAATGTTCAGGTAAAAATGTCATTCTGAAACTTGTAATTCCATTTGATCTTCATCTAATTTTTGAAGCATCTTCTCAGCATAGTCCATGTTATTTAAGCATTTATTAATTTAGCTTATTTAAGCTGTTCATCCTTTCAATTTGCATGCAGGGACTTGACAGTTACAATGTGGATGTGTAATTGGTATGATAAAACCTCTTGCCACAGACAGATAAACCTGGCAAGTTGTTGATTGCTTGGCCAGAAGTTTGTGAAAGAAAGGCATGAACTTAGGAGGTGTTAGCATGCAGTGCTACTCTAATCTTGCAAGGAACTTTAAGGGGTACAATGCATCTCTGCTGGGTCTGCACACAGAGAAACTTGCACCCTCCACACATACTTTGCCAGTGAGACCTATAACAGCTATAACAGCCCATTGACCTAAAACACGGTTTCTATGAGACCTAAGTGTATCTTATTTCCTTTACAGATTGCCTTGGATACCAGTTATTGGACATGCATCAATTATTTCTTCATCTGGGGTAGCATTGCTGTGTATTTTGCAAGCTTATTTGTAATGCATTCTAATTCACTTTTTAAGTTATCTCCCAACTATTACCCTTTTGTAGGTGAGTCTCTCACTAAATCCAGAAATGCTTATGCAACATTTCCACTGCTTAACAAAAATTGTATATTTTATGGTGGGAAACACAAAGTGCTAGGGATGCTTAAGACAAGAGCCAGTGTGAAAATGAACCCTTTGTTTGTTTGTTTGTTTATCACACTTTTATCTCATCCATCCTCTAAGGAGCTCAGGGTATTGAGTATATTGGATTGTTCCATTTTTTCAACAACCCCCTTTAAAATAGATTAGGCTTTAAAAGAATAACTCCTCAAGGCTAGCCAGTGAGCTTCTGTGAGCGGTTATTTTAATGCTCATTCAAGTCCAACGCTCTATCTATATTGAATTGCTGTTTCATGCTTGGCCCAGTCCTGTGGGCGCACTGCACTGCTCAGCCTCTCTTTCTGGCAGCCCAGTGTGCTTTACAGTGGTGCCACAAGGCAACATGCCATTCAGCACTGCTGGGCCACTGCTGCAAGCTACAGGCAGCCGTGACCAGACACCATCAACTTGCAAGGAGCCCCGGTGCTGGTACACTGGTGCAGAGGGTGGGCTGAGTGGGATGGGAAAGGAACAGGAACAGGAGCTAGGCAGGGTATGCATCCAAGTTGGGAAGGGGGTTGCATTGGCAGTGGCAGCGCTGCCCATCTCCTATCCCGCTTCCAGCCTCAATCCACTTTTACAAGTCCACTTGAACTTGCACCAGCAAAATTGCTGGCTCAGGTCCAAGTAGACCCATTCAGAGAGAAGAGGTTTACCCCTGGGCAAAGGAGCAAACAGAGGAGGGGCCTCTGGTACTGCTCCCCCAGAGGATCCAGCACTCACTTCGGTAGATAGGATTGAGCTGTCAGTTCAGCTAGCTAGCTAGTTTGTTTATTTAAAACAGTGCTCTTCAAATGGTGGGTCGCAAACCACCATTGAGAGCACGGAAGGGCCATTCCCCCTTAAGGGGAGTGGTCCAGGAATGGGTGCCCCGATGGCACCACAGGGACCCAGAGGCATGGAAAGGGGCCTCAGAGGGTAAACAAGCCTTTCGGAGGGTGCTGGAGGCTCGCAGCCCACTCCGTGATCCTCCGTGCTCCAGAAATAAGCTCCAATCCACAATAGGAACTCACTTCTGGTTTGCAATCACTCCAATTCTAAATTCCATCTAATAAGTTAAATAAATAAAATATCAACAGGACTGCGCCTATATGTAAAGTGGAATGCTAATGCATTTACAATGGGATTCTCTGAAAGAAGAACCATCTCCCATTCTAGATAGGTTTAGGACCACTCTGCCATACTACCTTTCCTATACCTTGGCTCAGTTTCTTCCCATTTTCTCAACTATAGAACACCTCTCTCTACTCTTTCTCCCTCTCCCTAGGGAGAGTTCTCTTGCAAACCTCAGACCCAGGGCAGAACACCTGAAGCTAGTGAGAAAATCTCCACTGGAGATGTGGAAAATCACAAGGTCAGATATGGGGGTCAGATACAGTTGCATATAGGTAACAATCTAGCATGGATCACAAATTCACGTCATCTGGAATTACTACTGTGCAGGAACCTTAACTTAGTACTTCTGTTCCATGTTCCATGTTGTGACATGTGTAGGTCTAGACAGCAGCAAGGCATTGGTCCTGATGGTCTTTCAGTCCCCTGAACTTCGTATTCGCTGAACATGCCTACATTGTTCCGTACTATTCTCTAGTATTCTTTGAATGTATCTATAGTATAAAATACACTCATTTCCTAATCCTGGAAACTGGAGATCTCTAATTCAAACTATAATTCCCAAAATTCTTTAGGGGAAATCATTCGAGTAAGCCTGGTAAAAAAAAGAACTTACATTTCTAGTGCATGTACAGGGGGGACCAGGTGTCAAAACCACAAAGGAGGACACAGCACCCCAAAATGTAGGACATTCAAGAAAAATGCAGGTCATAACAAAATCAAAGCTAAAAACACCCCTACATATTGATTTTTGGGGGGTCTTGTCCTCTAATGCAACCCAATGAATGAAGGAACAAAGAAAAAACATGCAAGCAAGTGATGTGGGCACTTCTGGTCTGTCTTGAAATGTAGGACATTTTGAAATTTACCCAGGACAGAAGCTTGAAATGTAGGACATGTCCTGGAAAAAGAGGACGTCTGGTCACCCTGTGTATATATGGCCTGTGTTTTCTCAGAGTTGTATGCTGAGAGAGAGAAGATATTCCTACTGAAATGGAGCAGTCTGACAAACGAGTTATTGTAAGCAATCTGATGACGACAGAACACATTTTTCCTGTCCTATGAGCTCCTCAGTACCAATACTAAATATCTCCTAGTACCTGTGTGGTACTTTATATGACATCAGATCTGTAGAGGTTCCCAAAGAACATTGTCCTTTATTTCTTTAATTTTTCTTCAGTGTGTATTTGTGTATAGCTCGAAAAATCCAATGACTTTGAACCAGAAACATAAAGGTAGCATGTCACACAACTGCAAACTACCTGCCATTCCTATCAAATCTACCTGATCTACCTGCCATTCCTATCAAAATGTTTTATTCTCCTGTGCTAATAGGAAATGCTGATAACACATTGGACCAAACAAATATTTGGCTCATCATTCTCTTGACTACTGTGATTTCGATCATACCTGTGATAACATTTCGTTTCATGTCAAAGGATGTAAGTCCGACACTAAGTGATCAGGTACGGCTCAAATGATTTCCATCCCTTTTATTATTATTATTATTATTTATTATTTAAAAGATTTTTACCCCGCCTTTATGCCCAAAGGCACTCAAGGCGGCATTACATAAAACTATAAAATTTAACATTAAAAAACACTATAAAAGAACATTAAAACAACATATTCAAACAAAATTAAAAACATAACAATAAAGTTTAAAAAAACCAAACCCAGTGGATCATAAAAGTATAACACCCCGGCCAGTCAACCTGTCAACAATTAAAAGCTTTTTTAAATAGAAAGGTCTTCAGCCCCCGCCGAAATGTTAACAGAGAGGGAGCAGTTCTCAATTCTAAGGGGAGGGTATTCCAAAGTTGGGGGGCCACCACCGAGAAGGCCCTCTTCCTGGCCGCCACCCCCTCACTTCTCCTGGTGGCGGCACAGTCAAAAGGGCCCCTCCAGAAGATCTAAGAGTACGGGTTGGATTATATGGAAGAAGGCGGTCCCTCAAATACCCCGGACCCGAGCCGTAAAGGGCTTTAAAAGTCAAAACCAGCACCTTGAATTGGACCCGGAACAGAACCGGCAGCCAGTGTAGCCGCCGGAGCAACGGCTCGACAGAGTCAAACCGACGTGCCCCAGCTACCACCCGAGCCGCCGCGTTCTGTACTAGTTGTAATTTCCGGACCGTCTTCAAAGGCAGCCCCACGTAGAGCGCATTGCAATAATCTAATCTAGATGTCACTAGGGCGTGGGTCACTGTGGCCAGGTCCGCACAGCTCAGGTACGGCCGCAGCTGGCGAATCAGCCGAAGCTGAGCAAAGGCTCCCCTGGCCACCGCCGCCACCTGGGACTCCAGGTGCAGTTGTGGGTCCAGGAGAACCCCCAAGCTGCGAACCTGCTCCTTCAGAGGAAGTGCAACCCCATTCAGAGCAGGACGATAATCCAATACCCGAGCTGAGGATTTCCGAACCAGAAGCACCTCTGTCTTATCCGGATTTAATTTCAGCTTGTTCGCCCACATCCAGCCCCTAACCGCCTCCAGACAGCGATCCAGGACCTCAACCGCCTCCTCAGAATCAGGGGGAAAGGAGAGATAAAGTTGGGTGTCATCAGCATATTGATGGCACCCCACTCCAAACCCCCGGATGACCTCTCCCAGCGGTTTCATGTAGATGTTAAACAGCATGGGGGATAAGATGGAACCTTGCGGCACCCCAAACCTAAGAGGCCGGGGTGTCGAACAAGCATCCCCCAGCACCACCTTCTGGGATCTGTCAGCCAGGAAGGAGCGGAACCACTTCAAAACAGTGCCTCCAAGCCCCAACCCGGCCAGCCGACCCAGAAGGACACCATGGTCGATGGTGACGAAAGCCGCCGAGAGGTCCAGCAGGACTAACAGGGTCGCACTTCCCCTGTCCATCCCCCGGCGCAGGTCATCCACCAAGGCGACCAAGGCAGTCTCCGTCCCGAATCCCGGCCTGAAGCCAGATTGAAATGGGTCCAGATAATCCGTTTCCTCCAGAACCCTCTGAAGCTGGGACGCCACCACCCGCTCAATCACCTTGCCCAGAAATGGGATATTGGAGACTGGCCGAAAGTTGTTTAAATTTGTGGGATCCAGGGAGGGCTTCTTCAGGAGGGGGCGAACCATCGCCTTTTAGGCACACTCTTTTGAACCTTTCTGAGTGGGAAGATGGTGCCGTAGGATACCTGGCTATCTTGGCAAACTCTCCTTTTCAGCTCTGACACAGCTTCATCCATTTTGTGTAGTGGAACAGGCAGACGGTTATTTTTGTTCCTGGGCTAAGATCCACTCTTCACTTCTGCCTTTTGTTTTGAGCACCAGAAGCTTTTAAGGCTCTTCAACAACGCTTTTTGAGTCTTTTGAAAGACCAACAAGATATAACTTTCTTTTAAGCATGATTTACCGTCCTTGTTTATGTCCTTAGTTTGCAAACTACAGCTACTCTGACGTGTCGGTGTTTTAGAGCACAATCCTAACCTGGAGTTAGGCCAGCACAGTTAGGCCAGCAAAGTTTGGCTGCTGCAAGGGCCACAGTAAAGCGCTTTTGGACCACTCTTGGAGTCAGGGAGGATGACGCACATCTGTGTGCTGGCCTCTCTGACTCTGAGAGTGGTCCAAACATACTTTACAGTGCCCTTTGTGCTGGCCAAACTTTGCTGGCCTAATTGGGCTGGCCTAACTTCAGGTTAGGATTGTGCCCTTAGGGTTCTCCCTTGCCTAGACCGACAGGGCATATCAATCTGTAGCTCAGATCTGTAAACCAACTTGAGATTATAAGAATGCTTTTCTGATCAAATGTAAACCTTTTGTTCTTCTTAGATACGATTCTTGCACAAGGCTAAAAGGAAGAAGAGGCCAATACCGAAGCCCATGCACCCAAGATACATATCAAGGCCTCGAAGATCTGCATATGCTTTTTCTCATGTAGAGGGCTATGGGGAGCTTATAACATCTGGGAAAAACATGCGTTTCAGTGGTTTACGTTCAGTGTCAGGCACAGGAAAAGCCATGGAGAAGATTCGCTGGATTGATAACCTGCGTAAAAGAACGTGAATATCTGACGAATAGCTTCAGACTACATTTGGCCAAGAAATCTATGAAAAACCTAATTTGTTTTTCAGCATAATTCTTGCATTCTTTGCCTCTTTTCCTTTTATACGTTGGAGAAATGGATGCATGAAGCAAACAGTTATGGTGGTGACTTGGACTGGGGTTCCCCCAGCCCCAAAGCGTAGGTGGCATGACAAAGGCACCATTTCTGGACTCTTCTCACTGAATTTTCTGATCAACAGTTTTTGCAAGCATTGGAAGTATTTCAAAAACTTTGCAAAATCTTTTTGACTAAGGATGACAGCGGGCCAAAAGGAATGCCTGGTTGGTTCAACGGCAATGGGATTTCCATCATACCATTTGTCAATTTGCTTAAAAAACTACCCATTTGTCTTCACGCTTTGGTTGTGGTACATGATTTGGTTACTGCCTGGATTGAACCTGGTTTGGTTTCACTGAAATCAGTGGGTTTAACTTCATTAGTGGCATTGATATTAATTTTGTTAAAATTAGTATCAGGCTATGAGCCTCTTTATTACACAGTATATTCAAGTATTTCATGCAATGGCAATATTAAAAAGGATTCTACCCGCGCCACTAGATTTTGTTTAGCAAGATAGCAAGTTCATAAAGTGCAGGATTGTGTTGCATAGAACTATTTGTAAGGAATGACATTTTAAGTTCCAAGAAAGTAGCAGAGAATCTTGTGGCCCCTTAAAAATTAGAGGTAAGTTCAATGCTTACCTTGACTGAAGGTCCTTTTCCCGTGCTGGAAGAGTGTCTGAACATGCCACTTTTATGACAATGTGAAATGTGACATGAGAATTTCATGTGAACACCCACATGGGCAGGGCGCTGAGTTGCAGGATCTCCCTTCTTTTGTGTGTGTTGGTGTGCTGGGGCAAAAGAATTGTGCTGTTTGAGCCTCTGCTGAAATGGCTGTCCACATGGGACTCCCATATTACCTTATATGCACAGTGAAGGTGGGAGAGGTGTGTGTTCCAGCATAAAAACTGGAACTTCAGCTCAGATAACTATCTGGACTGGACCTCCTTGTTTCTTGCAGCAGAAGCATTTGTAAACCTTCCATGGTAAAGCCTTTTGTAAAGCCTTCCATGGTAAGTCTCTGCACAATAATTTTGCAATGTGTTTATCAGTAGACATCTTCTTATAAAAGCTTTGCAAAATGGGGTCTGGCATAACAAACGGTATCATTTTTTCCCCCTTTCCAATGTACCCTTTGAGGCTTTACTTTTCCTTTTCATACAGTTTAGGGAACGTAAGATAGAAGAAAATTGGTTTTGTTATCATAAGGTCTGCTAGAGACACATCTCAAAAATTTATTTGTAATGCCTCATTTATGAAGTTATTGCACTCAGTAAAGAGAATTATGTATGATTACAGTTCCTACCATTTTTTCTTCCTGGCCTTGCTCATGTGCATTTAATGGCAACTTGGAATGCAGAAATTTAAGAGATGATGCTTTCATGGCATAGACATAAAGGCTTGGTTCAGACATAATGTTTCACCAGTAGCGTAGCTGGAGGGGGATAGCGGCATGCAAAGTATTGCAGGCACCTCAATGCACCGTGTAAGCTGCCCCTCCTTCTCACCATCAGAGCCATTCCAAGCGGCGACAGCAAAGGTGACAGCAATGTTGCTATTGCTGCCTGGAATAGCTGATGGCAAGGGGTAGAGACCTCTTACACTGCACATTGAGGTGCCTGCAATACTAAGTGCAGGAATTTTACATTTCCCAAACAATGGCTTGGAAAAGAGAAAATGAGCATTGTGCTTATGTATTCTTTTCCCCTTGTGTGCTCAGTTTACTGTCCTTGTTTTCAACCACCCATAGTTCGCCATTACGTCCAAACCAGCAGACAGTGGTTGACATAAATCCTTCAAATGAGGATTGAAAACCAAGATTGAGCTGCAGTGTATCTTCTTTGGAGTAAGGCCAGCAAACACAATGGGGCTTATGGGACATTTCTGGGTAGACATGCCTAGGACTGCACTGTTGGTTTGGTTGTTCGCAGATGTCTAAAAGTGCCTGGCTGGGTCAAAACCTGTCCAGCTGCATAGTTGAAGCTTGTTGAAAATCAAGATTTGCAGAATTGGATCTGCAGAATTGAACATAGCCCAGACAATTTTGGTTGAGACACTGAGACACCACACTAGAAACAGGGGAGGATGAGGACAATTTTCAGCCATACAGTATATAATCATCTCCCCACCTGCAGCAAACATGCCCTTATATACCCTAATAAACTGTTGACTTTCAAACAATCTGTGTCACTTACTAGCCTGTTTATAGTCAATGAAGAATTTGTAAATATTGTTCTATTTTTATGCAACATGTATATATTAAATATTTTCTACAAATACAGTATTTATACATACAAGTGGCTTACTTACAAGTGTATGTGTCTTCTTTGGGGTGGTGGTCCTTTCCCCCCACTATGGTCCCAATCTAGATTGGGGCTTTGTACCTGCTACTTCAGTTGGGGAAAAATTGTCGGACAAGTACACAGGCTCTGTTACTAAGAACATGTTAGGTTTCAGGGTTGAAAACTGTTTTGATCTTAAATCCAACATCACTCAATCAGTAGCAAACATGTTGCGAAATATGAAAAAAAAAGTATTAACAATACACCTGCAATACAGTATCCTATATTGTGTGGTCTTACTTTGGAAAGTGATCTAAAATTTTCCAGGAGCTGGCTGGAATAAGACAGAGAATGTTCCGGGATGCTAGAAATTGATGCCATCTATGGACATATTGGCCAGGCAGGTTTATGTCTTGAAAGTTCTTAAATTGAATGTTCTTAAGAACAGGATCTTCTGTACACTTTTTCTTTAAATCAGTGTTTCCCGACCTGGGAGTTGTGACCCTTTCAGGTCAGTGGGAAACAAGGGGAGTGGTGTCTATGGCAGTGGCAACAGCACTTCTGGGTTCGCACCACTGTCGACTAAGGAAAAAAGTGGGGTTTGGACATATCTGACTGTGACAGCAGCAGCTGGAGACACATCAAAACACAGGGATCTGCCACTACTGAACGTAGGGAAGTCTGAAAAAAAACCCTTTTCACTTAGAGCGTAATCCTATACCCGTTTTGTGCTGGCGCTGCGCTCTTGCGCTGGCTGAACGCTGTTGTAAATGTGCCATAAAGTGTGTTGGTGGCCACGCTATGGCGCTTGACCGGCGCACGCAGCAGTGCCAGCACTCTGGTGCGACCGTCGGCAGTACCGGCCCTGTGCCAGTCAAGTGTCAGTGGTGCTTGGTTGGCGCAGGGCCTCCGCGAGGGCGTTCTAGATAAGAGGTGTTCTGGAGGTGTAACTGGGCGGTGCAGTGGGCGGAGACGGGGGTTGTGACGCAGGACGGCCGTATTGCCAAATCCCAGCCCCAATTCGGGCCGCTCCTGTCCATGTTCCTCTGCATCTGCTATTTTGCCAGCACAGATCCAAGTAGGTCCATAGGGGTGACCGGGGCTTACGCGGGCGCAAGGGGAAAACCTCCCCTCGTCCTGCTCATTGCTGCTGCCGCCTCCTAATGGGCTTTAGGATATAGCCCTGTTATGTCGGCCTTACTATATCAACCTTACTTAGGATTACACTGCCCGTTGGCAGCAGCAGCACAAATCCAGAAGTTCTGTCATGACCGAGTCTCAACACCCCCGCCCAGCGTACCAGCTGAATGCCGCCACTGCCCCTGCCCCTTAATGGGCCCTGCAAGCACTAGCAGATTTCCTTTTCAGTAAAGGTTGGGAACCACTGCCTTAAGTCATAGTTTAAAGTCTATCAGTTACCACCTAAAGCAACCCAACATATATTTCTACAAGATTTTTTTTTCCAGCCAGATGTTCCTTCTTTCTGGCAGCATATTTCATGCACACCTTATGTGGATTTTTACTTCTTTTCTTCTAAGAATGGACTTCTAAGAATGAACAGACAGCCAATAATTCCTCCATAGCTTGCCATTCTTGTGCTGACCTGTGCTAAGCCCTTCTCTAAATTCAAATATAAAAATGGCAGAGCTGTGCTATTTATTTAATACTGAAGGAGTCAAAGATACTGCAGCATCTGGGCTCATTCTGTACAGATTATAATCAAAGATCTTGGACTTTTGAAATCTGGTTAAATGCCATGCTCCAGTTGACCACGTAGTAGTACAAATAAAGGACCTTGCCAGATAAGTAACGCTTGTAAAATATACTCCTGTAAGACGACACCAGTACAAGAAGACGATGAATCAAAGATGAGTGCCACATTGGGTCTGGTACGTTGGCTAGATGGGCTGGGTTTATGGATTGCTGGTTGAGCTTCATGGCTTTAAGAGTAACCTGAGCTGAAGCTGCCTAATTTTGTGGCTTGGTCAGTGAAAGTTTCCAGTTGCAACTGGCAAAGAGGGCTGCAATGCATCCCTTCCTCCTTTGCAATTGTTTAAAAGGCCATGCTTCAGAAGTAATTACCCTGATCATGCAATGTCTGATCACACAATTATCAGAAGCAAAAAGTAAGCATGAAATGTCAGTAATCATGCAATGTCAGTACTGGCAGACCACAGGCCCAGACAAGGTGTATACTGGAAGATGGACAGTAGTTTGTAACTGTCTGAGGGCCCAATCCTATACAGTTTTCCAACGCCAATGTAGCCACAATGCATCCCCAAGGGAACAAATGTTTGCCTAGTGAGGTCTCCCTGACTGCACCCCCACTGCAGGATACGGTGCACACCCCTTTGGCAAGGCTACATCAGTGCTGGAATGTTGGACAGGATTGGGCTCAGAGTCAGCAGCTGATGGGTAAAGTCAGATAAGCAAGCAGGTAGGGGAATAAGAGACTATCAGTCCATCTAATTTGTTTCTTGACTTTCTTTCACTGAGGTCAGGGCAACAACATATATGGAGTTTTCCTACCCATATTTTATCTGCCCAATGGCCCTGTGAAGTATGCTAGACTAAGAGATCTGCTTGTAGCCACCTTTCACCTTGTAGTTTGATGACTTGAGAATGGTCAGATGTTTGTGCGTACCAAAGAAATATTGTGTGGACCATCCAGTGGCAAAGCCAAATGGGGTGCAAAACCGTAATAGCCACCTGGCTACCGCTGTGCTCCCAGGTGGTCAGGCAGCTCTGGATTGGGCTGTAAGTCTTTTACGGCTTCGAACTGAGCCATATGCTCGATCACGAGCCATACAAGACGTACGATTTTACACCCCTCTGGCTATACCACTGGAAGTGTGTGGGAATGTTTAAGGATGAACGTTGTTAGGTTTATTTAATGAAAGGGCGGGACATCTATTGCATTTCCAAATGGCCCTTCCAACTCAACAGCATGGGCCGGCATTTGTGTGATTCCACTGAAGAAATGATGGAAAGCGTTTAGCCAGGAACCAGTTGAACTTCATAATTAGCTTCCCTGGCTGTCAATTCAACCAGACACATTGAAAGGACATAACAGACCACACTGAAAACTGCTGAGAACACTCTATGCAGGCCGGTGGTACAGCACGTTTCTGCTTATGCAATCAAATGCCAGAATACAAGGGAAGCCAACCTATAATGGTATCGCTTAGCACCCCAAGGACAAAATAACAGCAAAGTACTGTAAATGCTGTTTGTACTTTGGCCACTTTTTCATTTCATCGTTTAAATCATGGGGGCTTGGGGAGGGGAGGGGGAAGGCAGGAAGGAGGCGGAATGGCTGGGGCAGGAAGGGGGCGGAGAGAGGGTGGCCTAGTGGGCGGACCAGCCCGGGAAAGGGGGTAGAATGCGGACCCAGCACTTAGGCCGGATCCTAACCTCCCTCCTCATCCAGTTGGCCTCGATCTGGGCCATTCAGATTTACACCAGTGATTTCCCTTATGGCACCCACTTGGTGGAATTCCCTCCCAAGGGAGCTCACTAACTTTTTCTTATACTGGAAAGCTTTTCTTGCACCATGATGTGTCCTCAAGCTGCTAAGGCAGTGGTTCCCAAACTTTTTCGACTGGTAGCTCCCTTAACCTACTGGGCCATTGGCCGCAGATCCCCATCAGGGCTAGAATCCTATATGTTGTATCGGGGGGCTTTTTTGCACACTTTGGCTCCATTGGCTAATTTCTGCGGCTCCCCGGAGACCCTCTGCTCACATTTTGGGAACCGCTATGCCAAGGGGTTCTTTTTATGGGAACACTGCTACTTTTTAGCTATATTTTTCTTTTTAGACTGTTTTGTGAATCTGCATCATTTGTTCAAGCCCTGAATTGTTATTGCTTGGACTTTTCATGTTGTAACCCACTTTGAGTAATTTTTTTTTTTCAGTGGAAAAGTGGCCAATAAATGCGATAAATCAAAAATAAATTGTAGAAAATACCTTATCTGGACATTCATCACAGTAAGAAAAACTCTTGTAAGCGTGATTCAGATGTTCTTTTAATTTGCAATTCATGGTTTCAGTCGTTTATTATCTTAGAAAGTTAATTTAGCTTGTAAAATTCCATCCACAAAGCACAATAAAATGATATTTCTGCCATGAGATTGTACAGTCCTATATGCAGGATGTGATTGTACTAAATTGATTATTCATTTGTCCTTGGCAAAGCCTATATGCCCTTTGGCTGAATGTTATAAGAGATAATAAAAATCTGGTGTTTGTCTTTTACCCAGAGTGTCACCCTTTCTATTTTCTCCATGACTCAAAGTACATTTCAACCTCTTTCTTCTATAAAGAACAGAGTAGGTGTTCATCTGCTATAAAGGTTTTAGACCTTTAATAGAGTAGACCTTGTTTTGGAGAATTGGTGTTATCAGTAATTCTGGTGTCTAGGAAACAGTAATCTCTCCATCAGCTGGTTCTGGGCTGGGAAAAGGATAGAGGGAGGAACTGGGCAGGGGTGGGTGGGCTAGGAGGCGTGCCGGCCTGGGGAGAGGGATGTCCTGGGGAGGGGTGTGCCAGCCTCGGGAGGAGCAACATCCTGCTACACAGTAGAAAGCTACACAGTAGAAGTAGATCTGAGGAGCACATAGGGGAGGCTAGAGTCTCCCCTGGGGCAAGGGCGTGAATGTGCTCTTGCCCCAGGGTGGCTCCTGAGCACTCCCAGCTTGTGCTAGATACAGAGCAAGCCTGCCAGCCTTGCTGTTCCAGTGCAAGTTAGGATTGCACTCTCAAAGAGAGAACACACAATTGCCCTGCCTGAAGATGCAGGTGGCCATTCTGGAGAACAGACTAGCTATCTGCATTGCATTCTCAATGCAGCCAGAAAGAGAGAGATATTGAGCCAATTTCAGGCGGGTTACAAAGCACCTAGCACAGCCATCTCAATAATATGGGAAGATGGGATGCTGGAAAGGGAGAGGGCTGTGTGGCTGTTTTGCTTGTGTCAAGGTACTAAATAGGTTTTTTTTTCTTTCCGATTCACTTTGTTATTGGAAAATGGCTGAGAAATAACCCAACTTCTTGCTGCATTCTCAGGAAAGCAGCAGGCTCTGGCGTCACAATGATGGCACTTCCAGACATGACATCTTTTCTGGAACCCCAGTAGACAACAAGGCATGACTGTAAGTCTTCATGAGAATCCTTTTCTATCTGCGTGCAAAGGAAAACGAAGGCCCAACCCAATCCAATCTTCTAGCAATCTTCATTGAGAATGCAATGCAATGTAGCCCCCAAGGTAAAGGGACAAGGTAAAGGCCTCCATGACCGCCCCCCCCCCTCAGTAGAATACAGCACACACCCCATTGGCATGGCTACATCAGTGCTGGGAAGTCAAATAGGATCGGGCCCCAGTGTGTATTTCTGTATAGGGAAGCAAAAGCAACCGATCTACCTGTGATGGCCACATGTAGCTGGATTCTGTAAGGCAGTGTTATTCAAACTGTAGGTCAGGATCCACTTGGTGGGTCGCGGCCTGATGTGGGTTGCGGAAAGCTGGGAGCAGCCATCTTTGAAATTGCAGACCTTGCTCTTGTTATATTCCTTTTGTGAGTGTTAACAGTTTGAATTTTTAAGTGAGGTTTTTTTTTTTTAAAAAAATTGTTTTTAGTTCATTGTTTTTACATAATATTTTGTCCTAATCTTGCTTTCAGTCAGGGATGTTTCTTGGTTGTACAATTGCTGCAGTCCCAGAATGCCATTTCGCATTTCAGGAGTGCCATTTTATTATGCCACACTGATAGCACTTCCTGCTTGATGATGTCACTTCCTGCCACAACGTCACTTCCAGGTTAATGACATCATTTCTGGTGGATCCTGACATGAGTGGCATTCTAAAAAGCGGGTCCCGGTCTAAAACGTTTGAATACCACTGCTATAGGGAGTTACGCTGAGCATTTGTTCTGCGTGAATGGGCCAAAACGAAACGTTATTCACACAGAGGAGCAACGCCTACACCGCAAACAGCTCATGGATCAGTCCACAGATCCCAAGCCCATCCTGCCTCTGCCTCCGAATTCTAGGCCATCCCTGCCTGAGTTTTTTTACTGGCTTGACAATTGTGTGCAATCGTTTTACTCGACTTGGGCACACGAGGAGTCTCTTGCC
The DNA here is from genome assembly GCA_029204185.1 of Lerista edwardsae. Taxonomy (NCBI): domain Eukaryota; kingdom Metazoa; phylum Chordata; class Lepidosauria; order Squamata; family Scincidae; genus Lerista; species Lerista edwardsae. The sequence goes on from JAJKFI010000020.1 coordinate 318,483, forward strand.
CCTGCCACCTTCTCTCGTGACTGCTCCCAGGAGCCCAGTCCTTCATGAAACGTTGCACCCCCCAGGCGTGACAAGGAGCCTCGGAACAGAAGTCAGGCCTGTGGGCAGCCTGCCAGGCCCTGCTTCTCCGTTGCTGCAAAGCTCTCCATGCCGTCAGTGCCAAGTGGAATGTGCCTTTGGGATCACATGGAGCTTATTTATAGACCTCACTGGCCCCCTCCCCTCCCCTTGCCAGCAAGCTGCTGATGTGAAGGTCACAAAAGAAGTAGTCCCCCTGGACTGCCCTTTTTGTGTTCCATGGGGGACAAAGCAAGCTCCTAAGGACACCAAGCTCAGGTTAGTCTTTCGGCTAGTTTTATTTTCATCCGAGTGTCATGCACCGTAGTTGTTATTCCTCTAATCCTGGAGTTGTTTTTCTTGCATGTGCTGAGAAAGCTGAAGCCCCTTCTGCCCATTTCCCCTCGGAGCCCCTGGCCTTGGGTCCGGCCAGCAGCCTTGGAGAGCAAAGCCAGGGCCAAAGCATCCCATTCAAACTTTCTAAGCCTGCTGCACAACGTCTCGGCTGCATTTGGGAGAAAAAGTGGAGCCTGCTTTGAAAACAGGTTTCCAAACAAGGAAACGGAAATAGAGAGATTCGCCCTGTCCTTAAAGGAGAGCTGCTAGGAGACAGCGAGGCTTCACTGGAGTCGGGGCAAATGATTTTAGTGCCAGGGAAGGGCTAACCCCTGGGATACGTAATGTAAGGGTTTGCAATGAGGTACGCTCCTATAGCAGAACAGGGCCCTGAACCCAGCTAGACTACTGCAGGGCTGATTTTGCTCTGTGATCAGTCCGCAAAACCTTGACATTGGGCGCACAATTCACCATCTTGAGAACCTCAACCCACAAGTTTCTACTTCTTATGGCAACAAAGATCAGTTTGGAATGGGGTGGGTAATTGCTTGCTGAAAACTCAAGTGGGGGGGGGAAATAGGACTGGCAGTGGACAAGGAATGCTTGTGTGAAGCTTCGGTTTTGTGCAAACTTCTTTGCCCCCATGATTAACAGGAACAGGCCGAGCGAGGGGCAACTCTTTCAGGGTCAAACCACATGTTACCAGACAAGCATAACTTGGCCTGGTGGTTTTATTGGGATTTGTTGAAAAAGTGGAAGAGGGGATGAAACAGGGCACAAAAGCAGCAAGAGCTGGGGGTAGGGGGATCTTAGGACATTGCCCCCACCATAGTTTTGATCCTGATATCCTACCCCTTGAGCAGTGGCGTTATTCACCCGGTACGCTGGGCGGGACTTACCTTTGAGCGGCAGTCCTCCCGTTGCGTCACGCCACGTTTCACCGCTTTCCCACCCGCCGGGGCAGGCAGGAACACGGCGGAACGCGGCGTGACGCAACGGGCAGACTGCCGCTCAAAGGTAAGTCCCGCCCAGAGTACCGGGTGAATAACGCCACTGCCCTTGAGTGCTATTTAAAAGACCAAAAACGTGGCATTTCACATAATTTGCTATTCCAGGGGTGGCCAGCCTTTCAACTTTAGGGCTCCTGGACCTTTGTGTCAGAGGGAATTTCAGCAGATGCAGCTTGTCATTTCATAGATGACAAGATGCACCTGCTGAAATTTCCTGCTCTACACAATTGTTAAAGGTCCAGGAGCCCTAAAGTTGAAAGGTTGCCCACCCCCCGTGTATTCGGCCATCCACCACACTTTATTAGTTTGCTTAGGGCCCAATCCTGTGAGCCTGCTGCACTGCCGCAACTCGCACACTTCCATAGCGGCTTAACATGCAGGTAATCTCAGGTCCAATCCTGGCGTCTCCAAATAAAGCCAGGAAAAACACTTGCCTAAAACCTTGGAAAACTCTCTGCTACATACAATTCTAAGCTATGTAGACCATCGGTTCCCAAACTGTGGGCCAATTTCAAGGTGGGTTGCGAAGCCATATTGCAAATATAGGAAGATGGGATGCTGGAAAGGGGGAGGGCTGTGTGGTTATTTTGCTTGTGTCAAGGTTGTAAATAGGCCTTTTTCTTTCCAATTCACTTTGATATTGGTAAATGGCTGAGAAGTAGCCCAAGTTATTGCTGCATTCTCAGGAAACCAGCAGGCTCTGGTGTCACTTCCGACTATGACATCACTTCTGGTGGTTCACAGACAGATTGTCATTCTAAAAAGTGGGTCCTGGTACTAAAAAGTTTGAGAACCACTGGTGTAGACCTATGATCTGACTTGGCATAATGCAGATGCATCTGTTCATACCACAAAAAGAAGTTCATACCACTTCACAACGGGCATTGCAACAATTTACTTCCATTTTAACCTGAAACAAGAGTGGCTTCCTTCAAGATTTATGTAGGAGAGCATGAACTTCAGTTTGTCAGATGTGGCTTTGTGCCCAAATTAACCGTTCTTTACTGAAGTCTGATGACACCCCCACAAATCATGCTTGTTTGTCGGAGCAGCACACACCTGGCACTTGTCTTGTCTCTTGACAAATCTTAAATGTAGTGAAAAGTTGCATAGAAACCACCTGAAAATCCTCCCCCCCCATTTTTAAAGAATGAACAAGTGCACATGTGCTCCTCTGACATCAGCACATTGCCCTTTGGTCTAGAGTTATTTGTAAAACTGGGTTCTTCTTTTGCCAGCTATATTCAAGTTTCTATTAGGGATTATTTTGCCCCATCTGCATTGCGGTTTGTATCAACTTGAAAATCCAGATTTTTGTCTGAAGCAGGAACAAAACCAAACAAAGTCACAATATTTAGCTTTGGTATGAGAAAGTCATTGTTCTGCATACTATGGTTTGCTGTTGTAAGAGTTTCCACAATTTTGATAGTCTGAAGAAAATACTGACCTTTGGAGTTAAAAATCTATGACTCTTTAATGGCAAGCCATGTGCCCAATTTGTAATTTGGAATGTGTCTCAATTCAGGCTTGCATGTGGCTTGGCAGACGCCTTAAAATGCACCAGCTTTCCATGTCATGTTAAGCATCTTTTCAGGCAAATTGCTGTAAAAAAAATCCTGGCTTATTGTTTCCAGCCCGTTGGAAGACAGGCCTGGGAGAACCTGGAAAAACTGCAGAGATATTAGGGGGAAACTTTGTCACATATCAGGGCCTCCAGATAAAAACATAGACAAAGGGGGTGGCGTGGTAAGTACTGCAGGAACTACCACAATATGCTGTGTAAGCAGCCCTTCCCCGTCAGAGTCATTTGGGGCAGTGAAAAATGCATGCATATTGCTGTCGCTGTCCTGAATGGCTCTGATGGCGAGGGGAAGGGGTGCTTACACAGTGCATTGTGGTGCCTGTTGAACTTACCATGCCGCCTGGCTACACTACTGTAGTGTAGTGTACACTACACTACACAACCCCTTCTGGCTACACTGCTGCCTCCAGGGGGAACATCTGCCAAAGGCCTCTGCTTCTGGAATCATTCAGCATTTGGCCATTTCACAGAAGCGCGCACTTACCGAGTGACCCTCAAAGATTTGTGATTGTGTAGGTTCATGGCATAATGTACAACATAATGTTGTACGCCTCCTTCCGTACAATCCTGCCTGTACTCTTAGATCATCTGGGGGGCCCTTTTGACTGTGCCGCCACCAGGAGAGGTGAGCGGGACGACGGCCAGGAATAGGGCCTTCTCGGTGGTGGCCCCCCAACTTTGGAATACCCTCCCCTTAGAATTGAGAACTGCTCCTTCTTTGGTAATATTTCGGCGGGGGCTGAAGACCTTTTTATTTCAACAAGCTTTTAATTATTGACAGGCTGGCTGGCTGGTTTTTTAGACTCTTTATATTTTAGGCTCCACGGGGCTTGTTGTTTTTAAATTTTAATTATTTTAATGCTGTTTTTAATTATTTGTTTTTAATTGTAAATTGTGATTTTATTGTTTTTTTATTGTTGTAAGCCGCCTTGGGTGCCCATGGGGCAGAAAGGTGGGATATAAATTAAATAAATAAATAAATAAATAATGTGTAGACTCCAGTAGTATCCTAGAGGGGAGCAGGGCACTAAGTTTTGGAAGGCACCTTACCTTGCCAGGTAAACTGCTCCTCAACCTCACTGTCGTAGCTGGTCCTCACAATGACAGCAACACCTGAATGTTGCCTACTGGCTATGACAGGGAGGGAGAGGAGCGGTTTGCACATCAAGGCAAGGCGCCATGCAAAACACAGCACCCCACCCCCCCTACTAGGGGTGCTATTGGCAGGCACTGACCAGTTTGTTTCTAATAAAAGGCCTTTGTACCTACAGGGCAACTGGACCAACTTCGAGGGCAGAGAGAGGAAGCGAGTTCTCAGAGCAGTGGAGATGGCAGGCCTGCTGCGTTGTGCTAGCAAATGTACATTGCCTTTCCATTTCCCTACAACTGCAAGGACTTTGCAACCATCAACCGGACATCGGTCTTTTAAAACGTTCCCTACGTTATGGAGTGAACAGACTGCAAAAGGTACTGTATATGTTTGAGTGGCCTGAAAACACTATTCCCCTGCAAGCAATGTGAAAGATGCCTATGCATAATGGCTCCTATAGTCATGCCCCATTAAGATTACAATTTTATATAATATTAAAGATTTTTAAATAAATTTTAAGATTATAATGTCTTAAACGTAAAGGTTTCCCCACGACCGAATGGTCTAGTTGGGACCGACTGTAGGGGGCAGTGTTCTTCTCTGTTTCAAAGCCCGTAGAGCCGGCGTTTTGTCCAAGGACAAGCTTCCGTGGTCATGTGGCCATCATGACTCTACGCCGTAGCACACGGAATGCCGTTCCCTTCCCACCGAAGTGGTTCCTATTTATCTACTTGCATATAATGTCTTACAGTTTCTTTATTAGAATACTTTCTTCTCCTTTTGCTTCTTTCTACCTGAAGACATTTGATTCAGAGAGCTAGCTCATTTTGTCCTAAACTCTTGACACGAGCTGCAAGAGTTTCAAAACAAATGTATAAAAATGGGGTTACGAAAAACCCTTGTCCAGACTCTGGGGAGGCAGGTGCCGCCCAGCAGAACTTCAGCCTCCAAAGGCCAGGTGAGCCCAGAGGCAGGTAAGGTGAGGCCCCAATATACCTTGGGTAGGGCCTCAGTTGGTCAGTGAAAGAGGGCAGGCGGGTGATTCACCCTGGATCCTGCTCTTCTCATGGGGTCTGCTAGTTCAGAGGCCTGCCAGAGTGTCTTAGCCAGTGGCCTAGGCCCCACTTTTTAAGGGCTGTGACTCCACCTCCCCCAGGTTTGACCCCCCCTCCCTTCCTCCCTCATCATTCCTGCTCTCCACCTCTCTCCCTGCTGGACCTACAGTGCCAGCTGTGGCTCGTTCCCCACTTCCCCACCCTCCCTGCCTCACGAGAAATCCCTTTCCTGGCTGGGGCTGTGGTCCTGTGTTGAGCACCGGTGCTCCATGTCCTGTCTTACCTGCAGTGTGACCCTTCCTGGCATCGGATGTGTGCTTGACGTTGGCCGTGAGGGAGGGGCCTTCGAGGTGCCAGGCTTGCTGCCAGAGTTCCTCACCCAGCGGAGTGAGGATCTCTCCTCCATGCCACCAGGGACCGTGTTGGGCCGTGGGACCTTGGCACAAAGTGCAGCTGGGGTCTCCCTGGCTGTCTTGCTGGGAGTCGTGCCTGGCAGCAAGCTGTGGCACATCGCTGGAGGGGCTCCAGTAAGGCAGGGCACTGGGAGAGTCCCTGACACCCCAAATAAATATAAAAGGTGTATCACAGTGTTAACCTATTTGTGTTTACTCAGAAATAAGTCCAACTGTGGACTCAACTCTAGGGATATTTGCAGCAGATTGTATCCTTAATGTAGCATGCGCTACATAAGTCTCTAAAGAAGACTTTGGAAAAGACGATGGCCTAACGTGTCCCTAGGCAAGTGTCTCAGCTTGCCTTCTGCTGAGCCTGATGTTTCCTTTCAGTTCTTTGGAAAAAATGGTCAAAGGTGCCCCTGCTGATGACATCACCATTTCGGTCATAGAAAAAGTCCAATATATATTGGAGAATATAGGCAAAAAATTTTTTACATCTATCGAGGTTTCAATAACTGATATTTTCTGATTAAATGAAAATAATGTTCAGGCATGCATGAGATTTGACAGTTCTCTAGAGACCCAGTGGGTGTTGTTGTTTGCAACCCCACCCTTGGCAATGTAATAATCAGATTAATTTTTGAACTCCGCATTCTCCGAAGAGCTTCCTGTTCAATCTCCCCTTTCTAAATGATTGGTTGATGCTTGCTTGTTGATCCAAAAAGCTTGTGATCCATGATAGCTGTTGAACAAAAGCATGTACACGGTATAGCTAAGCTACAGAAGGACTGAGGGCATATTCCTTTCGTCGTAAAACTGACCTGGCAAGGAAAGAAGTTAGAAGATTGCGCTTCTGTCAGCTGGCTCTGGACATTGAGCAGGTTATCGGCCCTGAATTTCATTCAGATGTTATGGCGTGCAATGAAACGTACAGGAGAGACATCGCCAAAGTTGACATCAAAGGAAGAATTTGTGAGGTTTATTGAGAGGCTGCATTCCGAGTGTTCTGCTGCCAATTGAGACACTGACCTCATGCAAAGGGTGTTTTCTAACTTCTGCTTGTACAAAAAAGATGAACCTTAGAAGCCCCTGGTAGATATCTGCTCAGTCTCAACAGAAGGGCAGGTATGGAGACAGGATGATGCATTTTTCTCAAGTCTGCACAATACCTTGGCCTGCCTACAGAATAAGGACCGGTATGTTCAGCACCGTTTTGGAGCCTAGCAGTTTATTTATTTATTTGAAGAATTTATACCCTGCCTTTCCCATGCCAAAGCAAATGCCCAAGACGGCTTACATGAGCAGGCTAGTCTAAACCACCATTTTTTTCCAATGGTTTTTTTTTACAGATCTACAGTCTTCTTGTGATCTGCCAATCCTCAGGCCCAGATGTTGCCTTCACAGTGTGAAGGTTCTCTCCTTTTGGCTGCCTGCCATCAAGCCTCAGCAGGCAATCGCAAGTCAACCTTGGACAGGTCCTCAAGGTCGTATTCCCTTCTTTGCCGGCTGGCCTCCTCACACACTCCACCGCAACTCTCACTTGCGGTGAGCTCATCAGCTCCACAGTGACCCCGTTCAGCCACCACAGGTACTGCAGTTTGTCACAGCCTGGCATTTGTCTCCCATCCAAAAGCAAACCACAGATTTTCCTGCTTAACTTCAGGCAGTACCAGCAGCTCAACCATCAGTCCACACCTCCTGCCCAATCTCCTCTACTCTGTTTAGAATCTCCTCTACTCTGCACAGCTCAGGAAATGTTTAAGAGAAGCACCACCTACCCTTTTAATTATGGCCTCATTTTTTCCTGTCGTTCCTAATGGCACCTTGAAACTTGTACCATACTTGGAGGCAGTACTATAGCTACGCAGGGTGGGCGGCATGGTAGGTATTGCGGGTGCTGCAATGTATCCTGTAAATGGTCCTTCCCATTCACCATCAGAGCCATTCTGGGCAGCGATGGCAACGTGCTGCCATCACTGCCCAGAATGGCTCTAACAGTGAGCAGGAGGGGCTGCTTACATGGCACATTGCAGTACCTGCAATACTTACTGTGTCGCCCCCCCCCACTGTAGCTATGCTACAGCCTTGGAGGTCCAGACCTTTCGATAGCCTCAGTGTTCACACCTTCCCCACTCCCAATCCTGCTTTTCCAGTGTATTTTGTTTCCTTCTTTCCTCTGCCAAAACACTCCAGTCGCTGAGCTGCCAATTCAGGCAGCTCCTCTATTGCACGGAGCTTATGTCAGGGCCAGTGGTTTTCCTCCACCTACAGCTTGCTGTAGAGATTGATGCCTTCTTTTCTAGTTGTTCTCTGTTTCTCATCAACAACCGGTGTGCAGATCTTGCACCAACACCTGGAAGCCATTACCTTTCAAGATCTGATCCCCGGGTGTGACTGCAGAGTCTTTCACATTACATTATATTTGTGCTGCAGAAGAAATCTGTTGATGTTGAAGAAAAGCAAAATGAAATTATTTTATTTATTTGAAGAATTTATATCCTACTTTTCCCATGCCAAAGCAAATGCCCAAGGCAGCTTAGATGGGCACACTCGTCTAAACCAGCATTTTTTCTATGGGTTTTTTTTTTTTTTACAAATGTACAGTATTCTGTGATTCACCAAATCCTCAGTTACAGATGTAGCCGTCACAGTGTGGTTCTCTCCTCTGGCTGTGCGCAATCAAACTTCAGCAGGCAATCACGAGTCAAACCTGGACAAGTCCTGAAGATTCTACTCTGTTCTTTTGTCAGCTGGTCTCACACACTCCCCCACAACTCTCACTTGCAATGACTAATCAGCTCATCAGCGCCTCCCTCCTGCCAGCATGAGTACAGAAGCTTGTCACAGCCCAACATTCCATCTCCCATCCAAAAACAAGACCACAGACTCTCATACCAGCAGCTCAACCATCAATCCACACATCCTACCACACATCAAGCAATACTGTGATTGATATAGTGTTTTGGGATTCCCTTGTTATACAGGCTTTGAAGGCCCTATTTAGGTCTCCTTGTGGTCAGGAGAGCTGATAGTGCGTGGTCTGTTGGACTTCAAAGAATGAGGCCCAGATCCTGCTCAGCGATAATGAGAGAGAGGATACAATTAGAACCATGAACAGATGAAACAGCCCCTTCCTCTGGCTCTCAAATATGCCTTTGAGAAATTTTGAAAAAATGAGGACTTTTGGAAAAAAATTGTCAGGTAATTTCTCGGAAATTAACAAAATTACATCGAAGTTTGTATGGCAAGGAAAAAAACCCAGAATACGTCTTAAATTACTTCAAGATGCTAAAGATAGAGCTGGTTTTGGACTTCCAGATTGGTTGATATATTATCAAGCAGCGGCATTAAATTGGATTAAAGACTGGGCTATACTGACAGACAAAAGAATGGCTAAACTAGAATCATATGATCTTCAACTGGGCTTACATGCATTTTTGATTTACGATAAGGCGAAGTATTATAGGGGTTTCAAACAACATTGTCTAAGGAAATCGCTGTTATGGGTATGGGATCAAATTAGATATAAAGTATATGAGAAAATTCCAGGCTGGATTAGGCCTCTAGAGATAGGAACAAAACCAGGCTGGTTAAGAGAAGATCAAAATAGAACCTATACTGAGTTATTAAATACAGACAATAAATTAAGATCTAAAGAATATTTAGAAAAAGATGATATTTTTCTGGACTGGTGGTCCGAGACGCAAATTAAGTCAAGGATTAAAGAAGATTGTAAAGTTGGATTTTATTTAGAGAAGACAGAATTTGACTTAAACTTTTTAGAGGAGAAAGATCACTATATAAAGAAAATGTATACATTTCTTTTGAAGAGTAGAATGGAGGATGAAACTATTAAAGAACCAATGATCAAATGGGCAAAGAATGTGGGACATGCTATTTCTTTAGAAGAGTGGGAGAATGTTTGGAAAATAAATCTCAAGTATACAAAGGCAGTTTCATATAAAGAAAATATTTATAAGATGTTTTATAGATGGCATATAACTCCCGAAAAGTTATCAAAGATGTATTTAGAGGTACCAAATAAATGTTGGAAATGTGAGGTTAAAGAAGGTACCTATTACCATATGTGGTGGACATGTCCTAAGGCTAAATTATTTTGGCAAAAAATTCATCGAATGCTTGAAGAAATTGTACTATGTAAAATTCCTTTTAAACCAGAAATATTTTTATTGAATATATGTTCAGAAATTCAAGATGGTATGAAAAAGTATATAATTATTCATATTGTTACAGCAGCTAGATTAGTTATTGCACAGAAATGGAAAAATGAAGGTATTCCAACTTTGGAGCAAATTATTGCAAAAGTTTATGAAGTGGCAGAAATGGATGTTTTAACTGAAAGATTGAAAGAGAGAAAATCGAACGAGATTGGTCAGTATTGGGCATTATTTTTTAACTGGATAGAGACTATATGCTAAAGAAGATGTTTAACTGGATATATTTTAATTTCGCTTAAATGTATGGCTATAGAATTTAGTTTATAAGCGGGAAAAAAATGTTTACTTAACAATTGTTAAGAGTAAGATTTGATACTATAAGTATTATCTTATGGTTTAAGACACCACGCAATGATTTACCTTATGTGTTTTCCTTGTAAACCTTTTCCCCTTTATTTTCTGTATTCCTTACCCATATCCTTATTAATAAATTAAAAATTTGGAAAAAAAGAAAAAAGAAAAAAATTGTTAGGTCAAAATAGTCAATGGTCACATCACTGAGCTGCGCATGTAGTTTGAACCTTAGTCTTCTCTTTTGGTTTCGATTGTTTCCTTCTGCCTCAGCGTAACCTGTTACAGTTGTGTAAGAATAACCATACGGGAATGATGGCATATTAAATATTGTTTAGTTTACGCTGACAAGAACAGTAGTTTGGATCTATTTTAATGTGTTCCAGAAAAATGATTGCCCAATAAGATAAAGTAAGCAAAGCAAAAGTCAACTTGAAACAGAGTTTAATGACCAAAAAGCAAAGTTTGGAAACATGCACGGGTGGATTTGTCGTTGAGAAATATTGGGCTAAACTACATATAAACTAACTGATTTCAGACATGCAGAGAAGATTACTGCAAATGTCACAGTGACATCCTAATTATACAGAGAAAGGGAGAAACGATAACATAGAGCTTTCTCCAGCGTTTCGGAGCCCTGTTCACCGCTGGGGAATAAGGATCTATCCGAAAGGGCAACTGAAATGACAAATGGCATGGAGCAACGTTTCGTTAAAGAAAGGTTTAAGATGCTGAGTGTTTATTTGTATTTGGGAAAAATGACCAACTAAGGATGATAGAGCAGAGGCACACAATTCAAATCCCTGGGAAGCCTACTTTTATGTTTTAATGACTCAGGGTCCAATTCTATGGGCCTTAGCAGGGCGTTATGAGCGTACTGCCTGTGCTTTTGTCACATAAGGAGCTGTAAGGCAACTCCAACGTCAGTTGTAAGCTGGCGGTGCTGGGCTATCACCAGCCCATCTCTTAGCTACATATTCTGTCTGCTCCTTGCACATCTTTTGGCACCCCATGTTACACCTATTTTCCGCTTCGCACCCCTTGGCACTTTATCTTCTCTCTGCACCAGTAACATAGCCAGAGGAGGGGGTGGAGTGGTAAGTGCTGCAATGTGCTGTATGAGTGGACCGTCCCAGAGCCATTCCGGACAGACACTTGCACCTGTGGGTTGCTGTTGCTGCCTGGAGTGGCTCTGCCGACGTGTGGGAGGGGCTGCTTACACAGTGCATTGTGACACCTGCAGGCCACCATCCTCTCTGGCTATGTACTGCTCTGTACTTTCACATGTCTCTCTGAACCACTGCGCACCTAGCACTGACATGGGAGCGCCAAGCTGCACCCCTGCGGGGGCAATAAACAACAGGACCGTTGCACCCATGCCGCGCCTCCCTTGCATCGGCCAAAGCTGATTGGCGCAAGGGAGGCACCATGTTTGGACAGGGGAGGGCGGTTCTGGGAGGGATGTGGGCGGGACGTGGGCAGAACTGGGCGGGACAAATTCAAGGCCTCATCCTGAGGCTGCGCAGCCTCTCCTTGGATCTGTGCTTGCTGTTTAGCAGGTGCAAATCCAAGAAGCGCATAGGGGAGGCTGGAGCCTCCCCTTCAGTAAGGGCATGAACATTCCCTTGCTGTGGAGAGGCTCCAGCCTCACCTATACTGCACTGGATTTGGCACAGGCCAGCTGGCCTTGCTAATCCAGCACTCAATTCTTTTTTCCCTCTTCACCAGAGGCAGAGGAAGGGTGTAGCCTGGGGTGGCACGAGCCATAGTGGCACGGCAGCAGCGGGGTGGCAGGGCACCATTGCGCGGAATCCGCGGAGTAACCCGCGCGTGAGGCCCACCTGCCATCCCTCGCATGTGTTCCGCTCCAAAATGGAGCTATTCTGGGCAAAGGGAGGCGTGGCTGGGTGACGCACGGGGGTGGGACGACGTGCTGGGGGTGCAGTTTCGTCGCCCTGCCATGGGCGCACTCGGGGATCCATTCGTCCCTGCTCTGCACGCTCATCCTTTAGTTCCTTTTCCTCTCTTTAGTCTCTGTTCATGCTTTATGGTTACCCCCTCCCCTCTTTTCTCCGCCTGTTATTTCAGAGGCAGCAACAACATGGAAAGCTTTCACTCTCCCAGCTAACGAAGGAGACTGAGGCCTGGAATGGTTCAAAGGCTTCTTTCTCTTCCTTGAAGACTTGCATTTCGTGAGATTTAAATGCTGAGGCCTTCAAGTGAGCTACAGCCAGCCAGTCCATTTCTTTCAAAAGCCCTGCTCTGTCGCCTCTTATCTTAGCCCTTCTCACATACTTAACAGCTCATTGTGAGGGCTGTCAGCACAGGCTTCAGGAGAGAGCTCTCTCTAGGCAATCTTCACAATATGTTGTTGTTCAGAGAAACAGCACTCTGAGAGAAAGCTTTCGATACACCGGCCTACTTTCAATTCAGCAGCCTACTCCCAAGCTGCTCTGGGCCCAAAGAAGAAATTCCAAATGGCACCGTCTCTCTAGTTAATGAATGGGGGCACTGTCGACTGGGACGTTTTCCTGCACAAGCTGTGTAGAGATGGAGTGTTCTCCTGCTCTCTTGTGAAGCATTGGCTTCTTTCAAGACGTTTCAAGTGGGCATGCACTTTTTTTCCATTTATGATCCACTTCCACCATGAAACTCAAGGCCACTGGCTGTCATTCATCCAGGCCAGATGTAAACCTGCTTAGTTTCTGTCATGTGCCTGTATCATATGCCCTCAGGCTATGCCCTGAGACCCAAAGAATCCCTGGCTTGGAATATTTAACAGGGCCTTTCCATACATTATGTGGTTGTGTGAACCCAGGTTTGCCTCCAAGAACCAGGCCTTAGTAACTGAAATGTGTAGAAATCTTGATTATTTTTAGTGTACGGCTTTTGTGGGATCAAATTGCTTGAAGACCTACACGAAGGGATATTTCTGTCTTTTGGTCTGTGTCACAACTGCTTTCTCTTATAGCTAATTAGTTGTAGTTCCAGCAAGCCAGGGGAGGTGACAGGAGGAACCTCTCCTTAACCCTGCTGTCTTATTTTTGGGTTTTTCCACCTCAGGAGTCTGTGGAGTTGAGGCTGTTAACGTCATTGCTTGTGGCCTGCCCCACACCTTTTTCAGGGTAAACAGCATGGAGACTTGTTTAAGCGGCATTCCAGTCAAGCCTTTTGTAAACCAAACTTTAATTTGTTATTCTTTTGGCATCTGCCAGTGTGTTCGTGTGACTGTGTGGGTTGGCTGTGGAACGGAGCACTATAAAAAAAAAAGTTTGACTGCAGAATGTATCATCTTTGCGGTGCTTTGTTTCAGTCACACACACACACACACACACACACACACACCGCTAATGCAGTCACTGAGGTCGTAATCCTAACTTGAAGTTGGCCGGCACAGTTAGGCCAGCAAAGTTTGGCTGCACAAGGGCCACTGTAGAGCATGTTTGGACCACTCTTGGAGTCAGGAAGGATGGTGCACGTCTGTGTGCTGGCCTCTCTGACTCCGAGAGTGGTCCAAACGCACTTTACGGTGGCCCTTGTGCCTGCCAAATTTTGCTGGCCTAACTGTGCCGGCCTAATGCCAGGTTAGGATTGCACCCTGGGATTGTTTCGTGTGGGTAAAGAGTATTCATTAAAAGTAAGGGGTAACATCTACAGGAAGATACTGATGGAGTCTCCCACTCAAAGGTTTTCAGGATTTGTCAGCCCTGTCTTGTGAATTCCAAGCCAAGCACTGCCTCAAGGCCTGGCTTTGTGTTTCTCACAACATTGTCAGGTGCCTTGAGTAGCTTTGAGATATGCTATATAAATGCTAAGCATATTATGTTGACTTTTGTGTGTATGTTTTATGTAGGAATTCGCTACAAAGATCTAGTCGTTGGCGTTCCCAAGGAAATATACAAAAATGAGAAAAGAGTAGCCCTTTCCCCGGCTGGAGTCCAGGCTTTAGTTAAGCAAGGCTTTAATGTCCAAGTGGAACATGGAGCTGGTGAAGAAGCAAAGTTCTCCGATGATCAGTACAAACAGGCTGGAGCAAACATTGGGGACTTGAAGACTGTGTTTGGGTCGGATATTGTTTTAAAGGCAAGTCTGCAGTTTATGGCTTGTTCTAACTAAAATTAAGCAAGATTAAGGGCTTGGTTCTGGGCCCTCCAGTGTGGGACATGAGTGCTTACTGTCCACACTGCAGTGGTGATGGAGTTCCCTGCCCAGAGGCGGCAACACGAGGCCACCAAGTGGTAACTTTACCTTTTGCTGGTTTTGTACACTTTCTGGGCAAGGGGGCAGGAGGTGGAGCAGGGGTGGGTGGGTGGGATTGGCAAAATAGCTGGTGTAGAACCAAAGAGACCCATCACCTGCCTTGTGGCCATACTTGAGGATAGGGGATAAACAGGGGCGTACCTAGTCAAAATGGCGCCCGGGACACCAAATAGAAGTGCACCCCCGCGGGAGCCCAGATCTACCTATTGGGACCAGCCACAGGTAGACCAGTGCTCCACAGGTCAGGAAGGCATCCATTGTGCAGACCTTCCCCCACCCATTCAAAACATCTTTCCAGTGCCAAGGCATCTTTATTCATAACTTTTAAGGTCATGGTGAGCTTAGCCTTAGTTTTTTTTTTTGTAGTTGGTTCTTAACATTTTCTGACTTCAGTTTGAAATCCCTGTGTCTCCACTTTCAAAAATCTGAGTCAGTGTCTGAAAAAGCCACATGTGAGCAGAGACCATCATGCAATGCTTCCAATTTGCATGGGAGATTAGCATGTGCCTGCCCCCCTAGTTATATAGGCAAAGATACCTTGGCACTGGAAAGATGTTTTGAATGGGTGGGGGAGGTCTGCACTATGGATGCCTTCCTGACCTGCGGAGCACTGGTCTACCTGTGGCTGGTCCTAATGGGTAGATCTGGGCTCCGCTGTTGTTTCTAATGGGTAGACCTGGGCTTCCTGTATGGAGCCCAGGTCTGCCCGCGGCCATTTCTAATGGGTAGATCTGGGCTCCGGAACCCAGGTCTACCTGTGCAATGTTGCAGGGGCCACTGGTGCCCCCCCTAGACGGTCCTAAGATGGTGCCCAGGGCTTGTTCCCCCCTGGCCCCCCCTAGATCCGCGACTGGGGATGAATGCCCCCATCTCCCAAGGAGACCCCTGCCACTGCCTGGCTGCTGCTGGCTGCAGCAATAGCCATTTAGATGGCTGGCTTAGAAAGGGAAGTACATCTCCTTTGCATTCAGAAAGTCCCAGTTTCAATCTCTGGGTTGGGCAGAGAAAAATTCCCCTTTGAAATCCTGGAAAGCGACTGCCAATTAATGCTGACAGTACTGAGATCGATGAACCAATATGCTGACTCAGTATAAGGCAGCTTCCTATGATACTGCAAATAGAATATTTTGGATGCAGCAAAATTGCAAAAAGTTTTTTTGTAATAATTAGGCCAGTGGTTCTCAAACATTTTAGCGCTGGGACCCACTTTTAGAATTACTATCTGTCTGGGACCCACCAGGAGTGATATCACAGCTGGAAGTGATATCACTGTGAAAGCAGAGCCTGCTGCTTTCCTTAAAATGCAGTAATGAGTTGGGTTATTTCTCAACCATTTTCCAATAGCAAAGTGAATCAGAAAGAAAAAAAAAGCCTATTTACAACCTTGACACAAGCAAAACAACCAATCAGCCTTACCCCTTTCCAGCATCCCTTCTTTCCATATTTTCAATATGGCTGCTCTAGGTGCTTTGCAACCCACCTGAAATTGGCTCACAACCCACTGGTGGGTCCTGACCCACAGTTTGTGAACCACCGAATTAGGCTATGTAGTTGAATTGAATTTTATCAAATGAACATATTTTTTACTGATCAATAAAGCAATAAAACACAGCATTTCTTTTCTCTAAGGTCAGAGCTCCAGTCTTTAATGAAGTATTGGGAGTGCACGAGACAGCATTACTCAAGGAGAAGGCAACACTGGTCAGTTTCATTTATCCGGCTCAGAACCCAGACCTCCTGGAAAAGCTTGCTCAACGCAAAGCCACAGTCTTGGCAATGGACCAAGTCCCTCGGGTCACTATTGCTCAAGGATACGATGCCTTAAGCTCAATGGCCAACATTGCAGGGTTAGAATTCTCAATATTATCACTAGACTGATGGCTTATTGTTGTAGGACTAAATTTTTTACAGATTCTGCTTCGGATGTAGTGTCATATCGTATTATCTTGTGTGCTCAATTGCTAAATACGGCTCAATTGCTAAATACGGCCCTTTACGGCTCGGGTCCGGGGTATTTGAGGGACCGCCTCCTTCCATATAATCCTACCCGTACTCTGAGATCATCTGGGGGGGCCCTTTTGACTGTGCCGCCACCAGGAGAAGTGAGAGGGGCGGCGGCCAGGAAGAGGGCCTTTTCGGTGGTGGCCCCCCAACTTTGGAATACCCTCCCCTTCGAATTGAGAACAGCCCCCTCTTTGTTAACTTTTCGGCGGGGGTTGAAGACCTTTTTATTTCAAAAAGCTTTTTAACTGTTGACAGGTTGGCTGGTTGGCTGGCTGGTTATACTTTTATATTTTATGATCCACATGGCTTGTTTTAAACTTTGTTGTTTAATTTTTTGTTTTATTGTATTTTAATATTGTTTAAATTGTTTTTAATGTTGTTTTTATATTTTTTATTGTTGTAAATGCCGCCTTGAGTGCCTCGGGCAATAGGCGGGGTATAAATTCAATAAATAATAATAATAATAATAATAATAATAATAATAATAATAATAATAATAATAATAATAATAATAATAAAAAATACATAATAATCAGAAGCTGGTGCTAAGTGAGCATTTTGGAAAATGGGCCTGTTTAATGAACGGCTGAAACAAGTTTGAAAAGCAGTGTTGGCAGAGTTAAATCTCAACTTGAGGGGTGTGTGGTGACACTGCACCACATTACACCTGATTAAACATTTCCCAGACACAGAACTCTCAAAAGATGCAACAGCATCCATTGAATTGAATCCATTAAATCTACATTTGTCAAGCCTGGCTTGGTCTCTTGACCAAACTGATTCTGATTGAGAATGCTTGAATTCTAAATTGTTTCAAGATGCAGCCTGTGTACATGATTGGTATAGTGTTTTAAAACCAGTTTGTTGGGGGGTTTTTATTTTAAAAATCACAACAGCTTTGAAATCAGTTCCAAATGTGAATAGATTCAAAATGTGTTTATTCCTGAACGGCAATGACCGGCCCCAAAGCGTTTGGCTCGTGGAAGTCAGTCTTCTTCAAATCAATAGGATTTGCTTCTGAGTAACCATAGTTAAGGTTGGGCTTCTAGTGAGTCACTCTAGTCAGGGTCGGCTCTAGCAGTGGTAGGGCCCAATGTGAGGCATTCCTGCAGCACCTACCACCCTCCCTGTGAGTGCCCCCCACTCACCAAGAAGAATGCTGTTGGTGCTGCACACAAAGCATGGCACCTGGAAATAGTTGGCGGAGATATGATAACGTCACTGCCAACTGCTTCCAGGTGGCCCGTTTTGGGCTGTTCAGGGGCAGATGGGAGGACCCAAGGTAAAGCTGCAATGCTCGCCCCACTGACAGCCCATAGAGATCCTGACTGCAGTAGCAGGCGATATGCTCACCCTGCTGGTGTGGGGCCCCCTGAAGCATGGGGCCCAATGTGACAACATTGGCCACATTGGCCTAAGGCCAGACGTGACTCAAATGTATCTTGGATGGAGAAGAAAAGTCTGATTTAGAGATGCTTTAAACAAATTTACAGGAACATATGAAAATACTGTATCGTGTTTGCACATGAGTTCTGGAGCACCACCACTCCTGACACTAAGGAGATAGCAGCAGAACATTATTTGAGAGAGAGAGAGAGAGAGAGAGAGAGAGAGAGAGAGAGAGAGAGAGAGTTCACCCCTACTGCTTCCAGCTTATCCAATCCTATTCGACTTTCCAACACTGATGCAGCTGTGTCAATGGGGTGTGCGCTGCATCTTGCGGTGGGGGAGAAAGGTAAGGGAATGTTGTTCTCTTACCTCCATGTTGTAGTGCTCCTATACCGGCACTGGAAAGTTGGAAAGGATAGGGGCCAAAGTCCTGAAATGTTACCATCCCCTCAAATCAGTGACATTTCTGTATGTGTGTAGTTCTTGAAAGATAGAACATTTCTGTAAAAATTGTAAAAACCTTCGGGTTTCTGAATAAAGTCTGCCTATGTAAACCGCCTTGAGTTACGGTCACTAGAGAAACCTGGTGACCTAAGAAAGGCGGTATATAAATCCAAGTATTATTATTATTATTATTATTATTATTATTATTATTATTATTATTATTTCCAATGGGGGGGCGGTAAAGCACTATGTTTTTCAGGCACCTGCAGTGTTAAATGACCCCTCACCTTCAGAGCCATTCATGGCTGCGAGAGCAAAGCTGAGGAGTCTCATCCACTTTGCTCTTGCAGCCATAAATGGCTCTGAAGGCAAAGGGGTGGGGGACACTTTACATGGTGTTTCAGGTGCCTGAAAAACTTAGGTCTCTGCCCCCTTCTGAGAACTCCACTGCCTAAAATTGATCCAATTTCTCCCCCTTAATTTATCCTTCTGGACTGGTAGCTGCTAAATCATCCTGCAGTGATCTGTGACCAGACTTGTAGAGCCTTCCACATGCCAGAGTGGTGCAAGGAGGAAGGTGCTCAGGCCCTCTCTCTGTTCTGGCTTGGTGGCACCAACATAACACCGGCAAGGAACGGATATGTGCAGTGATTTTGACTGGCCACCACCGCATGCTGAGACAGCTGCCGATGAGACATGGATGTAATTATTCCTCACATTTGTACGAGAGGGGGATTCCCTTGCTAATCAGCGATCATGTAAACCCTGCATGGAGTGAAAAACAAGGCAAACATGGCACTGACTTTCAAAAGAACGTTTATGTTCGGAACATTCTGTTGGGCAGCATCCATGGATGTGGATTTCCGTAACGTGCTTTCAAAATTCATCCCTTCCCACATGCTGCAAATGGTTGCTAGTTATTATTCTTTTTTTTTTTTTTTAAAGCAATGTAAACTTCTTGTTCTCTTTTCAATGAGCCGGTTCAAAGGGTGCCTTGAATGACCTTGAATGTTTGGAAGCCATGCTGGGCCGATCAGTGTTAGTGTGCAATCCTAACCTGGAGTTAGGCCGACACAGCTAAGCCAGCAAAGTTTGGCTGGCATAAGGGCCACCGTAAAGCGCATTTGGACCACTCTTGGAGTCAGGGAGGATGCTGCATGTCTGTGTGCTGGCCTCTCTGCGAGATTTCGCAGGTGCAGATCCGAGGAACCCATAGGGGAGGCTGGAGCCTCTCCTGGTGCCCTTACCCTGGGGAGGCTCCAGCGGCTTCCCAAGTTGGCTTGATACAGTACAGGGCCACCAGCCTGCATGTTCCAGTGCAGTTTTGGATTGCGCACTTGGAGAATGACACTGAATCCATTGCACTTCTGTGCCTTTGGATTTCCCCATTATTTCTTTATTGTAAAACTGTATGTCTTGCCTTTCCTATGCCAAAGCAAATACTCAAGGCAGTTTACACAGAAAAGGAAGAGGAAATTGACAGGATCTGGATTTGGATGTTCCCCAGTTCTCCCAGCACTCGTAAACCACTGGGCTCCTCCTTAGGGCTGAGGAAGTCCCAGTGAAATGTTCTGATAAAACAAGTCCCCGAATGATGGGAAGGCAAGAAAGGGAACCTGTTCTGTGTTTTGACAGCCATGTGGTCATGATGCTCTTGCTTTTGATTGGCTCGGGGTTTGTGAAACTTCTAAGGGGGTTGTCCAAGGTTGGTGTTCTGATTGGTGGGAGAGAGACACTGTTTTCATAGCTACAATGAGAGTATTGGTCACTATTCTTGTTTTCTTACTGGTAAGTTCTGAAGCTGAGTTGCTGCTGTGATGAGTGACAATAGAATACAACCAGCATTTATAAGTTTGAGCAGTGACGACCATCTTCACAGAACCATAGCACCAGGGTGTTGAGTCTCTGAAGGGCATGAAAGGATTTCATAAGAACATAAGAACATAAGAAGAGCCCTGCTGGATCAGGCCAAAGGCCCATCTAGTCCAGCCTCCTGTATCTCACAGTGGCCTCATCAGGTGCCCCAGGGAGGCATGAGACAACAAGGTGCTTGGATCCTGTTGCCACTCCCTTGCACCCAGTATTCTGAAGTAGCCTACTACTAATGTAAGGAGGTTACAACCCACCATGGCCTATAGCCCACGATGGACTTTTCTTCCAAAAATCCGTCCAATCCCCTCTTAAAGGCATCTAGACCAGATGCCATCACCACCTCCTGTGGCAAAGAGTTCCACAGATTAACTACCCGCTGGGTAAAAAAGTACTTCCTTTTATCTGTTTTAACTCTCCCAACCCTCAGTTTTAGCAGATGCCCCCTGGTTCTGGTGTTCTGAGAGAGGGAAAAGAACATCCCTCTATCAACTCTGTCCCTTCCGTGCATTATTTTGTATGTCTCAATCATGTCCCCTCTCAGGCGCCTTTTTTCTAGACCTTTCACCTTAAAATGACCCCCCTTCCCAGCCAAAGTAACAGAGCCATAATTTCATTCTCCACCTTCTGCCACACCCTTGGTATGCATGCCTCCCCCCCACCCCCAATATTCTATTAGGCACTTGAAAGCATACTGCAAACACTGTAATAAATTGTTATGACAGCAAATGCATTTTTTCACTTAGACAATTTATTTGCTGGAGATGCTCTATAGCAGTTGTTTGTTTTCTTGGGTTGCCTATTAATTTTCCCTTGGTTTTTTTTTTTTTTTGGTCTGTTTAAGTTTGTTGCAATTTATTTGCAGTGCTTAATGATGAGCCAGTATGTCCTTTTGGCATTTTCTCTAGGTACAAGGCTGTAGTCCTGGCAGCCAATCATTTTGGAAGATTTTTTACTGGCCAAATTACTGCAGCTGGGAAGGTTCCTCCAGCAAAGGTATGTAACTATCGTCACATTGTTTTCTGCAGAGTCAAACATCTGTACTTTGGTGTTCTCCTTTTTATTAATGTTAAGGCAAAACATAAATTTTCAAAATCTATAATCCAGAACAGTGTTTCTCAAACTGTGGGTCGGGATCCACTCGATAGATCTGCTCGATAGATGTCAGGTGGGAGCTACCATCAGAAAACTGGGAGCTGCCATCTTGGAAGCTGCAGTCCTTACTCTTGCTATATGCCTTTTGTGAGTGTGAACAGTTTGAATTTTCAAGTGAGGGTTTTTTTTACATTTTTGTTTTTAGTTCAGTGCTTTTACAAATTGTGTTATCCTAATCTTGCTTTCTGTCAGAGATGTTTCATGGGTGTGCAATTGCTGCAGTCCAAGAATGCCAGTTTGCGTTCCAGGAGTGTCATTTTATTACGTTTCAACAATGGCACTTCCTGTTTGATGATGTCACTTGTGGCTATGACATCACTTCCAGGTTAATGACATCACTTCTGGTGGGCTCCGACATGAGTGCCATTCTAAAACATGGGTCCCATTCTAAAAAGTTTGAGAACCGCTAATCTAGAGGAATGAAAATGAGTACATGAAACCATACGACCTATAGCCCAGTATTTATATTTAGATTGCACTGATTTTTCAGAACTCATTTTCTTCTCCTTCCTTATTTGTACAATTTCTATTAGCTTTGTTATTATATCAGTTCTCCAAGCCAAATTGTAAGTTTCTACTGAATGCCACTTGGATGCACATTTACTTTTTGCTACTCTTAATAAATTCGAGATTAAAACTTGATGTTGCCTGATTTTCAGATTGCCAGTATATTGGTGCAAAATATCTATGAGGAGTTGGGAGATGTTCTAGCCCACCATTCTCCTCTCCTCCATACTTCCTTTTCCATTCTGTTCCTCTCTTCTAATCCAGGAAGTGGCAGAAGCAAGTGGACTCAGACTAGCACTTGCTGCCAATCTGCCACCTTAGGCTACCATCTCAGTTGGCCTCATGGCTGGCCGGTTCTGTGTAAATTGGTTTCTTCTTCTTCTTCCTTTCTAGATGCTAATCATTGGAGGTGGTGTGGCTGGCTTGGCTGCAGCTGGAGCAGCCAAATCTATGGGAGCCATTGTCAGGGGATTTGATACCAGGTATAATCACTCTGTTTGAGACTTAGACATAGCCCTTAACTGCATGGAGCTAGCTGCATACTAGTGCACAGCATGGTTTTTAAAGCTATTAAGCAGACTGTTCTTTGTTGACACACTGCACTTGCTTCACTCTGTGGAGGTCATTCATTTGCTCCACTAACTGCCAGTACAAGTGCCAAAAGCGACACAAGGAGCAGAGGGTTGTGGCACAGGGTTTGCCTATGGCATAAGCAGGGTAATGCTTGTACCCATCCCATAGTGCAATCCTAACCAACTTTCCAGCACGGACCTAGTGGTGCCAATGGGGCATGTGCTGTATCCTGCAGTTGGGGAACAGTAACGGAAGCCTCTTCAAGGTGAGGGAATGTTTGTTCCTTTTACCTTGGAGCTGCATTGCCCTTACCCTGGTGCTGGAAAAGTTGGTTAGAGAATAACAGACATTTCTCTCGACGTTGCTTTCAGGCCACCAGCTTTGGAGCAGTTTAAATCTCTCGGAGCAGAACCCTTAGAAGTCAAAATTGCTGAATCAGGAGAAGGTGTCGGTGGTTATGCAAAAGAGATGTCCAAGGAGTTCCTTGATGCAGAAATGGAGCTGTTTGCTAAACAGTGTAAAGAGGTGGATATTATTGTTAGCACTGCCCTTATTCCAGGTACTGTACAACCTTGTACTGCAATGACTGCTGCCTGCCTTAGAGGAATTATGTTCTAATCAGGGGACCACAAATCTGGTCGTAAGGGTGCTCATGGTACCTGCCCCCCCCCGGCGCCTGCCCCTGGCATGGATGCCCAGCATCCTTGGAACATCTCCCAAGCTCTGAGTCTTCCATGAACCATGGGGAGCTTTGGGGATGCATTTCACTGTGCTAGATATGAGGAACGGCCCTTTCTGTCCTCCAAAGTCATGCATGGGGAATTGGCAGAATGGGAGGCCTCACCTTCTCATTTTGCACTGAGCTTTGGAGAAGCAGAAAACATCAAGAGGGACTTCTGCTGCTTTTCCGAAGCACAGCATGAAGTGAGTCGAGATACTGCGCTCTGTATTCTGTAACAATGATGCACAATGAAGACCTGCAATGTGAGACGCAGTGTGCTGGGCTCAAGAACTGAACGTCAACTTCGTCATCAGAAATCTCACATGGTACAGTTCAACCCTGGACAGTTTCAGTTCAAACGACAAGCAAAATCCACATGGCTGAGAGCACAATCCTAAACTGCACTGGAATAGCGAGGCCAGCGGGCCTGTGCTATATCCAGTGAAGCCTTGGCGTGCTGGGGAGCCTCCCCAGGGGAAGGGCATATTTGCACCCTTGCCCCAGGGGATGCTCCAGCCTCCCCTATGGTCTCATTGGATGTGCACCTGCTAAATAATAGGAGGAGGCGGCCACATAGCCCGAATCAGGGCCATGTAGCCTGGGGATGGCAGCTTGGATGTTGCCTACTGGCCGCATCCCATCTCTGCCCCCTTCCCAGGCTGGCCCGCCTACTGGCCCGCCCACCCCCTACCCACTTCCTCCCACCCGCCTGCCCACCTCTCCACACCCAGAACCGCTCTTGTGCCAGCCAATTTCAGCTGGTGCAGGAGTGGTACTGCAGCACCTCTGCTCAGTGCCCTTGGGCCGACGTTGCTGCTAATCAGCCCAATGGCACTAGCTCAGATACAGGGGTGCCAGTCAGGGCCCCCGTATTGGTGCTAGTGACGTTGGACCTATGCAAGCACGTTGCGTTGGCCCAACGTCTTTTATAGGATGGCGCCCAGAATGCTCCACTGGGCCAAAAATTATCTGAGCTAGCAAGTCAGGGAGGCAGTTTGTGGGTTATGGAACCAAGGCTGTTAAAGGTTCAACAGGTTCTCCTTGGGCTGTGCCCCAGCTCCATCTATAATTATATGGAGCTTTCCCTTGCACTGTTTGGGCTGCGTCTGGGCACTCCCACCCAATCTTTGTAGAGAATGGCAGGAATTGTAGCAGATGAGGTCATCTACCACAAGTGCAACTCTAGGAATCTTGTCATTTTGCCGGCACCTGTTCGGGTTTTTTAAAATGATGTGTATTGTATGACACTGATGAGAATTCTAATATTTGGTTTCTATTATTTTTCGACTTGCAACAGGGAAAAAGGCCCCTGTCCTCATCTCCAGGAATATGGTGGAATCCATGCATGACGGCTCAGTAATTGTTGACCTTGCTGCAGAGGCTGGTGGCAATGTGGAAACTACGCACCCCGGAGAGCTTCACGTTCACAAGGTTTGCTTAGAACCTGCTTTAACATATGGACCCTCTAGTATAAATGCTTTTTAACTGCTACATTTAGACCCTGCTTTTCTTCTATAGCAGCGTTCCTCAAACTATGGGTTCAGGAATCACTTGGTGGGTTGTGACCTGATTTCTGGTAGATCCCGCAGAGCCTCCAATGAAAACCTGGGAGATGGAAGGATCGGATAACTAATTTTTGAATACCCTGAGGCTATTCAAAAATCCGATCGCTGTTAACTACCCTGCAAAGAGCTGAGCTCCTGCAGTTTGCAAGGTTGTGTAAATAGAGGGAGATAAATGGTTAAGCATCTTTTTTTTCTGGTGTTTTTTTTCCCAAGTCCGTCAATGTCAGGTAGTGGAAGCAGGTGAAGCCTGGGAGCACAATCCTAACCTGGATTTAGGCCGGCACTGTTAGGCCAGCAAAGTTTGGCCAGCACAAGGGACACCGTAGAATATGTTTGGGCCACTCTTGGAATCAGAGAAGCCAGCACACAGATGTGCACCATCCTCCCTGACTCCAAGAGTGGTCCAAACGCACTTTACAGTGTCCCTTGTGCCAGCCAACCTGTGCCGGCCTAACTCCAGGTTAGGACTGTGCTGTGGGTCACATAACTAAGCCCCTCAAGCCTTGATGCTATTCATTAAGGCTGCTTTGTTACAAGGAATGGATCAAGGTTCTTTTTTTCTTTTGCAAATGAACAAACTATTACTTGTGAGTAAATAAAAATTATTTCTTTCCAAATTCTCCCCTTTTTTAAAGTTCCGTAAGGCTAGGTGGGTCCTGATACAGTGTCATAAACATTTGAGAACCACTGTTACCCCCCCACAGTGACGTCATCCGGGCGTGCCAAGAACCGGAACGCCCGGATGATTGACAGCCCTCCACCCCTATGGTGGAGGGCTGCCATGCCTCCCCAAACCTCACAGCGCCCGAATCGCTCCATTTTAGAGCGATTCGGGATGCAAGGGAGGGCGGGAGGGCCCAGCAGCAGCTCGCCCGTCCTCCAGAGAGGCGGCGCGGCCCAGGCCCTCCGCAGAACTAGCGGAACGGAGTACCGGGCCGTTCCGCCTGGATGACGCCTCTGCCCCCACACACCCAATAAAGACAGACAACTGGGTTGGATGAAAACTGGCCATTTATTAAAATGACATAACAAAATTAACTTGCAACAGGTAACTGGTGCTGACTGACTAGCTCTGTTCCTAATCAGGTGCGGGGCGTAAACTAAACTCGGGAGGGAGACGTACCTGGCCGCCTGCCATTCCCTCAGTCTCATTGGGCAAATCAAACGACTTGAGGAGGAGCAGCCATCCGGCTGATCCTACCTGTCTTCATTGCCCCCCATTAGGGGGACCCAAGCAGCTGGCCAGCAAAGCTGAGGGCGAACCTCTCAGCTTTGCCTACCAGTGGATAGGTCTGAGCAGGCAACTCCTTGAGCCAGTTGAGCATCATCAGAGCTGCCAAGCCATTCCCCTCCACCTTGCTGCCCTGGCATGGACACCGAGAGCTTCCCTGTCTTCCCTTACCCCGCACCTTTCCTGCCACCCAGCCTAACTACCTAAGAAACCACCAGCCAAACATCACCCTCGCCAGTCTGGGATACGCGAAAAAACCCTCACCAAAGCCAATCAGGTGAGAGCAAAAAATTCCTACCCGGCCCCCAAAGGGCGACCAGCTAATCTCAGACTAGTCAAAAGGGGCGGGCGGGTGGGTTGCCGTCCTGAGCCAGAATGAGGCTCATTAGTTGAGCGCTCCGTGCATGAGGCACTGGACCGCCCACGGAGCACTCCACAGCCAATTGCTGCTTGCCACCCAGGTGGTCTGACTCCTGGGAGGCAGGGGCAACCCTCCGTTAGCGCGGGAAGGGCGCTAACAGTCATTTCTATGTTGTGCAGAGCATCGAAAAAGGAATTCTGATGTGGTATCCTATGGCTAGGCTCATACTTGAAATGGAATTAGACACTTCAGCTTTTCTAATAAGATTCGTATGTGCAGTTGATATTATTTATCTATTTAGATAATTTATAGCCTGCCTTTCCCGCAAACAAGGGGCTCGCAAGGTGGTGTACAAAAAGAAAACCAAATACAATATTGTATAAATACAGATCAAGATCTTTATCTTTTCCTTGCAATCTTTCAATCCTACCAGAATCTTCTTTGTTGTGTTTATATCACTTGTGCTATCTTGCATGACCACTCTTCTTTGTGTAAATATTTTTATGCTAAAAAGAAAACCTTCCTTAAATAAAAGCTTCCAGACAAGTAGCCATGTCAGTTTGTTGCCGCAAAAACAACAGAATCTTGTTGCTCCTTTATTACTGACCGGTTTATTTCAAGAACAACAGAGTCCCGTGGGTTGGGACCCACTTGGTGGGTCACAACCTAATGTCAGGTGGGTTGCGGAAACCTGGGAGCAGCCATCTTGGAAACTGCAGATCTTACCCTTGTTATATTCTTTTTGTGAGTGTTAACAGTTTGAATTTTCAAGTGAGAGTTTTTTTTAACATTTTGTTTTTTATTCAGTGCTTTTACATCATATTTTGTCCTCATCTTGCTTTCTGTCAGGGGTGTTTCCTGGTTGTATAATTGCTGCAGTCCAAGAATGCCAATTTGCATTTCAGGAGTGTCATTTGATTATGCCACACTGACGGGACTTCCTGCTTGATGATGTCACTTCCTGCCACAACATCACTTCCAGGTTAATGACACCACTTCCGGTGGGTTCCGACACGAGTGCCATTCTAAAAAGTGGGTCCCAGTCTAAAAGGTTTGCCTTAGAGCACAATCCTAACTGCTGTCTAGGCTGGCACAGGTTGCTTGTGCTGGCCTCCAGGTGTCACAAATGCAGCTGGCCATTCCGTGAAAGTTGATTCGGATAACAGTCAGACCAAAACGTCAAAACCCAAGTTAAAATTTGAGTCATGGCTCTTTTTCCCCAACACTGATTAGTAATAAATGCAACCAGAACAAAGTCATATTAATGTTCCTTTGAAAACTGGTCATGTCCATCCATCGATTCTTTCTAAAATTTGGCAGCATTATAAACCATATCCCCTTTCTTCTCCCAAGCAATAGGACCGCAAAATGAAATAGTATTCAGCTGTATTCCCCATTTTTAAAGTTTAATGTTTCCTGGTTTTTATAAGTGTGGCAGTACACTTCTTAAATTAATTAGATCCGTAAGTGCCCTTACATTAACCTCCTGAGACTAACAAGACATTGGCACTATCTAAGGTCCGACAGAAGGAAGGAAATTGGCAATGCAATTTATTTAATTTAGGGCACAATCCTAACCTGAAGTTAGGCCAGCCAAGTTTGACTGACACAAGGGCCACTGTAAAGTGTGTTTAGACCACTCTCAGAGTCAGGGAGGATGGCACATGTCTGTGTGCTGGCCTCTCTGACACCGAGAGTGATCCAAACATACTTTATGGCAGCCCTTGTGCTAGCCAAACTTGGCTGGCCAAACTGTGCCGGCTGAACTCCAGGTTAGGATAGCACCCTCAGTTGCTCATAAAAAGCAATTATCTTTGCTACTAAAGTGGTATGCATTTAGCTAGAAAAGGCGAACTCTTTCCCAGGGTTGAATACAAATGTGATTTGCCAAAGCAAACTCCTGGTTTTTACAACCAAAGGTTTGCACTAATTGATGAGAAGACCTGTTTGCTAGAGGCTAATGAATATATTACAGATACCCTTGTTCAAAATGTGCTACTGGTCTTTCCTGTTGCTTATCTGAGAGTATATAGTATTTTCAGTTCATACTTAATGGTAGCATAGCCATTCCTTGGGTTGAAAAAAGTGTCGAACTCCTTAGCTGTTGCTTCATGCAATGGATTGCTGGGAGGGAGAACATCCATCTTTCTCTACCTGCCTTCCTCCACTGTTCTTCCTTCTTTTTCTGCTTCCTGGATTCAAAATTTAAATTTTTTACCCAGCAGCTAATTAATCTGTGGAACTCCTTGCCACAAGAGGTGGTGATGACATCTGGCCTAGGTGCCTTAAAAGGGAATTGCTGGAGGAATTCGTGGGCTATAGGACATAATGCAACCTCCTTACATTAGTAGTAGGCTACTTTAGAATGCCAGGTGCACGGGAGTGGCAACAGGATGCAGGCATCTATTTGTCTTGTGTGCTCCCTGAGGCATCTGTGGGCCACTGTGAGACACAGGAAGCTGGGCTAGATGAGCCTTTGGCCTGATCCAGCATGGCTCTTCTTATACCTTATGTTAAAAGGCAGAGGGTTCACAGAGCCAAAGAGGAAAAGTGGAGGGGAGGAGAATGCAGAGAGAGAACATTGGTAAGCAGGAGAAGCAGAGGCTGGCATGTTACTGGGTAAAGGGGAGTAGCATTTGGCGTGCAATCTCAGGGGTCAAGACGTCTTGGGCTAAAATAGCTGCTGTAGTTTAGCAGTGTTGAGTATAGGGAGGGCAAGAAGTGGAAAGGAGATAGATCTATATATCATTTGTTAGCAAACCCCTCTTAAAATCAACCACCATTTCCTGAATTCAAATGCAATGCAGAACTGGGGTTTATTCTGAAGCAAAAGCTTCCACTCTCCTCTGGTGCGCAAAGGAGGAGGAACGGGATGTGTGTGTGTGAACCTGCAGCTCCCTTGGGTGGGGGCAGCCCTAAAGGTTGACCAGGTCGGCCACTGGGCAAGGTCCCATACCTATTAGAGGGTCCATTTTGCCAGGATGGTAGTGCTCAATGTACCATGGGGGGCAGGCAGGAGACACCATGGGGTGCTTTGCCCAGGACCCCCAAGAAGCTGGCACCAACACTGCCTAATCCAGTTGTGTAGCCACGGGGAGGGTGTGCTAAGTAGCCCAAGCACCACAATGTGTTATGTAAACAGCCCCTCCCACTCGCTGCTGGAGCCTGGAATGGCTCCAACCGCAAGTAGGAGGAACGGTTTATACAGTGTGTTGCGGCATGTTCATTACTTACCGCGCTGCCCCCCCCCCGGTTATGCCACTGTCCCAATCAATCCACTCATCTAAATTCGTCCAAATGACTGAGCCGGTAATTTTGCTGAAAAGCTCACCATGACCTCATTGCCTCCCAGGGAAGTCAGAATCGTTCCACTTCCCATTTCTCCGACACCCCCAAGTTTAGCAGTGCGATATAAGCCCCACTAGGGGTCACTGTTACTTCATGCTAGTGGAGAAAAATGGCGTCCTTTGCAGGACCTAAAACCTTTGGTATTTGCCAAGGTGAGACAAGAATTGGGTGGCTGAAGTGCTGGACCAGACCTTCAAAGTACCCATGTTGTGGTAAGCCTTGGAGGGGGGGGGGTGTTTGCAGTTTACCAAGTACTGTTCGTACACCATTTGCATGATGCAAATAGAACTTGGCATGAGTGCAGTGCAGGCCAGATGGCTTCTATTCACTGCAACTGGACAGCCAAAGAGCCAGAGTTGGAAAGTTGGCCTTCATATTTGAATATATCCCTCATCTGTGGTTTTCATCTCATAAAGGATAAGGTGGAAGAACTAGACTCCAGATAACTATTGCTGGAATATAATCTAATTCAGTGGTTCTCAAACTTTTTAGCCTGGGACCCACTTTTTAGAATGGCACTTGTGTTGGGACCTGTCAGAAGTGATGTCATTAACCTGGAAGTGATGTCATAGCCAGAAGTGACATCATCAAGCAGGAAGTGCCATCATTGTGACAAATTAAAATGACACTCCTGGAATGCAAATTGGCATTCTTGGACTGCTGAGTGACCTAACAAATGGAGATAAGCCTACTAAGCATTGAAGGTGCTTTGTTCAAGGTAAAATGTGCAATTCTTTTAAGAATGTGGGATTAGAATGTTTGTACTATAGTGTGTTTTTACAGTTATACCTTTTTGATTGCCAAATTTCTTTCTGTGCAAGCTATTGCAAGTGAGGGTGTCCAAGTAAGGGTGTCTATTATTGGGGGGAATTTAACTGGAGATCAATTCACCTGAGGAGTGCAGCAAGAAACCGTGTTGGCCTCAGATGAACAAGAGGTGTTTTCAAACTTTAAAAATGCACTTCGCTTTTCAACTCTCAAAATAAGCACCATATGGCTGTGTAGCTGGTTTCTCGACTGGCCTCCCAGTTTGTTCAATCATTGGCTCTCTGTCAAAAGCAAAGCTCTCCCCCCCATGTCCCCCCAGCACTGGAGCAAGCTGCTCATTTTAAAAGCAACCCCTACGCTTATAAAACAAAGCATTGGTAAGCCAGGTCTGGAGTCATGGGCAGAAACTGATTTACCGTTGATGATAAAAGATGTATCAGGTCTGTGCAAAAATGCATGAAAAGGGTTTCAAGCCAATCCATGAAAGAGATTTGATGTCTGTTTCATTCCCCCCCCCCCGCCGACCCCCAGGGCGTGGTGCATATTGGTTACACGGATCTGCCAAGCCAAATGGCTACCCAGGCCAGTAGCCTTTATTCCAACAACATCTTGAAGTTATTAAAAGCGATTTCTCCCGACAAGGAATACTTTTACTTTCAGCCAAAGGATGATTTTGATTATGGGACTATGGATCATGTCATTAGAGGGACTGTGGTTATGAAGGTGAGTTTATTTTTTTTCTGATATGTGTTAATGAACGGTTTAACAGAGGTGTGCCCCCCCCCAAAAAACAAAAGTAGATTAAAATGGAATATAGAGTGTAGTGCAATCAAAGCTGATTTCTCACTTAAGGTTTGAGCCTGGCTTTGCCATTTGCATTACGGACATAGATCCAGTGGAACACAAGATCCACCATCATTCTTGTCCTTAATCTGCTGGCCACAGTTCAATACGGTTTAAGTGACACATTTAGGATGCAATCCTAACTTGGAGTTAGGCTGACCTAACTAAGTTTGGCTGGCACAAGAACCACCATAAAGTGCATGTGGACCACTCTTGGAGTCAGGGAGGATGGCGCACGTCTGTGTGCTGGCCTCTCTGACTGCGAGAGTGGTTCAAACATATTTTACGGTGTCCCTTGTGCTGGCCAAACTTTGCAGGCCTAACTGTGCCAGCCTAACTCCAGGTTAGGATTCACATGCCAGTCCAACCTCCCCCCCCCCCCGCCCAGTCATTACAAAATAATTCCAAACTGCTCCAGCAATGGGAGCGAGGCAGTTGATGAACATTAGAAGTGCTAGCTAGCCGATTGCCAGAAACAAGCAAAACAGACCTCACCCCAGGAGAGAAAAAGGCATGCGGCACTTCCAAATCACCCACTGCTCTGAAAGTATTATGTCTCTCTCTACCTACATACTTTGCTCTCAGTCCTATGCCGTATCCAGGATATAACACGCTCGTACTGTGGAATGTGGATCTTGAATGTTGCAACCCCTTAGAAGGAATCCAGGCAATCGGGAACTTAATTAGCTCAAGTCTCAACACTGTCAAGACAAATTTGTGCATTGCATTAATTATTTGCAAGGAAGAATGGAAGACCAGGCTCTGATTCATGTTCTTCGTCCGTTGGAGTACCTGTGGGAGATGGGTTGGGTTTGTTGTCTTCCAGTCTCAGCATGTGCTGGAAGGGAGAGCGGGTGCAGATAGCCAGGAGGTTAAAGGAGAGGGTGGACAAGCTTTGCAGAAGTCTTGACACAACTTTGGCTGATCGGAGGCTGGAGGATGTTTCAGTGATGGAATCAGGGGCGGCTTTAAGCCAATTGGATGAATTGCTCCCAATTGGGCCCCATACTTAAGGATAACCCCCCCGCACTAGGGTAATTAGCAGTATTGGATGCAATTTCATATTAAAATGTGCTTAGATTCATTTTGTCCATTAACTCATTTACACTCTTTACGTGCCCATATAGATTGCTTTAATGGAACTAGGAAAGGTGCAGAAGAGAGCAACCATAGTGATTACTGGGCTGGGGCACCTCCTGTATGAGGAAAGGCCACAGTGCCCTTCAGTCTAGAGTACATAGATGTCCTTTTCTCTCTCACACACACAACAGCAGAAACCAGGGGCACCCACTAAAACTGAGTGCTGGGAGAGTTAGAACAGATAAAAAAATACTTTTTTTATCCAGCGTGTAATTAATTGGTGGAACTCCTTGCCACAGGAGGTGGTGATAGTGTCTTGCCTAGGTGCCTTTAAAAGGGGATTGGACAGATTTCTGGAGGAAGAAACCATCATAGGCTACTGGCCATGTTGGGTGGTGCAACCTCTTTGTCTTAGAAGTAGCCTAGCTCAGAATGCCAGGTGCAAAAGAGCTGCATCAGGATGCAGGTATCTTGTTTTCTTGTATGCTCCCTGAGGTATCTGGTGGACCACTGTGAGAAACAGGAAGCTGGAGTAGATGGGCCTTTGGCCTGATCCAGTGGGGCTCTACTTATGTTCTTATGCTTTCCATTCTACCATTCTATAATACATTTTATTTATAACTCCAAGCTTCTAATATGTTGGCTGTGAACCTGGGGCCCCACCAAAAAATGCTTCCAATTGAACCTTGCAGCTCCTAAGACCTGCCCTGGTTGGAATCATAGTAGGGTAGCAAAGCAAGGAAATGCTCCTAACTGACTAGTGGCCTGCTGCTGATAGTGGAAATGTTCATTGAAAGAGATTGAATAGGCAGCAAACATGTATAGTGACCCCTGCCCACAATCATTCATATAACTTGTGAATACATTATACAAAACTAGAGAATCTGTCCTCATGAGAATCTTTCTTTGCAACAGGACGGGAAGAATTTATTTCCCTCGCCTTTACCAAAAACTTTGCCACCCCCTGCCCCAGCCAAACAAAAAACTGTCCAGGAGCTAGAAGCAGAGAAATTTGCTTCCATTTCGCCATTCAGAAAGACGATGACTACAGCTGGAATTTATACATCAGGTATTTTACATGTTACTTTATTTGCTTTTCAGCTTATTTCCCTCTTTCCAAAACTCAAAGTGGTGTGCATTTTACAAGATCAGCAAAGCAAGGACAATAAGACACAGAGTACAATATTAAGATCTCGGTTTAAGACCATTAGTTAACAATATATCTCCCCTATTAGTGTGCGTGAAGCTTTATTTTGCGCAAGTTGAAGCTTTCAAAGAACTTTCTTGGACAGCCCTAACAAATTACAATAATACAAATGAGAGCTGACTAAGGGCGCAATCCTAAAGTGAGTTAGGCTGGCATAAGTTAAGGCAGTAAAGTTTGGCCAGCACAAGGGCCACCGTAAAATGTATTTGGACCAATCTCTGAGTCAGAGAGGCCAGCACACAGACATGAGCCATCCTCCCTGACTCCGAGAGTAGTCCAACCGTGCTTTATGGTGGCCCCTATGCTGGCCAAACTTTGCGGACTTAGCTTATGCCGGCCTAACTCACAGCACAATCCTATGCCCCCTTAGCACCGGCTGGACGCTGACTCAAACATGCTGTAAAGCGCATCTGCATTGGTGCGAAGGCGCTTGGCCGGGGCTCACGGCAGCGCCAACACTCAGGTGCTGCTGCAGCGCTGGCAATTCACCAGGTGAGCATCAGTGCCGCTCGGTCAGCGCAGGGCCTCTGCGAGGGCATTCAAGAGCAGTAGTGTCAGCCTACCGATACGCTGGGCGGGTCTTCTGGGTGATCGGCAGCGTGCTCGCTGCGTTCCGTTGCGTAATGGCGAAAGCCCGCCCACTGCAGTGGGCGGGCTTTCGCCATTATGCAACGGGAGGCAGCGAGCACG
>JAJKFI010000020.1:352951-370856 GCA_029204185.1 Lerista edwardsae
GCAGGATGGCCGTAGTGCCAATCCTAAACCCCATCCCCAGCCATGGCGGCCCCAATTTGGGCCGCTCCTGTCCACGTTCCCCTTCGTCTGCAAAACAGCAGGTGCAGATCCGAGCAGGCCCATAGGGATGACTGGGGTTTATGCAGGTGTAAGGAAAAAAACCTCCCCTTGGCCTGCACTTCCTAAAAAAGTCCCCTTGGCCTGCTGCCCCATAATGGACCTTAGGATATTGCCCCGCTATGTCGGCCTTACCAGACCGGCACTATATAGGACCGCACCCTCAGTTTAGGATTGCACCCTAAAAGTGTGACTCTATGCATGTCTACTCAAAAATAAGTCTCATTGGTTTTCAGTGGGTCTTACTCCCAGGAAACTATAGGATTGCAGCCTAAGGCATGGTTAACCAAAGCCATGCCTGTTTATTTTAAGGGATTTAAGTCCTGCCTTTTAAAGTCATATAAAGCAGCAAACTGTTTATGGAGTTGTCGTATATAGAGTCAGACCACTGGTCCATCCAGTTTACAGTTGTCATCACAGAATAGTGGCAGCTCTCCAGAAGAGATTTTTTCCAAGGGTGTCTGGGATCTTCTGCATGCAAATCATGTGCTACACAGAACCACAGAACTATTGCCCCTCTGCAATGTAATTGTATAATTGGATTGTTACGTAGTTTTTTGACCTACTGCAGCATCTCAGCCATGCAGATTAATCGGATGTCTGAGAAGGAGAAAACTTGTCAACCTGAGAGTAAATCCCACTGAATTCAATTGGACTTCTCAGTAGACATGTATATGATTGTGCTGTGATAGGCTATTCAGGGTTAGCATCAGGTTTGCTCCAGACTCAGGGACACAACTGGAAAAAAAAGGCTTCCACTGTGTTCACAAACACACACATATTAGGTGCCTCCCCTTTTACTTGCCCCCAACATGTTCAGTTTCCCTCCCACCAATTTACTGGTCCAAACAAGTGAGCAGATGAGAACATACCTATCGGCTAGAGAGGAAAAGGGGAAACAGGAAATGACAGAATGAATTTCATGTACCGCCTTCCTTTTTTCTCTACTGGCCAGGGGGATGGGAAGAGTAAGCAACAGTTGGGCTATGGTTAGAAGAAAAAACCCCATCCTATTGGCTGGCAGGGAAGAGATGGACAATGAAGCTATCATGCTGCTTCTTCCTTCCCTTCCCCATTGACCAATCCCGCCCTCTGCCCATGCCCCAATTGACCCACTCACTGGTGTACAGTTGGCTACTGTATCTTTTCATAGATCTTAAGATCCTCCCCCACACACCAGTTTTTAGGCTTCCAGAACTCAGAACAGGGACACCCTCCTCACCAACTTCTCTCTAGGAGCTACCTTTAGAGATTCATTACACCACAGTTCTACAGCATTAACTAGCCCTAGGTTAACTGGTCTCTGAGACATTACAAGGCGCACTTGTAATAGAAGTGAGTGGCCTTAAAAATAGACAGTAGGTTGCAAGACTGGCCTAAAACCTCCTGGCACCTGTGGCAGTGTATCAGATGCTGCTCCCTTACCTGGTGATGTGCCAGTCTAGCCTATCTCTCTTCTTTCCTCAATGCTTCCACTTGGCCCCTTCTCTTCCCTTTCCCATCCAAGGAGTGGAAAGAGGAGAAGTGGTGGTGAAGGGTTGGAAAATGGTGGGCGCCCCATCAATCTGCTGCCTTAGGCAACTCTTTTAATTGGCCTCTCAGATTGGCCAGCCCTGATTGGTTGGGCAACCAGGTTAGACTCCCATGTAACAGCACAGAGCAAAAAGTAGACCATCTCACTGTCTCTCATCAGCAGTTGCTTGAAATGCTTGTGTGGTCTGCCTATTTTAACAATATTCAGATGCTGCAATGCAAACTTTTCATCTGAAGCAAGGAAAAGAAGTCAATAGGGGATTAGTGCCATTTTTCATTTGGTTCTTCTTGATGCTCTTGTCTGTCCTTCCATGATTTGCTCAAAAGAAATATTCTGCATGTCAGGAGATTTTATTTGTTGGCATTTCCACATCTGGATGCCAAAGTTTACTGGAACAGACATCCTAGGCGAGTCTCCACTTCTGGCAACAGCAGGGAATGAAAGTTATGCCTATAAAATCCTATCTCAGAAGGCTGCTCCTGCTGCTCCTGTTGTCAGGCTGAAAACGTCAATGGAAACAGGGATGGGCCATTGAGACTGGGTTTGTTTTATGAGCAATAAAGAAAAATGCCTTTTCAATTCTCTGGAGGCCTTGTCTTTCTGCTTAGGCATAACAGCTGTTTTGGGGCTTGGCCTCGTTTCTCCGAATGCGGCTTTTACACAAATGGTGACCACCTTTGGCCTGGCAGGAATAGTTGGTTACCACACCGTGTGGGGAGTCACACCTGCTCTTCATTCCCCTTTGATGTCAGTCACAAACGCAATTTCAGGTAAGTCTTGAGCTATATGCAGAGGTACAGTCAACCCCTCTTTCTATGCCAACCCTCTTATCTGCGAATTCGCTTACCTGCGACCTACCTTGTTACCTCTGTCTTTGTTATCCACTATGCAGAGACTGTCCCAAAGGCTGCAGGAACCTTCAGAATGGCACCTATGACCAGCACTGACCCCTTTGAAATGGCTGGCAGAAGCATCCACTAGCAATGTTTACGGGGTTCCCGCTGGTTGCAGGTGCCATTCTGAAGATTCTACCAGCCCTTGGAAAGTGTCTGCAGAGATCTTTTGACACTTCCTGCTGCATAGGTGGCTTCCTGAGGGTCTCTGCTGGATTCTTCTGTTGGCAGATAAGGTGCTCCATGCACCTAACCTCATTGATCCCATAGGATCAATGGTTCATTATCTGCGAATTCGCTATCTGCAAGTTTTTCCAGGAACTTAATCCTAGCGGATAACCAAGACTGATAGTATATTCAGCAGCAGGCCCACTTCTGAAGCATATCACAGTTATGGGCCTGTGTCATCTTCTTCCCAGCATCAGGGAACTGTATAACATCCTGTTTGAGGATGATTTTCACATCACTGATTAACCCACCTTTGCATCTAATAATAAAGCAACTCCTCCCCTTTCAGGACAGAATTATGTGCAGTGCTGATTGCTTGGCCATTGTGTCAGTTGGAATGTCACCTGTCATTGCCCCGCCTTTCTAAATCAATTTCAAAGTAGTTCCGGACTGCCACCCCTACGGATACCTTAATCCATGGATACTGGGGACAGCTTTTTAAAGCTAGGGGAACATCAGTGGTTTTGCTGCAACAAGATAAAAAAAAGATTTGTTCCTTATCTTTTTAACAGGCATCCCAGTATCCATGGTATCTGTGGATAACTGAAACCATGGATACTGAATCAGTGGATACCAGGGCATGCCTCTATAGCCACTTCCAACTCCTCTCATATCAGAGCTAGAAACGTCCCTCTTCTGTCCTTCCAAGTAACAGCTGTGGCCAAACAGTCTCTGTGCCAGCCAGTTGCCACATCTGTTCCTGAACTGACCCTAAAAGCCAACACTGAGAATTAACCTTGATGTATGGGAGCATGCATCATGAGCCTTATGTGGCGCAGAGTGGTAGGCTGCAGTACTGCAGTCAAAAGCTCTCCCCATGACCTGAGTTGGATCCCGGCGGTAGTTGGGTTCTCAGGTAGCCTGCTCAAGGTGGCCTCAGCCTTCCATCCTTCCAAAGTCAGTAAAATGAGTACCCAGCTTGCTGAGAGTAAACTGGGGAAGGCAATAGCAAACCACCCTGTTCAACTAAAGGTGCAATGCTAACCAACTTTCCAGCACTGACATAGCTGTGCCAATGGGACATGCTAAGAGCACAATCCTAACCCGGAGTCAGGCCGTCACAGTTAGGCCAGCAAAGTTTGGCCAGCACAAGGGCCATTGTACAAGTATGTTTGGACCACTCTCAGAGTCAGAGAGGCCAGCACACAGACATGCGCCATCCTCCCTGACTTCGAGAATGGTCCCAACATGCTTTATGGTGGCCCTTGTGCCGGCCAAACTTTGCTGGCCTAAGTGTGCTGGCCTAGCTCCAAGTTAGGTTTGCGCCCTAAGTCTGTCTAGCAAACATTGCAAGGTGATGTCACCCCCCATGAGTCAGTAATGGCTTGGTGTTTTGCACAGGGGACTACTTTACTTATTGGGAGCAGCAGTCTCTGCTGCATGAATTGGGTCCAGCAGCAAATGCAGGTGCTCTGTGGGCATGCCCTGGATCTGTGAAGTTACTTAGTGGCACTGCAGTCAAAGAGGTCTTAGTTCTTTGTCAAGGCAGCATCGTAAATGCAGTTTCAACTGATTATTAACAAAGAGGCCGCGTGCCTTTAGCATTTTTGTAGCTTGGCAGACTCCGGCTTCTTTCTACTGTGAGTACGAGCTTACATCCCTGAAGTACTTTTCCAGCCTACTTTCTCTCATCAGAAGATGAGCTGGGCAACGATGACAATTTGAGTAATCCACCATATTCAACCACAACAGGAAACATCTGCTGTAATACAAAGATTTTGAGGAGGGATTGCTAATTACACATCCTTTAGTTATGTTATGAAGTGTAATTCTTTTCTCCCCCTTTTCTCCTTTAGGTCTTACTGCTGTGGGTGGCTTGGTGCTGATGGGGGGGTCGTACCTTCCTTCCAGCATACCACAGTCATTAGCGTTACTGGCTGCATTTGTGTCATCTGTCAATATCGCAGGTACAAATTCACTATTCTCCTATCTTCCAACAAACGTAGTGGATAGTTGGAATCTCGACCTTCAGCACTGAACTGTTGTGTGATTTGGCACATGCTCCAAACAGGTCTTCCAAGCTCACAGCTATTGCTCTACCACCCATGTTTTCTTGCATAATTTATAGAAAAAAAGGGGGGGCATATAACTGCCTGGAAATCCTTGATGTGCCAGAACTCTTTGTCCATCTTTCTCAATGATGGGGAAAATGTACTCTGCACTTTTCTTTTACACAGAAGCACTTCATCCTTATTTCGTATGTCCTAGGTTTGAGTCCAGAAAGGTCCAGATGCCAGGGTTGAGCCATAGCACAAATGTAGCCAATCTGCCTATGTCATCTTCTTCTGTCTACTTCTTCATTTTCATGCTAACAGGCAGGGGTGAAGCTAATGAAAGTGTAGCCCAGTGCAGAGGTTGCCCTAGAAGTGATATCACAACAGAAAGTGATATCACAGTTGTATTTTGGCCATAACGTTTGATAGAGTAAAGATATTACACTCTGGTTGGTTTAATGGCGTTCTTCATTTGCAGCGCAATCCTATGCATGTCTACTCAGATGTAAGCCCCATTATACTCAATGGGGCTTACTCCTAGGAAAGTGTTATAGGATTGCAGCCTAAATTACCTTTCCAGTGATATATAACATGATGGTATCATTCATACATACCAAGGTTTTCATAATTTTGACCACTAATGTCAAGCTCAGCTTGTTGCCCCCCCCAAAACCTGTAGCCTGGTGCATCTGCACACCCCTGCACTTTTTTAGCTACACCCCTGCTAACAGGTCACACTTCTGCTTTCCAACAGGTGGTTTCTTAATCACCCAGCGAATGCTGGATATGTTTAAGCGACCAACAGATCCACCGGAATACAATTATCTCTATCTCATTCCTGGAACATTATTTGTCGGAGGATATGGTGTGTCTCTTGCCAGTGGTTACAACATTGAGCAGGTCAGAAATCCAGTTCCAGTTTTTGGTTTCTGTATAGAATGAAAAATTATATTAGCAGAGATAGGCTTTAAAACCCATATTAGGCGCAAACACCACCGGATTCATTGGTATGTTTAAACAAATTGGTTTAGAAGCCAAGAAAAGGTGAAACAATGTTGCTCACAACTGCTGAATCTGTAAGGCTACAATCCTGTCTACTTACCGGGGAGAAAGCTTCATTGACGCTAATGGGACTTTTTTCTGAGTAGCCATTCCTAGGATTGGGCTGTAAGAGTGCAATCCTAAACTGGAGTTAGGCCGGCATAAGCTAAGCCAGCAAAGTTTGGCCAGCACAAGGGCCACCATAAAGTGTGTTTGGACTACTCTTGGAGTCAGGGAGGATGACGCACGTCTGTGTGCTGGCCTCTCTGACTCCGAGAGTGGTCCAAACATTTTTACAGTGGCCCTTGTGCTGGCCAAACTTTACTGGCTTAGTTTATGACGGCCTAACTCAGTTTAGGATTGTGCCCTAAGCCATGTAAAGTTGCATTAGGGCCCAATCCAAGCCAACTTTTAAATCCTTGTCAATCCTGCTGGACGATTGGTGTTAGCATGATGAAGACTATGAGGGAAAAGTCGCAAACGTGCCTTATGGGATGTTTGTGCCATATTAAGAGCAAGTGGCGCTGATGGGGAGACCTGTGCCGCCCTGTTGATGCAGCAGATTGATCCCCAGATGCCAGAGGAGCACAGGTAAGTGCCAAGCAGCGGCGTCATGCAGCCGGAACGCTGGGCAGGAGGAACGGGTGAGCGGCAGCCCGCCCGTTGCGTTCCAGTCCGTTTTGCCGTCTTCCCCGCCCCCGTCTTTTATAGTATATTAAACAAAACCCCAAATGGGGTGACCTATATTTTTGAACCCGAAAATATCTACAAAGCAGTAGAGTATACAAAGCCATCTTTGAAAGGAAATCTGACCAATACTGGAACTTAGATGGTTCAGTGGTCAGCAGATATAAAACCCTGGCTTATTTACCAAACAGCTGTTTAGGAGACAGTTTTTCATTGGAATCTCTTTGCCAGTCTGTAAGTGGCCCAAAATGCATGCAAAATCATAAAACTTCAGACTGGCACCTGGTGGAAATGGCCCACTCCGGGTACTCCAAAGTTCCCGGACTTTCTTTCCTGCAATATGCACACCCAGCTCTGAGAAAAACAGCTGTCATACCTGTGGTTGGACTGTGTCTGAGCTTGGGAATGGCGCAGTTTTATTATAGGATTTTGCATGCATTTTGGCCCATTCTCAGAATGGCATCTTGTACATTAGCCACTTCGGGTACTCCGAATTTCCCGGACTTTTTTCCCGGCAATACGCACACCTAGTACTGTCAAATCCAGTTGAAAGAGCTTCCGTTGCAATTTTTTTGATTTGAGGGGTCTTTCGGAGCTAACTGCAACGGATCAGACCCTGGAGAGTGGTCCAAACACACTTTACAGTGGCCCTTGTGCTGGCCAAACTTTGCTGGCCTAACTGTGCCAGCCTAATTCCAGGTTAGGATTGCATTCTAATAGATTAACTAACAGTATGTAATCGATCAGCTGTCTCTGTGTGTGCATGGCAAGTAAATCCTGAGAGAGTGGAAGAAAAAGAAA
Organism: Lerista edwardsae; assembly: GCA_029204185.1. Classification (NCBI taxonomy): domain Eukaryota; kingdom Metazoa; phylum Chordata; class Lepidosauria; order Squamata; family Scincidae; genus Lerista; species Lerista edwardsae. Next base: position 360,247 of record JAJKFI010000020.1, read on the forward strand.
TGTCCTGCAGATAGATAGATCCATCCATCAGCATTCTTCAAAATGGCACCACTTTGACTTCTATTTGAATCAAAACTGTATGCTACTGAAGCAAGTGGAAGCCCAACAGTTTAACCTAAAAGGTTGATTTAACTGCTGATTTACATAATATTATAAATATGAAAGTAAGCGTATGATTATCAGTATTCTTCAGGGGTCCAGAGCCTACTTGCCAGCAAAACCATTTGGCTACTTTTTAAACTGAATTATGAGCACTATCCTAAAAGAGGCATTCCCCCCCTTTCTCTGTGAAAGGAAAGAATGCCTCTTCTAAGATAATGCCAGCAACACCATATGCATAATCTAAAATCTAGGAAATATGCCTCACAAAAATTATTCTTACCCATATGCAAATTTATTCCCATTTAATCCATTGATTTATCAATTAAAATGTGTATGTTGATTACTAAATATATAACTAAATATTTTCCTATGTTTGGCTCACTTTTCCTCCAAGATAGCTAAGGATAGTGATCACAGCACCTTTAAAGAATTCAGCGAATTAATTCCCATGAACAAAAACAAAACAAAAAAAATCCCACTTTGCACACCTAGAAGAGTATTGCAAATAAATTAGGCTGGGTTTAGTTAAATGAGAATGGGATGACTTCACTGGTTAAGATTATTTGGATTAGAGTCTGCAGTTGACTTACAGCAACATCTTTTTTGGATTTCTGCTTATCAACTGTTACAAATTTGGTAATATGATTTTTCTTTCTGCTCTCCTAAAGGTAACATTGAACATTTGTGATGAGGAATACAATAGCAGATGCTTTTCAAACACAAGGGAGAGAGCCACATGTTATACATAAATGCATTGTCATGCAGAGATTTCAAAGCCTCTTGGTGTATCAAAACACTGAAGAATCAAAGTAATAGAAAAATCTGATGGAATGATCTCACAAAGCTGGCATCTTTAAAATGTGTTTGAACTAGTGGACTGAAAAAGAAATGTAATTCTTCCACACGTAAAGATGAGGGCTGAAACCTTTTAAATCATACACAGTATACAAGAGAGGAGAATAAATCCAGCATGGATGGTTCTGCCAAGTAACTATATATTGGAGCTAATCCAGTGTTTCCCAAACTGTGGGCCTGGATACACCAGTGGGTCGCAAGCCAATTTTTGGTGGGTTACATAAAATTTTTTGAAACATTTAAAATAGAAACAAAAACTTTGCAAGCACGCTAGCCTAGTTTGCAGAAGAAAATTGTTAGCTGGAATGCTTCAAACCCTCAATCTTCAAACCCTCAAATTAAAATGCCACATTTTCCCATTTTGACATGCTGTAGATCACGTGTGAATCTAGTTTCAGCCTTTTATCTGGCCTGAAAGACCCTAAGTGCACATCTTGCTCTCCAGTTCAGCCTTCTGGGTACGCTGGAATGACTGTAAAAAGATTTGGGAGAACAGTCCTTGAACTCCGTTTCTAGAGGGAGAGTCCAGCAAATGTCTACACACACATACTCTATGCAAGGCCTCTAGCAGCCTTGGGAGCACAGGGCCCCAATTATTAATAATGTATTAATTATTATAAAGAAATAAGGATATTGTTTCTTTCTAGATCTCTTTTTGGTGTGTAGTGGGAAACAATAGATTCTTGTTTTAAAAAGTGAGTCCCAAAGCAAAACATTTGGGAAGCACTGAGCTAATCAATTCTTCCTTTGTTATAAATCTACTCTCCTGCGGGGAGGTAGAAGGAGCGACATCCCGCCCTTTCTAGTTACTCATACATATCCTTTCTTGTGTAAGACAGCAATCCAAGCATGGATCTTCAACACCTCACTGGCTGGCTAGAAGGGATGGGAGTTAGGAAGGGCGCACAGGAGCCTGTTTTGAGAACTGAACAGTGGTTGATGGTTATATCTGAATCCCACCAGTATGACAAGGGGAACACAAAAACAGATTTAGGGCACAATCCTAATCTGGAGTTAGGCTGGCACAGTTTGGCCAGCACAAGGGACACCATAAAGTATGTTTGGGCCACTCTTGGAGTCAGGGAGGCCAGCACACAGACTCCCTGACTCTGAGAGTAGTCCAAATACGTTTTACGGTGGCCCTGGTGCCATCCAAACTTTGCTGGCCTAATCCCAGGTTAGGATTGCGTTCTTAAGGATGGTTGTTGAATGCTATGATCACTTGGCCACTTTAAGACTTGAATGTGCTGTATGGATTTCATGCGTGTATATGCTTTACCATTAATTTTTTTTTTCAGATGATGTATCTGGGATCAGGTCTTTGCTGCGTCGGTGCTCTTGCAGGATTGTCTAGCCAGGGTACCTCTAGACTTGGCAATGCTCTAGGAATGATTGGGGTAGCTGGTGGCTTAGCAGCTACATTAGGGGCTCTGAAACCGTCACCAGAACTACTGGCCCAGATGTCTACAGCCATGGCATTGGGTGGCACCATGGGTAAGTATAGTATCTTGCATCGAGGGCAAGAGCAATTCACATTGTCATGGGGTAAATACAGTTCATCATATTATCCCATTGATTTGCAGGAAGAGGGAAATGTTGAATTCCTTTGAAGCTTGTTGTCCTCAGTGAATAGGTAGTTGACTTTCCTACAGCTGTTGTTCTTCCTTAATATGCAGGCATGGGGAAAGGTTGTTTGATGGTGTGTACTAGGGCACATGCTTGTGTAATAATTTATGAGGTCCAGCAGGTCAGGAAAGTACCTCACTGAACTGAATATGCACCCAAGAACATGCTTCAATGCACATTGTCATGGACAGGAGTTCATAGGCACACCTGTCTACCTATGTATGGGAAGAGAGAATCCCTGTAAGGAAAGAGAATATCTCATGCTGTCCCTAACATACATTGCTGGTAGTGATCTCTCCATCCAAGCTTTGATCTACCTGTGGTCTTGAACCATTACTGGGGATCTAGAATATTAACATATTTAGCTCCAAAAGGTGGCACTCTTGACTAAGAGGAAAGCATGGAATAGTGAAGCTGATATGTATATTTAAAGATAGGACATAGGAAATGTTTCATCTGGTATTGTACTTGTCAGCTACATAAGCAAGTCATTTTCATGCACTTCGTAATGATGTTCATTAATCTTTGCTATGCTCCCCCAAAGTCAGTTTTCCTCACCAGCAATAACACAGGCCAGTCTATACCCATATTGAAGTTTCAATTTGCATTTTTTGTAAGATGGAAGGGGACAAAATAATGAGAGCCTCTGCTGTACCCACAAGCACCAACCCCCTGCAAACCTACTCTGGAATGTACAGATTCTTGTTTCTTTGTGTGTTTTGACCTGCTTTGGTGCCAACATACAAAAAAGCTGTCGACAAGGTGGGGGAAGGAATCTGTGGCTCAACTATCTTCAAAAAGCTAATACTTTAAAAAAAACCAACTTTTTACACAAGCAGAAAGATTCTCCAAAATTCTCCAATTCTCCAAAATTATGAAGAGCTTTGCTCCAGTCCGTTTTCTGTGTGTCCTTTGTGGGTTATTTTTCAGACAATGTGGATGCAGAGGCATACCTAGAGGGGAGTCACAGCACTACGTTTTGCAAGCAGCCGCTCTCCTTCCTTTTCAGAGGCATTCCCAGCGGCTAGACCAAAACTGAGACTACGTTGGCTCCGAATGGCTCTGAAGAGGAGGGGGAGCAGCAGCTTGCAAAACTTAGTGCTGTGACTCCCCTCTAGGTATGCCTCTGAGTGGGTGAATTATGCACTGTCCCCTTCCTGACAACTTAGCCTCCCTCCTCCTCCTCTTACTTATTTAAGGGCCTGAGCCTGACCTCGCTAGCATGGGTGGTAACAGGCGTCCTACCAGCACTGGCGTCGTAAAAGTGTCATAAGGCACTTCCAGCACCAGCAGAAAACCCTTACCACCACACTAGTGCCCACTGCCTGCAGGTGGCAATGTAGCAGTGTGGCAAAAATGATTGGACAGAATTCAGTAGCCAGAAGCCAGCAGCATACACACGGCCACCATCATGCGCATTTACTGTTGGAAGATAGCATGGGATGATTGCAAACTGCATTTGTCCAGCAAACCGATTTGCAGTGCCAAAAGTGGCTACAATGATTGTGCTTTATAAACTCCACTCCTGGCTTGAGCTTGCATAGCCCTGGTAGATCAAAAGGGTGGAAGAATTCAGCATTGTGGTGTTCCATCTGCGGGGTCTATTGGGTAACCAGATCTCCAGTTTCGCCCCAGCATTCCACAGTGTGTTTTCCAAATACCAAAATGCCATGCTTGTTCCAACATTTGAATCACAGTTATAGAGAAACACGGTTTTTCATGCCAGTGGAGGAACAGGCAATAACGGTGGAAGTAGTGCGTGATTTCTTATTGTCAGTGGTTTCCAAATGTTCTCCCTCCAAATAGTATTTTCCACACAGGCTGGTCTGATGAGGAATCCCAGCACATTGCAGAGGATTCTGTTGTAGGGTAAACACTCTCTTCACCAGTCAAGTCTGTTGGGACTCACTATCACTAGTCATGTGGTCTCAGAGCATGTGATTCACAGCGCAATGCTAACCTGTGCTAGAACAGGCAGGCAGGCAGGCCTGTGCTATATCCAGCACAGGTTGGGAGCAGGCTGGAACCTCCATGGGGCAAGGGCACATTCGTCCCCTTACCCTGGGGTAGGCGCCAGCCACCTCTTTGAGGCTGCTCGGATCTGCGCCTGCTGTATAGCAGGCACAAGTCCAAGCACACTGGGCAGCCCGAATAGGGCCTAACGGCCACATCCAATCTCCACCCCCCTCCCGGGGCTGCCCTGCCCAGCCCAGCCCCCCGGAACACCTTCCCCCCACCCAGAACCTAACCCTAGTGGATAATGAGGACTGGCTGTATTAGACTTGATGGACACGTGGTGTGTGACTGCTGGTGCAATCCTACATGCAGCTAGGCCAGCACAGTTAGGCCAGCAAAGTTTGGACAGCACAAGGGACACTGTAACGCGCATTTGAACCTCTCTCGGAGTCAGGGAGGATGGCGCACATCTGTGTGCTGGCTTCTCTGTCTCCGAGAGTAGTCCAGCATACTTTACGGTGTGCCGGCCACACTTTGCTGGCCTAAGCCTGCTGAGGCTTGATGGCAGGCAGCCAAAGGAGAGAACCACACTGTGAAGGCAACATCTGGGCCTGAGGATTGGCAGATCACAAGAATACGGTAGATTTGTAAAAACCCCATTGAAAAAAATGGTGGTTTAGACTAGCCTGCTCATGTAAGCCACCTTGGGCATTTGCTTCGGCATGGGAAAGGCGGGGTATAAATAAATAAATAAATAACTGTGCTGGCCTAGCTCCAGGTTAGGATTGCGCCCTGCATTTGGGGAAATGTTACAGATCTGTATTTTTAACAGGCAGCTGTGTATCTATGCTGTTAACAATTATAGTCAATGGGGCTTTCTCCCAGGTAAGTGTGGATAGAATTGCAGCCTTTGGGACATTTGGGGATTTTTAAAAATAGATCCGTAACTGGTAGGTAAGATTTTTTTCCCCAGGAAAATGAGCTTGTTTCTCATTAACTATCTGCCCAGTGATGAACCCTGACACATTTTTCAGGGTTTCCCAGAACACAGTTTGCAGATCACTGGTTTAGTTTACAGAATGATAATGGATCCGTTCAGTGTTGTCATCCGCAAATGAACTCCCGGAACGCTGGGAGGGACTTACGCGGGGCTTCGCCGTGATTGGCTGCCCTCCCGTTTCATTCCGCAGCTGCCCTGGCCTCGAGGGGTGCCTGCTCGCTGGGGGAGACAGGTGGGGGGGCGCCGGGTGCCTGGGCAAGCAGCGGGGGGCCTCACCAACCGGGGGCAGCTCCCCCTCGAGGCCAGGGCAGCCGCGGAACGAAACGGGCGGGCTGCCAATCACGCAAAAGTCCCGCCCTAGTCCCTCCCAGCGTTCCGGTAGTTCATTTGCGGATGATGACACTGGATCCGTTCTTCTTGTGGCATCTTTCAAGTTTATATAGTTCTTAGCACAATGTATCTGGGAAATGAGATTTCCACAGTCACAGATTTCAAACACGTGCCTCCCCGTAACAAGGTTGTGGCTTTAAAGAGTTCCACTTTTGCTCATTGCCTTGAAAGGACCTGGTGATATAATTTTTTGGAGGCGATTACAAGGGAGAGTATAATTTCCTATTATGTGTCTCCTGTTTTTGCACAAAAATGGGAAAATAACTTAAGAAAGTAAACAGTCCTTTGTTACTTAACTAGCTGTTTATAGTTTTGAAAGGGTATGAAACACAATATAACGTTTTTAATCTTGGGTCTAAATCATTTCATTTTGCAGGTCTCACCATTGCGAAACGGATTGAAATCTCTGACCTTCCACAGCTTGTTGCTGCATTTCACAGTCTGGTTGGTTTGGCAGCAGTTCTGACGTGCGTTGCTGAGTATATGATCGAATATCCACACCTTGATATTCACCCTTCTGCCAACGTTCTCAAAACTGTGGCCTACTTAGGCACCTACATTGGGGGTGTAACGTTCAGTGGTTCTTTGGTAGCTTATGGAAAATTGCAAGGTATGTGTCTCTGTTTGCTTTAGATGCAGAAAGCGATGGTGTGCAAACTTCTGCTAGTATTGCCAAAGGCTTTTAAAGAGTTAGGAACTCCTTTCACACTGAATTTCCATAAGGATTGGTGCCAATCTTTTTTTTTGTAAGCTCCTTTGAAAATCTTGTGTCTTGATCTGCTGAACTAGGTCACACTATTACATAGCCTATGCAGGGACAAGATGACAAGAGCGCAATCCTAACCTGGAGTTAGGCCGGCACAGTTAGGCCAGCAAAGTTTGGCCAGACAAGGGGCACTGTAAAGCATGTTTGAACCACTCTTGTAGTCAGAGAGGCCGGTAAACAGAGGTGCGCCATTCCCCCTGACTCTGAGAGTGGTCCACCTATACTTACAGACCCTTGTGCCGGCCAGACTTTGCTGGCCGCACTGTGTTGGCCTAACTTCGGATTAGGATTGCCCCTGTGCGCCGCCTGGCCACACTTCCCTGTGCCTGGAATTCAGTGGTGTTATGCTGCCGGAACGCTGGGCGGGACATCCGGGTGATCGACAGCCCGCCCGTTGCGTTCCGGAGCGTTACGCCGTTTGCGTAACCAATTATGCCTCTTGCATACATTACACAAACGGCGTACCGCTGCGGAATGCGACGGGCGGGCTGTCAATCTCCCGGATGTCCCGCCCAGCATTCCGGCAGCATAGCACCGCTGCCGGAATTGATCCATTAGGGAGCGATTCAAGCGCAAGGGAGGGTGGGGTCCCCCCAAAAAGCACACATGTTTTTCCATGCTGCCGTGCCCTGCCACAGCCAATGCCCACCACAGCCAATGCCCACAGCCAATGCCCACCAATGCCCACCGCAGCCAATGCACCACCACCCTGTGGCACCTTCCCTTTGCCTCTGGCTACAGTAAAGAGTGAAATGGTTCAGTAGCTGTGCTACTGGTTCAATAACTGTGGAAGGAGTGCTAAGGACACAGGGGGATGTATGGTAATACAGCTGTGGAAAACCAGGACACATGTGGAAAACAGCTGCTCTTGTATAAATCAAATATGATAAAGTAACTTGTCTGCAATAGGAATTATGGTGCTGGATCAAGTAAGCCATAATATATTGGGAGAACCAAAGCACACCATAAATAGACGAGTCCAGGTCAATAGTCCAGGTGATATTAAGAGTGCAGTCCTAACCTGGAGTTAGGCCAGCACCGTTAAGCTAGCAATGTTTGGCTAGCACAAGGGCCACTGTGTGTTTGGACCACTCTTGGAGTCAGAGAGGCCAGCACACAGACACGCACCATCCTCCCTGATTCTGAGAGTGGTCCAAATGTGCTTTACAGTGTCCCTTGTGCTGGTCACACGTTGCTGGCCTAACTGTGCTGGCCTAATTCCAGGTTAGGATTGTGCCTAAGATTAAATGCCCGCTACAAAGGCCTGGCAGATGAGAACAATGAGTGAATGTGTATCTGTAGCAAGGAAGCTCCAGAAGATGTATTGCATACCTTGTTATACTGCCCAATCTATGACGACCTATGTCAACTTCACCTATATCAGTACCTTCCACCCGCTTCTAAGAAGAGCTGCATTTCTATATTAGCCTCTGACTCTAATGATGTCATTAGACAAATGGCGATTTTGCTTCTCTCAATTATACTGCTACACCTTTCCATCTCTAATACTGCTTCTAAACTTTGAAATTGTGTGCATGTAAAATCTTATCTTTGTAAAATGGATTGACCATCTTATCTGCCACAATACGTATCCATCGTTCACCTAGTAATATTTTTCTGCCCATGTTTGGTTTAATCTGAGTCTTGATGTCTTGTTTTCTTTTAACTTATGCCAATAAAGGTTGTATGTATGTATGTATGTATGTATGTATGTATGTATGTATGTATGTATGTATGTATCTATCTATCTATCTATCTATCTATCTATCTATCTATCTATCTATCTATCTATCTATCTATCTATCTATCTATGATTGTGCCCTAAGACCTATTTTGTTGCATTTCATTTCCGTAGGATGGAGTCGGTTTAAATTCAAGCCATTTGGCTTAACCAGTTTTATAGGAAGAACTTCAAACTTTATAATGCTGATTCTGGGCATCAGGGTCAAACTAGGCATGAACTTGCCTTTGCCCTTCCATTTTTATTTTTGAGTAGCATCTGAAAACACCCCATCCAATTGGGATTGTGATATAATTTTTTTTGGGGGGGGCATTAACTCCTCATCAAAAATTGCTCTCACAAGCCACCTTGTCCTGGGATCAAAACAGCTATTTACACTCATCGCAGCTTCCCTCTGGGGCAAAACCCAGCTTTGGGTAGGGCATTGTTACCATGACATGTCCAATTTGCTACTGGTTGGCACCTCTAGCAGCTTTTACTGTTTTGGACCCAATGATCTTTTGCATTCAACTGTCAATATTTTCTTATATTACTAGAGCACCCATATGCAGCCTCTATTTTTTGTTCTAGGTCTACTAGACTCTGCTCCACTCCTTCTTCCTGGTCGCCATTACTTGAACGTTGGGTTGTTGGCAGCCTCAGCAGGTGGCATGGTTCTTTTTATGCTGGATCCCAGCTACACAACGGGCATGGCCTGTCTGCTCGGTGTTTCAGGACTATCTTCAGTCATGGTACGAACAGGGTGGGCAACGTGGGGTTTAAAAAAAAGATAGCATCCCTATCCCTACCCTGTGTTAGGGTTGGTCAGGACCTCGAGGTGGGTTAGACCCAAGAGGATCTTGGTTCACAACCAAGCAGAGGATGTTGGGACATGGAAAGAGGCTGATGGACACTGCAGAGGACTCTTACTACTACTACTACTAGTAGTAGTAGTATAACTACAAGAATCACAGTATTTTGACTAGGATTGATTAATTGATACAAGTCTCAGGGCACAATCCTAACCAACTTCCCAGCACTGACATAGCTGTGCCAATGGGACATATGCTGTAACCTGCAGTGGAATAGTAGTCACGGAGGCCTCTTCAAGGGAAGGGAATGTTTGTATCTCAGAGCTGCATTGATAGTCTGTCGTTTTTTCTAGTTCTTTTTAATTGACTCTGGCATCTCCAGGAGTTGCAGCATCAATTATCCAGACATTTCATTAGACATTGTTGTTGTTATGAATTGTTATTGTTATTATTAGTGTACCATTTATCAAGAAAAGATTTACAAGGGAGCTTACGTAGCAGTCAAGAAGATGATTCCCTGTCCCAAAGGTGCTCATAATCTAAAAAAATAATTGCTCCGGACCCTGCTTTAGACCTCACGAACTCTGACTTGGGCAAGACATCCAGGTCCAGAACTGGGTGCAGCTACCCACAAGCTTGTACGGACAGCTCAGAAATGCGCTGGCTTTTCAATCCCCAGTACTGGTTAACTTGCCAGAAGGAAAGACTGTATTGGTGGAAGGAGTGCAACAATGGAACCTTGGCAGCCCTCGATATGAAAAGCTGCCTTGCGAGGCTGCCAAGCCAAGGGGCCGGGTATAAATTTAGTAAATAAATAAATAGCAACAACACAGTCTGTGCTGTTGAGCACAAACAAGTTAATTTGGGATAGGTAATTGTTGCCGTCTTGGTTCTGAACCCTGGAACAAAAAAAGACATCTTTTTGCTGGCAGTTCCAATAAAACATATTGTTTTACCTATTGTGTACACGAAATAGAAAATAGCGACGACAATCTCTTTTATGGGGCTAGCCATGAAAAAAACCAAAAACCTGTGTGGCTTCTTTTGAATTTCAAACAAGGTAGCACACCCTGCTCCCATCGCTGCCCGGCATCAGCTGGACAACAGCTAGGCGCAGCTGTAGTGGGAGAACTGGGCAGCCTTCCGAGGACTCCGCAAGGCTCTCTTCAAAATATTTGTGCAGCTCGATAGAAATTCCATAACAAATCCAGCAGAACCCCTGCAGGATCCCACAAACCACATGTGCAAGGTTCCAAAACAATTTCGCTGTGGGCAGCAGAGTAAAATAAGCCACTAAACCATCAGTCAAATGCCCTTGTAATCCTAGACTTTAAACGAGAGAGAGAGAGAGAGAGAGAGAGAGAGAGAGAGAGAGAGAGAGAG
>JAJKFI010000020.1:374570-392657 GCA_029204185.1 Lerista edwardsae
AAAGAAAGAAAGAAAGAAAGAAAGAAAGAAAGAAAGAAAGAAAGAAAAAGCCACTTCCAACTCTGCTGCCTGTGAATAGGAGAGCAAAAAGGGGCAGAGGGAAAAATGCATTTCAACTCAGCCCTGGTTGTAAGTGGATGCCTCATCATAGTTCAGAATTGACCTCAAACCAGGAAATGAAACTATGGTTTCATGGGCTTGCACAGAGCACTTTGCATTAACTATGATTAAACATTGCATCTCCACTGAATAAGCATGGTTAAAACAGTTTCCTACCTCTCACCTCTGAAAGTGACAAGTAGATTTTACTGGTGTCTCCCTTTATCTCTCTTTTGGGGCCAGTGTTTAATTCATGGTTACAATTTACTAAGAACGAAGGATTATCTTTTCAAGGGAGGAAGTCACTTACCTTTGCTAATTTATCTTTTATGGTTGCTTAGGCCATGAACCGATCTTTGCCAAATGTCATTTTGGGTGGATATGGTACAACATCTACAGCTGGAGGAAAGCCCATGGAAATTGTTGGAACACACACCGAAACAGGCATAGATCAAACTATTGAAATGATAAAAGAAGCCAACTCAATCATCATAACCCCTGGTAAGAGTTCAATGTTTTGTTAATTTCTTTGTTAACAGTATGCAGTTAATTTTACTTCTCTGTACAAAACTCACTGCACAAACTTGAAGTCAGTCACCCCTGTTCTATTGGGTAACATGAAAAAGACAGTTCCCTATACCAGGAGTTTTTAATTTGATAGTGGGAAAAGACAACAAATGAAAGCCAGGAGAAATGGGAAATTAAAGGGATGAATGAGAACAAATGTGGTATCATGCTGTATGGGTTGGGGGTGCAAACCTGGAGGGTAAAGCAACAGGGACTGAATCACTGATAATACCTTTTTTGCATTGTTGCAGGTTGGGGCCTTTGTGCAGCAAAGGCTCAGTATCCCATTGCTGATATGGTGAAAATGCTTAATGAACAAGGAAAGAAAGTCAGGCAAGTGCGCTCAAAATGCTGCTATAAACAGATTATATCAGCGGTTCCCAAATTTACAAGGGTCATGGTGCCCCAGGCTCTTCTTCCAGCTGACCTGATCCAAGATCTCCCAGGAGATCCCATACGCCTGGGAGAGCCAGAAGAATAGTATAGGCCACCGGGGACATCCCGCATGCCAATGTGAGTTTGGAAACAACTGGATTATCTTAATACTAAGGAAATTGACCCTAAGGGAGCGTTTATGGTTACATTATGGCAGGCCTATCATTGAAGGGATAGATATGACTCACATCAAACTGTGGCTTATGGAAAGTGGCAAACAGGGTGCTTTTCACCTGTACCTTTCACCACCTCTCTCAAGCCTGCCATAGACAGAGCTCCAATCTGCTTCCACCTCATTTTTAAGCAGAGAGGCAGCCACGCACCTTGTACCAGCAACTTGTCCTTTGCTCCTTCCTTCCAAACCAGGAAGTGCAAAATGCTGGGCACACTGCCAGCACGTTCCACCCTGTGCTGCAGTTCTGAACTTGATCGAACCTTTGTGTAGCTGCTGTTTTGATCACTTTAGAACCAACTCCAAACTAAATATCTATCTAGGTATTTAACATCACTGTCTAGTTTGGCCTTCAGTGGGCTCCCGGTTTTCTCCTTTCTATCCCATTCCTACACTAGAATCTGACCCCCATCAAGTGAGTATACAGTCAGTCAGTAGTGTCATTCAAATGATTTAGGAACAGGAACTCACTTTTGATTGGCACTTGTTGGGAACCCGGAACCAGCCATGGATCCGGAACGCCCGTTCTGGTCCGTTCCCCCTGAATGACATCACTGCAGTCAGTTCTCATTATCCGCTCAAGTTAGATTCCTGGTAATACGCGCAGATAGCGAATTTGCAGATAACCAACCATTGATCCTATGGGATCAATGGGGCTATGTGCAAGGGGTACCTTATCCACCATCAGAAGAATCCAGCAGAGCCTCTCAGGAAGCCAGTAAAGTGCAGCAGGAAGTGCCAAAATATCTCTGAATGCTGCAGAGATCTTCAGAATGGCACCTGCAATATGGCTGGTGTTTTTCTTCTTCCTCTGCCAGCCATTTTAAAGCGGTCATCACTGGTTGCAGGTTCCATTCTGAAGGTGGCTGCAGCCTTTGGAAGGTCTCTGAATAGTGGATAACGAGGACAGAAGCACAGATAACGAGGAAAGTAGCAATCCTACCCTTCGCAGAGAAGCCAATCCGCAGATAGCAAGTTCCCATTTAGAGGATTAACAGCATGTGTGTCTCCTGCCAGCAATATGAAGAGATAATCTCTCTCTTTGACTCTCGGCCTACCCTGCCTCACAGTGTTATAATAAATAAATAACTCTCTCCATGTGTTGCAAGGTGAGGCTGGTGCTTCCCTATTAAACTGCACTTCTTGCACGCTGGCTGCTCCTGCGACACACACACTCCATGATTGCAAACTGCTTCGGTCAGGAGGTAGATGAGCGTTACAACTGGCCTGTCTCCTGTGTAGCGTTGCCAACGCTTATCAGTTCCTTTTTATTAGTTCAGCATGTTTTGGACGCAACATGGCCGTTCTTTCCTTTCGCGGTTTCCAGGTTTGGTATCCATCCAGTCGCGGGACGCATGCCAGGGCAGCTGAACGTTCTGCTGGCAGAAGCCGGTGTGCCTTATGATGTGGTGTTGGAAATGGACGAGATAAATGAAGACTTCCCAGGTAAAGAATGAGGGCAGGAGAAAAAAGAGCAAGAGTAAACGCTTCTCTTCTGTGGAAACCATCCTGAGAATGTACATTTTGTTGTCTAACCTTCTGGTTAAGCCAAGGAATAATCGTTCTGCCTCAAGTGATATTTCGGTAGATAATGGGGCTTACAGTAATACTCCTTAACATCTCAGAATTAAGTTTAGATAAGACCGAAGCTTTGTGTGGCTCACAGAAAAGCCAGCCTTAAAAAAAATAAATCTGTGATTGAGGGTGCAATCCTAACCTGGAGTTAGGCCAGCACAGTTAGGCCAGCAAAGTTTGGCTGGCACAAGGGCCCCCGTAAAGTGTGTTTGGACCACACTCTGAGTCAGGCAGGATGGTGCACGTCTGTGTCCTGGCCTCTCTGAGAGTGGTCCAAACATATGTTACGGTGTCCCTTGTGCCGGCCAAACTTTGCTAACCTATCTGTGCCGGCCTAACTCCAGGTTAGGGTTCTGCTCTAAATTAATAGACAACAACCAAGGATTAGCTCTTGAATAAATAAAAGCAGATGACTCCCACTCCACCATCAAACGAACGTCTGTATTCTATCAGCAAAATAAATATTTGGAGAAATAGGCACTTAATATTGTGAATATTAGGCTTGATTCATACATTAGCATTGTACGGGTGGGAACCCCTCCCAAGTGGTCTGGTTCTGTGCCACACGAAACACAGTGTTATAAGAACGTAAGAAGAGCGCTGCCAGGTGAGACCGATAACCCCATCTAGTTTAGCATTTTGCTTCCGGTGGTGGCCAGCCAGATGCGTCTATTGTTCCTTCCATGGTTTGTTTCTAAGCAGAAACCACACAGGATGATTGGTTCCTTCCCAGGCCAGCATTTCCCTTCTTAGGAGCAGTCAAATACATCCATATTCATCCTTTTCTCCCCTCTCTACTCTTCCTTTCAATTTCCTCTGTTGACGGATTGCTCCTTTTGGAGTATCCTGGAAAATGAAAATGTTCTTCTGCCTTTCTTCTGCTCTCCTTCCACCCTCCCCAAGCCCCTGTGCTGGCCTCCGGATGATGCTGTTCTCACCTGGCAATGGGACTGGCACAAGGAGGATGGTGCAAGTCTGTGTGCTGGCCTCCCTGGCTCAAAAAGTGGCGCAAAGACACTTTGCCATGCATTCGCGACATTCGAAGGCCGGCACAAGGGACTTGTGCCAGCCTTCAGGAGAGTTTAGATTGCACCCTAAGTGTGTAACATTCCATAAGACTCCTAGCAGTGGTTGTCTGGACCATAAATATTTTTAAAATATTTTGGATGGGCACCTTCAGCTATCTTTAGCGAACATATTGCCTTTAGAGCCGAATTGAGCAAAGCTCCATTTGGCCTGTGCGTTGCGAAAGACTCCAATGCCTCTTGTTGCAGAAGCCAGATGGATTATCGTTTCTCTAAATCAAAACCTAAGTAAATAACATGAGTGTTTTTGTTTGGCTTTTACTTTTTCGGCCAAGCTGAGCAAAAGATAAAAATAAGAAATGACCCCCAACACTCAGCTCAGTGACATTTGCTTCTGCATCCAACTGTCCATATTACAAAGCCTTTGAAACCAGGTCTAGCCAATTCCCCAAGTTCAGGCCGGGTGAATGCTCTAAGGCAGTGTTTCTCAAACTGTGGGTTGGGACCCACTTGTTGGGTCACGACCTGATGTCAGGTAGGTTGTGAAAGCTGGGAGCAGCCATCTTGGAAGCTACAGACCTCTTGTATTCCTGTTGTGTTAAAAGTTCAAATTTTTGAGTGAGGGTTTTTTTTTAAAAAAAAATTTAGTTCAGAATTTTTACATTCAGTTCAGGCACTTCCTACTTGATGAAGTCACTTCCAACCATGATATCACTTCCAGGTTAATGACTACTTTTGGTGGGTCACAACATGATTGCCATTCTAAAAATGGGTCCTGTTCCAAGAAGTTTGAGAACCACTGCTCTAAGGCTGAAATCCTATACACTTTCCTGGAAGTAAGCCCCACTGAACACAATAGGACTTCTGATTAGACATGCATAGGTTTGTTCCCTAAACCAGGGTTCTTTAACCATGGTTCCGGTGGTGGTATCTAAAGTGGGAGGAACCGGTACGCTGGGCGGGACTTATGTGTGATTGGCTGCCTGTCCGTTCGGTTCCGCCGCCTGCCCGCCGCGCGGGCTGCCCTGGCCTCAGAGGGGGTGCCTGCTCGCCAGGGGGGGAGGGTGGGGGCGCGCCAGGTGCCTGGGCGAGCAGCGGTGGGGTGCGCCAACTGGGGGCAGCCCGCGTGGCGGGCGGGCAGGCGGCGGCATGGAACGGACGGGCTGCCAATCAACCATACGTCCTGCCCAGCGTTCCGGTTCTTCCCGCTTTAGATACCACCACTGCATGGTTCCATGGAACTCCAGTTTTAAGAGTATCCCCCACGAGTTCCACACAGGGTTACAACCTCCAACCTCAAGCACTCTGCTTTCCCTTCTTGCTCTGTCCAATCCCTAGCTGTAATTTATATTAACTAGTATAAATGTTTACTTTTGAATTATGTAATTCAATCATTCCAAGAGCTCCTTTTGGAACTGGGAAAGGCAGAATATAAATGTCTGAATAAATAAATGAATAATCTGATGCTTTTCCATTGCCAGGCAAAGTTTTCTTTATTTCTTCAGATCTTTCCAGCACTTCACCTGAACGGTTTTTTCTTTGTTTTGAATTTTCTTTCTCTGCTCATTCTAAATCAGGGTTTGTTTTATTGCTGTTCTTAAAGTCATATTGTTTATTTTATTTTGTTATGACTTGTGATTTTTTAATAGTATTAAATGATGTATGATGTATGTATGAAGTTTGTTAACAAGCTACAAGCCACCCTGGAAATATATTGAAGGGGGCAAAACATAAAATATTAAAATACAGTTATAAACCACATTGCCTGCTAAAAAATGGCACTTTAAGGGACATATAAAAGCAATTTTTTAAAATGGTGAATATGGTTGCCATTCTTACAGAACTTTCTCTACCCTCTCTCACCCTCTCCTATACTACCCAGGAAACTGTTTATTGTTTTATCTGCTGGGACTCTTTATCTGCCCCATCCCAAGGGAACTGAGAAATCTCTTGCCCTCAGAGTCTGAAAGCCTTGACAAAAGACAGCCGCTTCTCAAGCCCTGATGCGTTCGTTTTTGTGATGAGTTCTCTTTCTTTCAGACACAGATCTGGTTTTGGTAATTGGCGCCAATGACACTGTAAACTCTGCAGCCCAAGAAGACCCCAATTCAATTATAGCTGGTATGCCTGTCCTGGAAGTCTGGAAATCGAAGCAAGTGAGTATGGCAATAACCAGAATGGAGAGCGATGGCATTGCACCCAGTCTGTGGACTATGGAATGCTCTCTCCATCAGGACAAATCGTGGTTAGTACGGAATGCAAACAGGCTGGAAGGCTTCCTTCGCCGCCTTGTTAAACGTGTGAGACTAATTGCAGAGAAGGCAATTCCTGCAAAAATGGTGACCTCAGCACTTCTGTGATGCGAGCTGAGGCCAGGCAAGCTCCTTGGTGGCTTGATTTTGTGAGGTACTAGTCCAACAAATAAATGCACAAGATGGGGCGCATGGTCATGCTACTGTATTTTTCAGAGTTGTGGCATTCCTTTGTCACGCCAATTACTATTTTGTTAAACATTTTTATTTTTATTGTATAATACATTTTTATTAGGCTTGGCATGTTCACTGTTACAGCAAATTTGAGTATGTGCCTGCTTGAGACTTTGTCTTGAAGGCTATCCTTTGAGACCCCCCACCCCCACCCCACCCGAATCAGAAATGTGATAAGCGAGTCTCTCTGGGGGAGAGTTTTTGGTTCAGGCAGACCTTCCCAGAATGCTGATTTTCTTATTCCAACTTACTGCTGTTATCAAGTTTTGCTGTGATTTTATTGCTAGTATTTTAATGTTCATGTTATTCTGTAATTGTTCTGTCTTACAAATGCTGTGAGTCACCTTGTTTATCTCTGGGGAAAGGGATAAAGAAGGAAATACCTTGAAACAAGTGTGTAACAACCATCATAAATTTGATAGAGAATAAGGAAATTTGATAGAGAAAAAGGAAATATCTTGAAACAAATATGTAACAACCATCATAAATTTGATAGAGAATAAATTTGATAGAGTATAAGAAAATACATGAGGATGGATCCTGAAATTATATGAAAGATTTGTGTAACCAGTAGACAGAGTACACTATGTGTGTTCATTATAGTAACTTTTTATTGGTTGGGTGGGGCAACATTGTGCTGGTAGTTTATAGCATAAGGCCTGAAGGTATGGCAAGGAGTAAAAGAAAAAAAAATAAAGGCTTGGTGCATACTTTTTAATGCTACTTCAATTAAGAGCGCAATCCTAACCTGGAGTTCGGCCGCCAGTTAGGCCAGCACAAGGAACACCGTGAAGTATTATTGGACCACTCTTGGAGTCAGAGAGGCCAACACACAAACGCCATCCTCCCTGACTCTGAGAGTGGTCCAAACATGCTTTACGGTGTCCCTTGTGCTGACCAAACTTTGCTGGTCTAAGTGTGCTGGTCTAACTCGAGGTTAGGATTGCACCCTAAATGGGTTCACCTTTCCTTATGAGTGTCTTGTCTGTACTACAATATCATTGTGGCTTCTGCTGGTTCTTTCTCCTACGTTGCTGTTTTGATCCTAGTTGCTGAGATTGGAGGTGTCCCCCTATTCCCAACCAGCTAGAATATTATGGACAAAGAGAGGAGTTCAGTCTAGGCTTTACCTTGACTTGCTATTTCTGTACCTGTGGACTCAAACATGTAGTCCTCTACCTGGTATTTGAAGGTGTCCAACAAAAAAAAAGCTTCAAGTTCTTTACTGACCCTATAAATTGGCCCATAGTTGTATATCACCTACTTATGTGGTCCTGGTACAAGAATGCCCAGCAACCCAGATTCGGTATCCACAGTTTCAGTTATCCACAGATACCATGGACGCTGGGACTCCTATTAAAAAGATAAAGGTAAAGGTTTCCCCACGACCGAATGGTCTAGTCGTGACCAGCTGTAGGGGGCGGTGCTCATCTCAAAGCCTATAGAGCCGGCATTTTGTCCGAGGACAAGCTTCCATGGTGATGTGGCCAGCATGACTATGTGCCGTAGCGCACAGAACGCCGTTCCCTTCCCACCAAAGTGGTCCCTATTTATCTACTTGCATTTAGGTGCTTTCGAACTGCTAGGTTGGCAGGAGCTGGGACAAGCGACGGGAGCTCACTCCATTGCACAGTCTTGAACTCCCAACCTTCCGGTCAGAAAGCCCAGCAGCAGCAGCAGTTTAACCCGCTGCGCCACCACGTCCCTATTAAAAAGATAGGGGAACATTAAACAAATCTTTTTGTTTTTGCCTTGTGGCAGCAAAACCACAGATGTTCCTTATCTTTAAAAAGGCATCCCCAGTATCCACAGTTTCAGGTATCCAGCGGATACCAGGGTATGCCTGTACTAGCATTGGGCCACTGCAGTGAACATGTTGTATTATGCTAAAATAGCCAAGATGTCTTTCGATCTACGCCTAACACAA
Source organism: Lerista edwardsae (assembly GCA_029204185.1). Taxonomy (NCBI): domain Eukaryota; kingdom Metazoa; phylum Chordata; class Lepidosauria; order Squamata; family Scincidae; genus Lerista; species Lerista edwardsae. Next base: position 382,857 of record JAJKFI010000020.1, read on the forward strand.
CAAAAGGACTGTATTCAAGAAGATAGTGCAAGGTTGCCCTGTATAACATGACAGAATTTCACTTTGACACGATTTTGCACAAATTTTGCATGCCATGCATCTTTGATACAATGTGTACAGACCCAGAATAAAACCTGATGTGCCTCAACACTTGCATTTCTGCACATCCTGGCAATGTCTCTGTAGGAAAACATCAATTTCTTATTAAAACAGTTATAGTGCCTTCCCAGCCATAGAGTAACTATTCACAGATGTATGCCATTTCAAGTGCTTGAACACCGATGTTGTTCGGCAAACATAGAACTCGCCTTTGTTGCGTTGAACACTCCTACTGATGAGAGGCAACGCAATGGGGGAGCAGGACAGGCTGCAGGAGTGGTGGAGCCCAATGTAGAGCATTCCCACGGGGCCTCCCACCCTCCCCACAGGGCCCCCCTCTACTAAGAAGAGCGCTTGTGGTTGATGGAACTAGTTGGTGTCGACATGATGATGTCACTGCCTACTGCTTCCAGGAGGTCCATTAGGGGCCATTCGGAAGCAGGGGCAGATGGGAGGGCCTAAGGTAAAATTGCTCTGCTTGCCCTACTGACCTAAGCTTATAGAGATCTCAGCTGCAGAAATAGGGGATATGCTCACTGCGCTGGTCCGGGGGGGGGGGGCAAAGCACGAGGCCCAATGTGACGACATTGGTCACATTGACTTAAGGCTGGCCCTGAGGGGGAGTGATGCGTATTTCATGCTGCTGTTTTCTTCCTCCAGGTCATCGTCATGAAGCGCACCTTGGGAGTTGGATACGCTGCAGTCGACAACCCCATTTTCTACAAGCCCAATACCTCAATGTTGCTTGGAGACGCCAAGAAAACCTGCGATGCTCTACAAGCCAAGATTAGAGATGCTTATTACACCCACTAGCGTTTCCAGTCAGCTTGTATACAATACACAAGTATACACAGCTTGTATACAACACAATCTACCCCATGTTAAATACTATTCACAGTGCAAGCTTCTACACATTTCCTCAGAAGTCCTACTGCATTCAGCATTTACTCCTAGGAAAGTGTGTTTAGGATTGCAGCCCTAGTCCCATTCACTGTGGGAAGCTGAGCAAATTGAAATCAATGAGACCTAAAGTGAATAAATGGCCGGTGCCCATAATGTGGATTGTTCAGGAAAGTTTTCAGGGGGCAGATGCATTTCCTTATTTATATACAGCTGTGTAAAACAGACAGGTAAAACAACATATTATATCATGTGAGAAATGTATGGCTTCTGTGCCTTCATTGGTAAAAGTATAAAACTCTGTATTTATTAAAAACAAAATGTATCCTATGTCGTTATTTCTCTAACATTGCCACTGCATTTACACCACTTTAAAAATCCCAGGGAGACAGTGTTGTCTATTCAGCGTTCACACCTGGCATCCTGTGACCCAAATCTGGCAACCCCAAAGAGTGCCATCTGATTGCCTGCCTGCCTCCACAGTGGCCAACCCAGAAACACGTATGGCACAAGCAGCGAGTATGGGATTTATCAGCCTATTAGATAGCCTATCAGCCTATCAAACTGCTTCACTCCCCATCCTCTCCTCAAAGTGACCTAAACAAAGACTAGTCACTGACTGGGCCAGCATATAAGAGCAATCCGAAAGGTAACTGGAGTCTATTATACTTCTTTGGTCTACGAATCTCTGCTTCCCTCAAGGAGTAATCAGCCAGGCCAGACTCTCACAAATACCAATGAAGATAGGTACAGTGAAGCAGACATCTTATAAGTCAGTGTTATTCAAGCTGTGGGCCGGGACCCACATGGTGGGTCATGACATGATGTCAGGTGGGTTGCAGAGAGCTGGGAGCAGCCATCTTGGAAGCTGCAGACCTTACTCTTCCTATGGTCCCGTTGTGAGTGAACAGTTTGAATTTTCAAGTGAGGGTTTTTTTCCTTTTTGTTTTTCGTTCAGTGCTTTTACATCATATTTAGTCCTAATCTTGCTTTCTGTCAGGGATGTTTCATGATTGTACAATTGCTGCAGTCCCAGAATGCCAATTTACATTTCAGGAGTGTCATTTTATTATGCTACAATTATAGCACTGCTTGCTTGATGATGTCACTTCCTGCCATGACTTCCAGATTAATGACATCACTTCCGGTGGGTCCTGCCCTGAGTGCCATTCTAAAACGTGGGTCCCGGTCTAAAACGTTTGAGAACTACTGTTTGAAGTTACAAGTAAACTCCTCCTGGACTGGTTGCCACAACTTCTCTGCCCTCGATGCCTTCTCTTGTCCTTTATCTTTTTCATCAGTGACCTTCTAAAAGTTTCCAAGAGAAGTTTGTTAGAGTTTGCCTGTGAACTTGTCTACAAAGATGTTCACTATTGCCTTGAAAAAAAAAGTTATTTGAAATGTGTTGGGAAGATCAGTTAAAAAGATACACCAGAGATACGCTAGTGCTGTACTTTTCTATGTTGTGTTTTGAGGTGCAGCTGCCTTGATTCCACCCCCCATTTTTCCATTGCTGCAGTTGGAAGAGAAGATGGGAAGAGCCTCTATGCCCATGCATGGAAATACTGGCTTTTTGGATCCTAAACTCACATTGTATTTAAGGGGGGGGGGCGGAAATTAAATTAACATTTCAAAAAGCGACCAGCACCAGTTTCTAAAAGCTTTTCCTCCAACTTTACTTTTATATTTAAAAACAAAACCCTGTTTTCAAAGGGATGAGATTTGGAAGAAAAGAAACATTTTTTTCCTTTTGTTTGACTATTGAACTACATTAGGTCAGAGGGTTGCTTTTGTGTGCGTTTCTAGTGGGTGGAAGCTTTCCCTGCTCAATTATAGTCTACTGATCTTTAAAAAAAAACTGCTTTAGACTTTCCTCGGAAAAGTTCAAAGAAGTCTGTGTATTCAAACAGAGAGAGATGAAAATGTCAGAACAGCCATCAAAATCCATACGCAGGAAATAGTATTAAATCATTGCGCAAAGCCAAGATGCCCTTTTCTTGACAGCAATTTTAAAACACAGATGGGGAAGGCATCCAGAATCCAATGGAACTTAAAAGGTACTTCAATATGTGCTGGATTACAGCCATGGTCTGCATGATGAAATGGGGGCTATTCTGTCCTGCAGAAGCTCTGTCAACCATTTTGGGGGCCCTAATAAAGCCCAAGGCCTCCTTTTACCTACATACTCCAAACGAGGCATAAGCCATGTCAACCTGTTTCTTCTTCCTCTCTTGTCAAGCTTGGACTCAGGATTATCACGCAGTGAAATTGATCAGCAGTAGGCAGGTCCGACAAAACTATTTTTCTCAAACCACAAGCAATTAACTTACGGAATTCACTGGCACAAGCTGCGGCGATTATGGGCACTCTATGAGTCTTTAAGAAAGGATTATACAAATTGAGGAAGGATGGTCTCTCAACTACTATTAGGAAACGATTGCTAAATGGTACGGCATACCTTCGAGTACCAGCTCCTGAGGGCAAACAAAGGAAGGCTGTTTCTTTCATGCACTGCCTTGTTGCTTCCCAGAAGCGATGTGATTTATCGGTTGGAAATTCTGAAAAATCCCGAGATAGACCTTTGGTCCAAGTCAAAAGCAGGACTAGGTCATCCACACTGCTACAATAGAATCTTCGATTAATTCAACTGTCGCTGTAGGAGGTCCTCTCCTACACGCCATTGTAGTGTCTTCTTGTGACAATACAGCATCAGTACATGGAAGATCACAGCAGTCACTGGGAACAGCACCTTTAGCAGTTCAACATGTGTTCTTGAGTGTAAACAGAAGTAGTCATAACAATATATGATGAGTGTTGGTATATCAAGCTGCAAAATATATAAGGTGGTTCAGAAAAATAGGACTAGCAGGCATTTCTGTTTTAGTGCATTGTGGGAAAAACGAGAATGGAAGCCATTAAAAATATAAACGTATAGGGCTCAGATTGTTCTCCAGACCTACCACTTTACTGCTCCATCTGCAGCCTATGCACATTTTGTTATTCCCCACCCCGACAGCGCAATCCACACACTGCCTTGGGCTGACGCAAGCAGCTTGGATTGGCCCAACGCTGTTGCACATGTGCCGTAAAGCGCACATGCCGATTCAGGCCAGACCTGAATAGGTGCTCAGACCTGCACCTATTATATAGTGGGCACAGATCCGAGCTAGCCCATCGGAGAAGCTGGCGTCCACCCTGGGGCAAGGGCACGAACATGCCCTTGCCCTATGGAGGCTCCAGCGCAGGCTCACTGACCTGTGCTTTCTGGTGCAAGTTAGGATTGCGCCTTCACACATGAGCACACACTCTAGAATTCTGAAAATGGCATAGAGGGAGTCATTACACCATTCTATTCTACCATTACAGAAGCAGAGTTGCAGTTTAACTGAGACCGACCCAAACATGTTTGCCATCGGCATTCTACTGAATATGGTACCCTGGGTTATTTTTGTGCGTCTGCTGAAATATTTTTCCAATCATTTTTAGTAAGCATGACATCACCAAGATGAAGTCACCCTGGATGGCCAAGAGCACATTCCTACACAGTGAAACAGCCAAACTAAATTTTACTATGTTTAAGAAAAGTGACATTATGTTGTTCTTTACAATCCCAAAACATTTCTATTTACAGTCAGAAAAACACAGGCTTAGCTTTGCAAACTTTGCCACAGGGAACACTTCCATAGTAGTCCATTGGAGACTTGCCTAACATTATTATGCCGTAGGCTTGGGTTTAGGATGAGATTCCAGCGACAAGAGGATTTTAACACTCTGAAAAGTATTCTAGCCAAATGCACAGCACCAGTTTGGCAATGTGAACTTTACTAATAATTGAAAGAGCAACTGCAGTGGATAACAATGCATATTCAGAGGTTTGGTTTTGATGGTCATCCCCAATATAAGCAAATTTTCCCTTATTCTTTTTCTGCAGAACACTTGGCATTTTTTATCAGTTTATACATAAATGAGAAGAAGAAAAGCAGATTGTCATATTGTCCTTCATACTTCTCTTTTAAGAGCTCCTTGTGATACTCTACTAAAAAATAATAAATTGCTTCAATGGTAGACAGGTATGTGTCTGGCTTTCCTTTCTGATGACGCCAAAAGCAAGTTTTCCTTGACTTCAGCTCAATTTGTAGCAATCCTGCAAAGGGGAGGGGGCAAGAGAAAACGAAACAGAATATTAGCCACACAGATGGCGCACATAAACTGCTGTACGGTAAGTGAGTAATCGGTTCTTTCCAGCTTGCTCACACAGCACATCAAAAGTGGGAATGTGTCCATTGAAGACTTGTGTGTGTTTATACATGGAAATCATTTCTGCTATATGCCATCTACTGTACTCTCAAAGGGTGTTATTCCTGGTCTGTTGGTTCTGCAAAATGTTTACTTTTGCAAAACATCTTCACAAAAGAGCATGAAAGATTGTTGTCCTTCTACATGTGCCAGAGACCTCTGAGGTCACAACATGATCCAGGAGAGAAGTTTAGCCCAGGGAACACTTTGCCCGGGCTCTGATGGCCTGGGCTGGAGGCAGTGGATTTGAATTACCAAGGCATTTCACCACTAAGCTGCATGTTCAAACCTCAGTGGAAGAGTAGGTAGCTGTGGGTAATGCCCCCTCTTTTCCATGACTCTTACTACCATTCCCCTTGTACTGAAAGCTTTGGAGACCCCTGACCTGGAGGATTCAGGGCTCAAAATCCCCCCTCAGCCATGAAGCTTCCTGGGTGACCTTGCGACACTGGCTATCTCTCAGCCTCACCTACCTCACAGGGTTGTTGTGAGGACAAAAGGGGGACACATACACCACCCTAAGCAGAGATGGGATCTACAAACGACCTGGGGGAATGCTGGGCAGGACATAGGTGGGACATCCGGGTGATTGGCAGCCCATCCGCGGCGATCTGCAGCTGCCCTGGCCTCGGGGGGGCTCCTGCTCACTGCGGAGGACGGCTGAGGGTCGCGCCAGGTGCCTGGGTGAGCAGCGGTGGGGCGCGCTAACCGGGGGCAGCCCCCCCAGGCCAGGACAGCTGCAGAACGCTGCGGACGGGCAGCCAATCACGCGGAAGCCCCGGGTAAGTCCCGCCCAGCGTTCCCCCAGGTCGTTTGTAGATCCCGTCGCTGACCCTGAGCTCCCTGGAGGAAGGGTGGTATACAGGTGCAATCAATCAATCAGTCACTTATGCACATGGCCAAGCAGATCCACGGTCCCACCCACACTCTTTGCGCATGTTCAACTACTCCATCGATCGTGGTTCATAGCTTATTGGCAAGGGCTGGTCTGCTATCATCCTTAGCATGAACATACCTTGGAGTCGTTCATCTGTGATTATTTTGTTGGTTTGATTCCAGGTACTGTCAATAAATACAATTTTCTTCAGCACAGCATTTTTGTTGCTCCCGCTGTGCACGTTGCCCTCACCCAAGCGGCCATCATGGCCAGGTTCAAGCTTTGCACACTTGTGGACAGGTTCTGCTGATGAGTTATCGTCCTTGTTGAGACAGACAGTAGTCTTAGATTTGTCGTGCAGAGAAAGGGGAATGTCACTTACTGAAACTGAACTAGGCCCAGGAAAAATAAGTGCAATCTAAAAAGAAAGACAGACACACAAGACATAGATGAACTTGGCTACAATTTTTCTTAAGTTCTGCTTCATTGGACAAGGGTTAGCACTGCAGTGGTTACAAATATCACTTCCAGGTTAATGACCTCACTTCTGGTGGGTCTTGACAGATTGTTATTCAAAAAAGTGGGTCCCGTGCTAAAATGTTTGAGAACCACTGCTCTAAAGCCCACACTGGGTGGTGATCCAGGGGTGATCGTGAGATATGGTTTTGCTGACTTCCTATCCTCTTGGCTTTGTATCCCTCTAACTTCCCATCATGATTTTTCCCCATACTAGGAACATCAAGAACTTTCTCCATGAGCTGCTTCATTTTTAGATGGCTGACTGAAGGATGTCCTAATGTTAAAAATCAAGTTTGAAATATTGCATCTCAGAATCATCATAGGAAGCTGCCTTACAATGAGACCATTGGTCCAGTTAGTCCAGTACACTCAAATGCTGGCTGGCAGTGACTCGCTAAAGTTTTAGGCAGGAAATTTTCTCTGTTCTGCTTGGAATGCAAGCCAAGATCTTTCTGTTGCAAAGCATGGATTCTTGCCACTGATAAGGAAAATCTCATAGCAATGGCTTCAGTTTCAACAATGAATGAAAAAGCAGGTTCAACAGGCATGAAATCTACTCATGCATGTAAGAGTGCGTCATAAAAATAACCCACAATTATAAAGATTCCTATCAAACAAGTCAATTATGTGCCTCTGGCAGCAACGTTAGCACCAAAATCCACCTGGCAGAGATATGAAACAGCATGTCATCTGTAAGCAGAGCCATAACTGGCTCAAAGCACGCCAGGGTGGGACGACGTCACTGGGCGCCTAGCACCACTGCCCTGCCTCCTGTGCCGCCCCACCATACCTCCCAGTGCCTGGAATTGCACCATTTAGGAATGAATGGACACAAGGGAAGGCGGGCGGGCCGAAAAGAGTGTCACTTTTCCTGCCCTTCTGCAGCCGGTGCCCGCTGTGCCCACTTCCCCTCGCGGCACCGTACATATGCCTCTGTCTGTAAGCAGTAAAGTGGAGTGAAAAAAGGAGGAAAAGAAATGTCTCCCACCATACCACTTCTACACCATCTCTTACTTCATGTCTAATTTCTTCATAGTCTGGAATACAAGGATAGGTGTAAATGGTCACATCATCAGGTGCCAGGAGCTTGGCATGGACAGCGGTGCTTTTGCCATCGGTTTCATTGGGATGCTTAATGATGTCGATCTTCAAAGGAAGCTACAACCAAAAATGCAACTGTTGGGATATTGGAATAAGGCAGAAGAAATTTACAGATCTGTATGGTTGGTTTCTACCTAGAGACATGGAGCTAAAATAGCAACATGTAAATCTGCCCAGTGATATGAGTATGAATGGTAACATAGAGATCTGCCCAGTGATAAGAGTTAGAATGGCAACATGTAGATTTGCTCAGTACCAAGAGAATCTGCCCGGAGACATGGTCATGTGATGGTAATGATTGGATGGTGGACATGACCAGGGATACAGTGTGGTGTGGTGTTTCTTCAGAGAGGGTTTTGAAAGAGTGTGTGCTTGAGAGAAATCTTTTGGATGAGAGCAGATCATTTATTAATAGAAGTTATGTACAGAGTCTGCTGGAGTTGCTGTAACAGTTGTAAAGAAGATTAACTTGAGTAATACAGAGGTTCTTGTTAAAGAAGTCTCTGAGTTATTTCTTGTCTGTGATCATCGGTGTTGGATCTCTGCGTAAACCACTCAGGAGTAGTATTCATCCACGCACATCATCATCGTCATTATCACTACTTAAATATTGTAACAGCAACACATACTGTACATCATGACACAGACACCTCAATCCACCCATAAAACAAAAGAAGCTACTTGTTTTGTGTTCTGCACTGGTATACAGATGCCAGACTATGAAACACGGACACAATTGTGCATGTCACGTGCATGGGCTTTCATGGTGATGGGTGCAGGAACATTAACATGATTTCTGTGCTCAGTGACATTTTGGGCCCAATCCTATCCAACATTCCAGAGCTGATGCAGCCACAATGCAGCCCTGAAACAAGAGAACATTCCCTTGAGGAGGTCTCTGTGTGTGCCACTCCATGGCAGAGTGCAGTGTATGCCCCATGGCTGCATCAGTGCAGGATAATTGGATAGGAGGGCCCTTCAAGAAGTTGAGCTGCTTAAAGCAATGGAATTATGCAGTGCACTGATAGAATCCCATTAGTATTTGCAGCTAGAAAAATACTAGCCGCTGATAGACAGGGAGCGGTAGAGAGACTAGGAACTCATATATGGTATAGACCAGAGAGGGCCATGATGATTCCATGTGCTCTGCTCAGAAACTCACTGCATTGTCCCCTGCCCCCAAACAGGATTCCTTCAAGTGGAGACTATCAGTCCTAATGTCAGGATGGAGAGGGCAGACTTTCTTTATACTAACCTGGAGTTAGGTCGGCATAGTTAGGCCAGCAAAGTTTGGCTGGCACAAGGGACACCGTAAAGTATTTTGGACCACTTGGAATCAAAAAGGCCAGCACAGAGACATGTGCCACCCTTCCTGACTCCGAGAGTGGTCCAAACATGCTTTAGAGCGCAATCCTCACCTGCGCTGGAAAAGGCAGGCCAATGGGAGCAGGCTGGAGTCTTCACAGGGTCCACATTCGTCCCCTTGCCCTGGGGTAGGCACCAGCCACCTCTATGGGTTACTTGGATCTGTGCCCGCTATATAGCGGGCGCAAGTCCGAGCATACCACACAACCCGAATTAGGGCCACAAGGGCTGGGGACAGGCGTTTGGATGCAGCCTAATGGCCGCATCCAGGCTCCTCCCCGCTCCCCAGGCCACCCCGCCCACTGGCATGATTTACTGCAAAAGAAAGCTGGAACGACAAATAAAAGCGAGTGCCACTAACCTTCACAATGGGAATTTCTGTGGTAGGGACTGTCTCGACTGGAACATAGCATGTGTAGCAGTAGAACATCCTGGAGCTGTTACACTTGGGGCACTTGGATCTCCCTTGCTTTTGGGCTCTTTCGAGAACTGCCTGAGACGCCAGATGCAACTGTTCAAGTGGGGTCTCCTGCAGCTTGGATTTAGCCTGTGGATCTGGACTAGTCGGGCATTCAAAATTTTGTTTTATTCTGTGGTGACCCCCTTGGTCTTCTTTTACAGTCACAGATGAATTTGAAGACATC
>JAJKFI010000020.1:397657-411640 GCA_029204185.1 Lerista edwardsae
AAAGCTCGGGGGCTCCTCCCTCCGCTCTTTCACATCTGGGATCGATCGCAGTAGCTCGGCCCTAGAAACCACGATGAGCAATGAGCACCGCGTTGCACCTTTGCCCACAAAGGAAGCGTGTGCATATGTACGGTTGTGCCTACATCTTTTTTCATGTGCGAAGGCGGAACTTAAGTGCCGCGGCTGGTGGGCAAGGCCGGAAGAAGCAGACATGACGGACCAGGCGCCGCAGGGAGCGGTTGCTAAGGGCCCTTAGCAACATAAATAGAAGCCTAGTGAGGCCGCAGATGGTTCTGTTCTTGGGCCTTGTCGGGCTTTAGAAGGGACTCGTAGTCTGGGTTTAGGGGAACGGGAAAAGAGTGGTGACTGGAAAAGGGCGAGTAGAAATAAAAAGCCCCATGACCACCACAAAGAGTAATCTGCAGTCAAAGGTGGGGTGGGGGGTGGGGTTGATATAAGCCTTGGTTTGATTTAAGGTTGCTGGTGATTGCTTCCTTGCATGCGCCTGGAAGTGGACGTAGCAGTGGCATTGAGTTCAGTGGGGCTTACAGCCAAGTAACTATCCATAGCAGTGAGTCCCAAACTGTTAGGGCCCCTATTCCTGAGCCACTCCCCTTAAGGGGGAATGGCCCATTCTTGCTCTCAATGTTGGGTTGCGCCCCCCCCCCCTATTTGAAGAGCACTGCCTAGACCAGTGATGGCAAACCTTTTAGGCTAGGTGTGTCAAAACTTATATTAGGAAAGAGCTTAACTTGACACTGCTGGGGTGTCAACCCCCCCTCCTTCCAAACAAAAGAGAAACAATTCTTTATGTTCATTTATTTGAACAAAAAATACAGCCCAATCATATGTGGTGTTATGTATTATGTAAAGAAACATCAAATAATTACAAAAATGAAAAATGAACAAAACAAACTCTGTTTTTTATCAGGTATTGGTGATGACTGGTGTGGCACCCCAAACGTTGCAGTGTATCATCTTTGACATGTGTGTTATAGGTTCGCCATCACTGGCCTAGACTGTGACTTAACTTGAATGTAGGATTACCCAGTCCATAAATGAATTTAATAAGCAAGCGTATACTTGGAAAAAAAAATTAAAAATCAGGCTTTTATTTAATCAAAAATAAAAATGAGGTCAGGTATATTTGAATACCTTACTCTTACACTTTTCTAGTTGCAGACACTTATGAAGAATATATGCTGCATTTCAACAAAATCTTATACAGAGAATGCAGGAGCAGAGCCTCATTCTTCTTTTCTTCCACCTTATGGATATTAGATACATAAAATCATACTATGCTTTTTTATCATGTTTATAATCTTTGTTGAATGGGAGGAATTGTGAGACGTAGATTTCAAATATGCAGTATATGTATTACTATTATAGTCCCTTCAGGAGCCATTGTGGCAGAGAGTGCAATCTACCAGTTTATTGAATAAATAGTGTGTATTTTTGAACCCCACTGCATTTGCAAGATGTGTTTGTGTGTGTTTAGGCAGTGGTGTCATTCAAATGATTTAGGAACAGGAACTCACTTTTGATTGGCACTTGTCGGGAACCCGGAACCAGCCACGGAGCCCGTTAGGATCCGGAACGCCCGTTCTGGTCCGTTCCCCCGAATGACATCACTGCCTTCGCCCCCCTAGGAATCCGGAGTTGCTCCCTTTAACCCTCTGAGTGCCGGCCAACCAAGAAGAAAAGCTCTTTGCAGAGGAATTGGGAGGGGGGAGGAGGGAGAGTGAAGTGGGTGGAGTCAGCCCTAATTTTAACTAGTGGAACTGAGTTCCCCGCGTTCCCCTGCATGACATCACTGTGTTTAGGTACATGTACCTGATCTTCCAACAGATGTATGATAAACTCCCAGCTAATCTTCCAAGCTTTTCTACAATTTATTTTCTACTCTTCCATATCTTTCCCCTTATTTGTTAATTTACATTATCATTTCTCCCTTCCATACATTATTTGCCATGTCCAACTGTAGGGATTACAAGTTTATTAACTAGCGTACCTAATAGATGTTTTAATGTGGTATTTGCAATTTCCATTTTTTCCTAAGAAAAATGTGACTTTCTGTGTTTATAGGGTGTGTTACCTCCTGCTCGTACATTCGAGGAATTTTTACTTTCTCAGAACTTGGTACGTACAATTTTAAAATGCCCGTGTGTGTGTGTGTGTGTGTGTGTGTGTGTGTGTGTGTGTGTGTGTGAGAGAGAGAGAGAGAGAGAGAGAGAGAGAATAAGGTGTTGACTGTTGAATGAGAACTTTATTACTGTAACTCTGAGAAATATGTTTGAGTGAGAATTGCATTTCAAACCCTCAGGCAGTAGAATGTAAGAGGGCGGCAAACCTGGGAAACATTCCATAGAAAGGCACTCTTATGGTTATTCAACATTTTTCATATGCAGCTCTTGGGAACCATTTAGAAGTTGTAACACATTTTATGTAATAGAAGTTGAGCGTGAGTGATGGCAGTGCCTTATAAGTTGACTGACTTCACGGAGTTAGTTCATGTCAGTGTGATATCGTGGATACAGTGTTAGATTTGGACCACAGAAGAACCTGGGTTAAAACCATAAGGTCTCTGGGTGCCCTTGGATAAGTCACTTTCCCGTAGCCTATGGTTATTGTGGGTGCAATCTTAACCAACTTAGGTTCTGGTACTGGCCTTTAAAGCCCTTCACGGTTTGGGTCCCGGTTATCTAAAGAACTGCCTTCTCCCATACATTCTGGCCCACACTCTTAGGTCATCTGAGGGGGCTCTCCTTTAAGTGTCACCTTTATCTTATTAGAGGGATGGAGGTACAAGGGTGAGCTTTCTCTGTGGTGGTGCCACCGCTATGGAATTCCCTTCTGGGGGAACGAAGAACCTCCCCTTTTCCTCATGTCCTTTCTGCAGGGTATAAAAACATTTTTGTGCTGCTTGCATTTGTGCAATGTTTTGTGCTGCTTGCATCTGTCATTGTCCATCGTTGTCTGTCCCCTGTATCTCTATAGCTTGGATTTTGTAGTTTGCCCTCCTCTAAAATGTATTACTCCCATTGTTGTTTTCCTTTTTCCTTTTTCTTTTGTAAAATTGTTTTTATATTCATTTTTGATTCTACATTGTTAGCTGCCCTGAGCATTTGCTCCTGCAAATGGAAGGGCGGGATACAAATCTTTAAAATAAATAATTAATAAATAAACTTTCCAACACTGGGGTCAGGACAATGCAGCTCTGAGGCAAGGGAACAATTATTCCCTTACTTTGTAGAGGCCTCTTGTGACAGCACATGCCGTATGTCAGTGCTGGAAAGTTGGCTAGGATTGTTGGTTAGGTTAGGATTGTAACCAGTGGTGGGATTCAGGGGGTTCGCCCAGGTTCTATAGAACCGGTTGTTAAATGGCCGGGCCCCGCCCACTCGCTTACCTCGGCTGGCTTCGGGTTTTTTTTGCTCTTGGCTATGATGTCATAGAACCGGTTGTTAATTTATTTGAATCCCACCACTGATTGTAACCCATGTTAGTCAACCTCAGTGCAATGGAAGAAGGGTGGGATAGAAATGTGGTTTATGGGCTCCAGAACAGACCAAAGACAGAAATTGTGAATTTTGAGGGGGTGGGGGGAAATAGAGAAATATGTGGGGAAACACTGTGGTCCTCACAGCAAAGATTCCACAAGAAACGTCTTAAACAGGTCAGTTTGGAAAATCACCATACTCTAAAAATGGATTGGTACAATTCAGCCATTAAACTGAACTGGATGTTCAAATGATGAACTTTGTATGGATTGTTTCTAGATTATTATTTTTTTAAAAAAATTGTTATAATTATTTATTTAAATGATAGGAATATTTCTATCCTGCCTATCCCCTCACCATTGGGAGGTTCTCAAGGTGTCTGAGGGCCCAATCCTATCCAACTTTCTAGCACTAATGCAGCCATGGTAACAGGCCATGCACTGCATCCTACAGTGGAGAAGCAGTCACTAAGACCTCCTCAATGTTTGTTCCCTTACCTTAGGGCTGCATTGTGTCTACATCTGCACAAGAAAGTTGGATAGGATTGGGCCCTGTCTGTTATCTATAACCTTTCCCAGGGAGTAAACATCATTGAATCCAATGGGACTCAGTAAATATGCATTGAACGGCACTGTCACAATATCTTTTCTACATACGTATAAAATAAATAAGAGGGTGATTTGCCTCTCTGGCTTCACCTCCTTCTCCTCTTCACCAAGCAGTGGTGTTTATCTGTGAGGGGAGGTTACAAGCACAATTCAGCTACGATGATTGATCATTAGTCAATTTCTCTACCTGTTGTTATTGCAGGATGATTGGCCAAGATTTCCCTACATGCCAGATGTGGACGTTACACCTTTGGTTACAAAGTTAAAAAATGACTATGCCTTAAACATTCTTTCTAAGAGTTTTCATGACAATGCTCCACTGCCCACTGAAATTATTTCCAGTTTGGGGGAGAGAGTGGAAGAATGCAGACTGAAAGTCCATGGACACGCTGAATATGTATTTGCATTAGAAAGTGGAAAAGAAGAAATAAGTGACAAACAGATAGCAGTCCCAGAGCAAGGTAAAATAATTGTCCCTTCAGTTATTAGTATTGGGACAAATTGCTGGAAAATTAATGGATTACATGGTCTCTGGAAGAACTAGAAGTAACAATCTGTACCATATAAATATTATATTATTTGGTATTTATGGTATTATATATATGGTATATTATATGGTATAACTGCCCCTGCTAACTGAGCAAGAGGCACTTTTTCCAAGTGGTGTTCTTCTTATATTTAACGGGCAGAGTAATTGTCCCTCTTCACTCCAGCACAGTGTCTTTTCTAGTGGCTGTAGCTGGTGGGGGATCTGCATTTTTTTAGATTGTGAGCCTTTTGGGACAGGGAGCTATTTAACTTTATTATTATTTGCCTATAAACTGCTTTGTGAACTTTTTGTTGAAAAGCGGTATATAAATACTGTTTGATTGATAATATGTAATATACTATTTATGTATTTTTTTCATATGTATTCCAACTTTCATTCAAAAATGATCCTTCAGGTGGTTTGCAATAACAATACATAAACAACCCAAGAGCCCCTTAGTTCTCTGGCGGATGGCAGAGGCCAGGGTACTTCCACTCAGGGCTCAATCCTAACCTGATTGGTTAGGCTGGCCCAGTTAGGCCAGCAAAGTTTGGCTGGCACAAGGGCCACCGTAAATTGCATTTGGACCACTCTCAGAGTCAGGGAAGATGGCGCACATCTGTGTGCTGGCCTCTCTGACTCCAAGAGTGGTCCAAACATACCTTATGGTGTCCCTTGTGCCAGTCAAACATTGCTGACTTAACTGTGCTGGCTTAACTCCAGGTTAGGATTGTGCCCTCACTTCTTCACAGGCAATCTGATCCTAACCCACGCTGGAAAAGGGAGACAAGTTGCCCTGCCCTGTATCCAGCGCAGGTTTGGGTCTGCTTGCAGCATAAATTGGAGTAAGGGGAATTAATATAGTAAGATTTTAAACACAGTAGAACCTCCATTGCCTCTGGGAAAATTTAGACAAGATTTACTATAGGCGGTAATATGTTATAAGTGCAGCAACCTTGCATCTAGTTAGCCACAGTGAGCATTCTAAGCAAAAGTCTCCATCGTTTCCCTGTTTGGAGGCCAGAGGATATTTGGCACTTACATAGAAACAAACCAGATGTCTCCTATTTGATGGAGTCAATGATGATCAGAAAATTAGACTCAAAAACTGTGGTCTGGCTCAGACTGGCAGGGAAATATTATCCTTTATGGCCAAAGTGAATTTAAACAGCAGGTTTACATCTCAACTAAATATAATACTCATGGCAAAACAGTTCTGTGATTGTAGTGTTGTGCAGGCGTATTTTTCTAATTGCCTTAGTGAGAGGTGTTTCATTTCATCAATTAACAGCATATTCTGTCATGCCTCAGTTTTCCTTAGAAGTATTTAGGGTGAATAAAAATCAAAGATTGTTCTAAAAAAATCAAAAAAAATCAGATTTTTAAAAATTTAAATAGTTTTTTATTTAAATTGGATTTTTTGATTTTTATCAAATTTATTTTAATAAAATGCTTTTGGAGTAAAAATATATCTAAAGATAGTTTTCTATTTAAGATACATTAATAATTTAGTTTATTCAGCATGAAATGGAGCTTAGTTATGTAGCACGAGGCTGTATATTCTGCAATATTTACATTTTTGGTAAACTCATTCAATGAATCCAAGCTCTGCAAGCTGAGATAACATGCACTGCATTGATGCAATCACACAATTTCATGGTAATCATGAGGTAAATCATAAAGTTCAGGAATAGTCCTTTATCCCATTGTTTTGCAAATCTATGTACACTACAAACTGTAACTGTGTGTGATTAATCTATTAACCTAAAGTTGGTTCTGATTTCACTGTTTTACTAACCTGACAGCTTATGATTCTAAATAGGAAACCTTCATTTTGTTTGCAAATAATAATACTAAAGATTCTAACTACCAGCAAGAATGAGTCCTTACATGTAAAGAGCACCTGTCATTTCAGATCCATCATGGCAGTGCCTGTTAGCGGGCATCCACTCACCTGCTGTCTGCCACGTCCCTCACCTTGTTGTGTCACTGCCGCATCACCAGCCATCCCATTAAAATGAATGGGACTGTTGGTGAGTCAACAGCGGGTCAAAGGAAGAACCACTGTGGGACAGAGATGATAGTTGCTCTTTAAAAATGATGATTTAAATCGAGTTGATTTAAATCAAATCCACCCTGGAAATCCACCCTGAAAATGTAATGTTTGGATTTGTTGCTGTGGCAAATCATTAACACAATTACATTAATAGAACACCTCTGTGGTCCAGATCTCAAACCTCAATTAATTAGAGGGAAGGTGTTTCACATTTGTCCAGGGGTTGCCAACCCACAAAACACGATGCGCCACTTTTTATGTACAGAATCATGAACGTGCCACTCCACCTTATTGCTACCCTCTCCAGACCTACTTGGACAGTTTGGCCAGCCCATGTGATCTGCTGAGCTTCTGCCTGGCTATCTTTGCCTGTCCCCGGGCCTTGTTTTGCTCCCTTTGGGGCTTCATGCGAGGAACAGCACTGTGCACTAGTGGCAGTGGTGCCATGAGTTGATCAACACAGCCATGGCAGGTGACTTTGCATGTGCCACTTAGGAAGTGTCTTTGTGCCACTAGTGGCACGTGTGTCATGGGTTGGCCACCACTGAACTAACCACTTACCATGTCACTAGCCAGCCATCTCAGTGTTCTAAGATTCCCACACCATATTTGAAAATGCAAATAGATATTTTTAGGCCAAAACCCTGGATCTGTACTCCCCAACCCCACCGTGAAATAAGTGAGTGGTAAATTTTAAAATCTTAGCATCTTTTACTGTTGTTTTTCAAGCTGTTGCTATCTCAACTTGTGAGTCAAAGGACACTGCAATGCAGATGAAGAAGGAACAATTAAAGGTAGTTTTGTTTATTTTTTAAAACATTATATCCGGCTTCCCGTGCTGGAGGAAATGCCCAAGACAGCTTAAAAGTTCCGTGATAAAAATTTGCAATGTGACCAGGATCTGGTCTGGGGCTCTGCTCACTGGGCATGCCCAGCACGGCCAGGGTCCCGGCCAGTCAGCTTTCCCATGGGGATGGCAACAGCAGCAGGCCAGGGCCTCCCTGCCCCATTGGCAGGTCAAGCCACAGGAAGGGCATGCTGGGCCCAGTGGAGCCTTGCAACCATGCTTCAGTGGTCAAAAGGATGGAGGCAGGGGTGGCAGGTCCAGCACTGAAGCACCAGGCACCGCCGTAGGTGACAGCAGCAAGGGCAGGTGACCCACCCCTCTGCCCTGGACCGCAATCGGGCCAGTCCTGTTGCAATCAAGGGAGAGGTCCGCATGGCCAACTGATGCCTGGACAAGAGAAAGGAAGCTCTTGTCAGCAAGTGCCAGAGAAGGGAGGGTAGTGAGTACTTCTGTGATCAGGAACCTGAAGGGCTGTGGGGGGGGGGGGTTCTGCCCTACTTGTGATTCCTATCCTACTTGCACACCCTTCCCCACATGCTTTTTACATGATTGAAAGCTTCAGTTGAGAAGATCAGATATTTTTTCTGTGGTACTCGGTAGATTTTGCATTGATTTTAATTCTTTTATTTAAAATGTATTTCAGATTGCTGTAGGAGTTGCGCAAGATACAAGTTGTAAAAAGGTTGAGGTAAATTGTTTTCAAATATGTTGTAGAAATCAGTGTTATAAGATAAAAAAACATATGTGTGCAGGGGAGAGATTAAAGGGACCAAGTCAACAGCTCAGATAGAAGAGTCAAGCTATGAAACTGAAGTGTGGACTGAAGTATGTAAAACCTTACTGACTTAGATTTCTTTAGAGCACAATCGTACCTGCAGGATGGGTTGGCATAAGTCCTGAACTTACAGCATTGGTGGCCGTTGATGCAAATTCAGAGCCAGCCAAAAGGCGCAGGCTTTCCCGCCAGCGCTGCCTACGCGCAAGTCATCACAAACATGCTTTACAGCACATTTGCAACAGCTAGCACCAGTGTAGCTCTATGAGAGCATTGGGCCTTTACTCTCCCTATAGAATGACAAACAATGAGAACTATAGTATTAAAGTGAACTTACTTTTCATTTTAGAATTACAAATTCCCTGGTTTCAAGGCACGGAAGCTTACAAAACTGCCAAATTACCTAGAACCAGCTCAGCTTTGGGATGCAGTTCTAAAAGTCCAAACGTTCAGGGTAAATGCTTTTTGTTCAAGTTTGCATAGCAACATCTGGTTTAAAATATTGCAACAACCCTCTTGGAAGAGCAATTTGGTACATATGAATATTGTTAAGAATTACTCAGTCCAGGTAGATTATCCCTTATCCAGACATCATCATCATCATCATCATAATACATTTATTTATATACCGCCTTTCTTAAGATCACTAGATTTCTCTAATGATTGAACTCAAGGTGGTTTACATAGGCAGACTTTCTCACAAACCCGAAGGTTTTTACAATTTACAGAATGTTCTATCTTCCAAGAACAACACTCCTACAGATCTTTCTTTCTGGATTTAGCCTTCTTTCTTTAGCCACCCATCTGTCGTCTGCTGGCTGATGAGGCTTCCCTGCTGCCACCAGAGATGCAGCTGATTTCAGCACACTCCTCCTCCCACGAGGCAGCTGAAACTCCAAAATATAAGTATACAGGTGGTGCCTTGGCATCCGCAGGGGTTCCAGCCCCTGTCGATAATGAAATCTATGGGTCAGGCACCCAGATCCCTCTTAACGCAACTGGAGCTCTGCTCTGGTCATCTCCAAAGGGCGTTTGGACGGCCCGGGGGGATTCCCAATCCTCAGAATGCCTTCCGAGACCTAAAAACATCACTTTTGGCTGAACACCTTGTAAGGGCCTAAAAACGTCAGAAGTGATGTTTTTAGGTCTTCCGGACACCTCAGAAGGTGTTTTGAGAGCTGAGGAAGCCTCTTTGGCCCTCAGAACACTCTCCAGAGGCAACCAGAGCACAGCTCCGATCCCATAAGCAGGGCACAGGTCAGGATCAACATAGGTTGGGGGACCCAGGTTGAGTCAAATCTACAGGATTAAAATCCATAGATGAGTATAGATGATGATCATCTGTACATAGATGATATATACTGCTTTTCAACAACGTTTTCAATGTCTGAAGCAAAAAAATTATCAGTACTTTTGTTCTGTATGTTTTGTATTTTTCCCAGTGTTTTCCCAAAGGTATTAGATTGACAAATTGAGATTGTCTACTTGTTTATTTTAGCAAGCTCACCTCAGTTGGCCTGAGGTCAGTGTTTGCTTTGTTTCTTGCTTGTATAATCTTTGTTTTTAAAGGCTATTCACATACAATAAGTTTTCAGAGACTTGGAAGTGGTCTGTAGAACTGGGACACACATTCATTTTATGAGTCTCACTAGGATCTCTGACCAAACTTCAAGAAATTAGACTTTCCCCTGTACTGTTCTACAGGTTGATTATCCCTTATCCCTCATCTGGACTGCCTGGGATGGGAAGGCCTCTGGATTTTGGAATAATTGCATAATGAGAAATGTTTTCACTGTTACCTATTTGGCTGGCTGCTCACATCTTTGACATTTTTCAGCAATGGCACACACCACAGAGCAGAGAATAGAACTTACAGTCTGTATGTGGAAATGAGCACAAGACCTTCTTTCCATAGGAAGTTTTAAAAAATATTGGGGTAAATGTCTGGATTTTGGAATAGTCTGGATTTTGGATGTCTGGATAAGAGATAATCTACCTGGACTGAGCAATTGATGCCATTTGGGTTTTAGTTCTATGAAACTATGTGTGGATTAGATACATATAGCCTTTTATATCCCTCTTGATTTCCCCTCCCTCTTATTGTACAATTATTTCGGTAAAATACTATGCTGTGTGCGTGCATGTATATCTCCATTGCTCTTATCCTTTCCAAATGCTGAGATTTTTCCTTGCTAAATTTCTGAGATGTGGGATTTCTCCACCATGGCCACCTCTTTCGTCTCCATCCTGTTATCTTTTTGCTTAGGGACCTTGAAATGCACAAGTTGGTCACCACTTTGTGGCATTTTAGTTGGTATTTGTTACATTTGGGTAGTACTCGCAGTTTATTCCTAAATTATTTTGGCCTATTCAGCTGCTCTTAGTACTTAAAGAAATGGACTTTAGCATTCCTTCTTCTTTCCTCAGTTATATTCCTCCATGAATTTTTGTGAGTTTAATGTTAGTCCGAGATCATAACTGCATATTTGTAAGCATTATGTCATTTTACAGACACAATTTTTTCTGGAATTCACACATTTTGACAAAGTGCAAGGTTTATTTATTGTGGTAATTATTAATTTCCTGTCATTTGCTCAAGGCCAAGCCGTGTCAACTATGACGAAAACCAGATTTTTTTTTTCTGGATCTGTTGGTTTAAAGCCAAAGCATTTGCACTGCATTGGTCCCTTTTATTGTCTAAATAACAGACCTTCTTAGAGAATTCTGTGCCAGATTTATGCTTGCACAAACAGTCTTCTATAGAAGCCAAAAATTACTTAGGACCTAAACATCTTCTTTCAAGTCTGGTAATGTAATATTAACAGTCTAAAGTACATTTTAACCCATTAAAATAAGTACTATAATGGGAGAACATAAAATGATTGCCTGCTGTTCAGAAAATGTGTATTGATCCAAGCAATTATTTAGGGTCAGTTTTAAAGGGGTTATATGCAGTGGTGTCATCCAAATGATTTAGAAACCGGTACTCACTTTTGATTGGCACTTGTCCAAATGCCAAACAAATAATGATTTAGGCCAGCTCAACTTCTAGAAACCGGTACTCGCGTAGTGGTGCGTAGTGGGTGCATGACATCACTGGTTATATGAGGTTGCAGCTGTGAGCAACAATTATTCTTGAAGACCCATAGTACAAGACTTAATGAAGTACAATTTGTCTTTTAAGCTCAACTCTTGGTTTAATGGCTGTATTAAATTATTTTTCCAAGTGTGAGTTAAGTGTAAATGATGCAATGAGATTTGCCCCAGCCTGTCAAATGTTTTATTTAATGGATTGAGGGTTTTTTATCACAGTCCACCGGGTTTTTTTTAGGAAGTTTTTTTTTTTTTTTTACAATAACGTTACAGGCCCACTTTCTTATTATTACACAGTGGAAGCTGAATCATGACACTTCAGTCTCCATTACCACCAGGCAGCTTGGAAGGCATTGTGGTGTAGGTCAGAGGTGGAGTGTACATGCAGTTCTGTGTTGCACCTGCCATGGGTGCTGTTGCGGGGGGGCGGGCGCTGTAGCGAAGGAAAACTCCGGAGCGCCGTTTGGCCCACCTGCCCTTGTCTCCATTGCTCCAAAATTGAGCAATTTCAGACGCAGGGATGTGGCAGAGGCACAGGGGGCGAGGTGATGCACCACGTCGTCACCCCACCCCAGGCACTGTTGGAGCCTGCGATGGCTCTGAAATGGACAGATGAAATCATTCACAAGGGACTTTAAACAGAGTTCCGCTTTAAAAGATGTAGCATTTCAGATTCCACCAGAGAAACCAAGACTGACAGCACAGTTCAACAGCACATATTGGAATACGTTCAGGATTAAGTTGCAAAAAAGCAGTACATTTCTCATGGTTAGTTCTATACTTGTATTGCCTACAATTCTGGTCACCACATCTCAGATAGGTTATAGTGGAACTGGAAAAGGTGCAGAAGGGAGCAACCAAAATGATTACTGGGCTGGGAAGGTGCCAACCTTCCTTATGAGAAAAGGCTATAGTGTTCGGGGCTATTTTCAGCCTAGAAAAAAGGCACGTGAGGGGAGAACACAACTGACACATACAAAATTAGGCAGCGGGTGAATAGAATGCATTGAGGGATGTTCTTTTCCCTCTCACACCAAAACCAGGGGACATCTATTAGGACTGCTAGTCCCTATAGTCAGCCAATAGTGACATAAGCCCTCCAAGTACACAATAGCAGAGTTCAAGAAAACCTGCTTGCTCAACCAGCAAAAGCACTATGTTCTTGACTGAGACCAAATAAAAGCAGAATCCACAAAGCAGAAGTGTTAAGGCTTAACTTTATAGAAAAATAAGGATTCCTTGAGAGAATCAAACAAAAGGAGTGCAGTTTGCAGCAAAACAAGTACAGTTCATACAGCAGTTGGAAAAACATAGGAAAATACTTGATTAGATGGTTACTTGCAGCATATTCCCAAGCAGTTCTTTGTATCTTCACAAAAAGTACTTAATTGAGATAACATATCAAAATACACTGATATAAAGTCCTCACTTCTCTTCTTACTAAAATAACTTTAGCAGAGATACTCCATTCTACTAATAAACATAGTGGTTGGCATTCTTAACTGACTAGCATATTCAAACTGACTAGTATTAACCAGTACTACCTAGACTAGCTGGCTTGCTGGGCTAGGGGCTAGTAGTTAGCTAGCTGAAGGTAGCTTCACCTCACACTGCTTTTTATGCTACTCCAACAGTGATTCCCCTCAGGTGGGTGATTGCTGTCACTTACATTCAGTCCACAACTCAATTCCTTAAAGCCATAAAAATTCCTTTAAGGCTTTTTCTGCAGCCTGACAACATCAACGAAACTGAGTGTTGAGAGAGTTAGAACAGGCAAGAAAAAATATTTCTATACCCCAGCATGTAATTAGTCTGTGGAACTCCTTTTCACAGGACGTGGTGATAGTGTCTGGCCTAGATGTCTTCAAAAGAGGATTGGACAGGTTTCTAGAAGAAAAATCCATCACAGCCATGATGAGTATGTGCAACCTCCTGGTTTTAGATGTAGGCTACTTCAGTAGTGCTATCCAGCCAGTACGCTGGGCGGGACTTACGTTTGATCGGCAGTCTGCCCGTTGCGTCACACCGCGTTCTGTCACTTTCCCGCCCACCAGGGCATGCGGGAAAGTGGCGGAACGTGGCGTGACACAACGGGCGGACTGCCGATCAAACGTAAGTCCCGCCCAGCGTACCGGCTGGATAGCACTACTGGGCTACTTCAGAGCGCCAGGTGCAAGGGAGTGGCCACAGGATGCAGGCATCTTGTTGTCTCATGTGCTTCCTGAGGCATCTGGTGGGCCACTGTGAGATACAGGAAGCTGAACCTTTGGCGTGATCCAGCAGGGCTCTTCTTATGTTCTTCAGTTCAGTTCAGAATATTGGCAGTATCACCCAGTATCAATAACCATAAAATAAGCAATAAAAAAGGAACATGGTTAACAGGACAGGCAGATTCCATGATCATAACTGTGATACTTCACTAGGTGTTTTAAGAAAACCACCACATTTTCTACTTGGCAAGATAATCTGTTGACAGAATATTCCTCAGGGTGATGCAGTCAGAGCTACCATTCCAGTAACTCAATAAGGGGGCTAAAAATTTCTTACAAATAGAATGGGCAATGCAAAATCATAT